>JANRMT010062793.1:7373378-7394434 GCA_026402145.1 Polypterus bichir lapradei
GGCAAGTGTGACGTTTGAAAAGTTAAAACAGGCCTATGGGGAACATTCTTTATCCCGAGCTCAAGTTTTTCAGGGAGGCCTTCAACTTCGAAAACCAATGAAAACATCGAACGTGTGAACACTCTTGTGAGATCAGACCGTCGTTTAACATTAAGAATGTTGAGTGAACAATTAAATTTGAACACATTTACCGTTCATCAAATTTTGACTGAACATTTGCACATGCGAAAGGTCTGTGCCAAAATGGTGCCGAAAAACCTCACAATTGAGCAGAAGGAAAATCGAAAAAACGCATTCCTGTGGTTCCCCAGCCCCCTTATTCACCTGACCTCAGTCCGTGTGACTTTTTCCTTTGTCCTAAACTGAAAAATGTCCTCAAAGGACGTCATTTCGGGAGTTTAGAAAACATCCAAAAGAGTGTAATGGACAGGCTGAAGACCATACCGGTTGAAGACTTCCAGCGCTGCTACCAACAGTGGGAGCAACGTCTCCATCGGTGTGTAGCTGCCCAAGGGAACTACTTTGAAGGGGATAATATTGATGTTTGAAAAAAATAAAAACTTTGGTAAATAAAAAATCAGTCTCATTACTTTTATGCCACACCTCATATATATATATATATATATAACACATATATATAGCACATATATATAGTTGTTAGAGAAATGCTGAAAACTGCTTGTTTTATAGGTACACTACAGAAAAAATTAAATATGTCAGGTTCTAATTAATGCAGCATTTCTCAACATTTATGTATTTTATAATATTATTTATATATTATATATATATATACACACACTAGGGAAGCAAGACCCCCTGGCCCCTTTGGCACCCAACCCCCAGTTGCGGCCAGTCTGCTGCTTGTGTTGTAAAGAAGGAGGCTGAACAAACTCGCACGCTTCGCACTCTGCTTGCTTCGCTCGCCAACCCCCCCATGCCTGTGCTACGTGCCTGCCCCTTCACGTCTCTGCCACTCGCGTTGTGAAGAGGGGGCTGAACGCACCCCAAGGAGATGCAGTCGTTCCTCTGAAACCCCCTCTTAAATGGTGATACAATGGGAAACAAATAGTTTTTTTTTTACCTCCTTTTTGCTCGATCAGCTGCTGGCTTGCCACATGATCTGCATCTCGCGCGGCACTTCAAACATTTAAAAGCCTGTACAGCAGCTGTCCTACTCTTTGTCTTTTATTTCCGGCTCCAGGCGTAGTTACAGTAAATCTCTTAGCACTCTTGGTTAAGTCTCTTCTTGTGGGAGTTCCTGATATTTTTTAGGTTATAATTTAAAAACAGAATAAGAATCTGAAAATCTAACAACATCACATTAAAGTTAGATAAATTATGAAAAGAATGCTATCAAACATATATATGTAGGTTTTAAAATAAGCCCGAATTAAAGCATGACAAAAAACGTAACAAAATCGTTGCGCAAAGTCATTGCACTTTTAGACTTAGGATTTAAAAGAACACAGAGACAGCATGTCAACAGTTGGGGAACCTCCCCGTATCCTAGATGAAGGTTCCAGTCTTTCAAAGAAAAGTCAAAGGACATCGAAACAAATATTTGGCAGTTATAGAATAATTTCCAGTGAGAGTTGGACTCCACCAGGGCTGCCCTTTGTCACCAATTCCGTTCATAACTTTTATGGAGAGAATTTCTAGGTGCAGCCAGTGCGTTGAGGAGTTCAAGTATCTCTGGGTCTTGTTCACGAGTGAGGGAAGAATGGAGCGTGAGATCGACAGGCGGATCGGTGCGATGTCTGCAGTGATGCAGGCTCTGCATCGGTTTGTCGTGGTGAAAAAGGAGCTGAGCCATAAGGCAAAGCTCTCAATTTACCAGTCAATCTATGTTCCTACCCTCACCTATGGTCATGATCTATGGGTAGTGACCGAAAGAACGAGATCACGAATACAAGCGGCCGAAATGAGTTTCCTCCGCAGGGTGTCTGGGCATTCCCTTAAAGATAGAGTGAGAAGCTCAGTCATCCAGAAGGGGCTCATCTGCTCCTCCACATCGAGAGGAGTCAGATGAGGTGGCTCGGGCATCTGATCAGGAGGTGTTCTGGGCACATCTAACCGGGAGGAGGCCCTGGGGTAGACCCAGGACATGCTGGAGGGACTATGTCTCTTGGCTGGCCTGGGAACGCCTCGGGATTCCCCCGGAAGAGCTAGAAGTGGCGGCCATGGAGAGGGAAGTCTGGGTATCTCTGCTCAAGTGGCTGCCCCCGCGACCCGATCTCAGATAAGCGGAAGAGGATGGATGGATGGAGAATGATTTCTTGAAGCTTTTACAGAGGATTTTCAGGAAGTACAATTGGTGGGGAGGAAATGAGCTAAATAGAGGTGATGTTGATTGTAGAAGCCAGGGATGATATCAGAATCGGGGGACAAAACTGAAGTCATCATTCATCATAGTGATACTAGAAGTGAGCTAATTAGGAGGAGACAGGAGAGAAGTCTTCTATAGTGAGTGCCATGGAGATGTAGACGTGAACGTTGTGTCAGGTTGGAGTTTTTGATCTTCTGTCTTTATGTTAATGAAAAGGAAAGAAAGGTATTAGCATTCCATTTCAACCCGCTATCTTCTAATCTTTTGCGCCCTATCAAGCCCTTTTGCTGTCCCCTATTTGTGTGTGTGTGACTATATATATGTATGGAAGCAAAGGTCTGTAATACAGTTTGCATATTTGAAGCTAGAGATCAACAAAGGGAGAAAATGAGTCACATATCTTAAAATTGTTTTTACTCCTAAGCTTTTGACAACCTGCCAGGTGTCATCATCAGAGGAAAATGATTAGACATACAGGAATTAAAGGCAATATATAGTATGTGAAGAGTGGGGATGGAGGGGGTGGTTGTAAGGGGGGGGTGATTAATAAGGTGGGGATCAGAAGGTATTGGTCATAAAGTCTTTATTATTATTTAGATGTTCTTCTTTTTAAGCCTGCATATGCTGGTTCAAGTCCAAGTGTCTGTTAAAGAAGTTTTCATTAGAGAGCCACGATTCAGCCAGCTCTCTGGCACTCTTAGGCACAAGTTACTTACAGTAGACCATGAATTTTACTTTCACAGTGTCCCAGTTAAATGTGTGTCCAGTGGAACTTGTATGTGTGTAAATTAGTGACCGTGGGTCTTTCCTTATGACATCATTGTGATATTTCTGTATATGTGTTGTGAGTCTTTTAGATGTTTGTCCCATGTATACCACTGGGCTTGCATTGTATGGAATGCTGTGAACTGGGTTTCTTGTCTCCATGGTTGACATTTTGCTTTTGGCATTGAAGAGGACAGTCCATAAAGTGTTTGCCATATTGGGCACTATCTTGATCCCAGATCTGGACAGGATGCAAGCTGTACCTTCTGACATGCCACAATGATAAGGGAGGATGTAGTAAGTGCAGTGGGGGACCGAGCTGGAGTCGACTGTTAGCTGAGATCTGGGGCATCTTCTATATGAGCATTGTTTAATAAATGACTTGAGGTATCCATTTGATGTGAATAGATGAAAAAGATAATGTCTTTCATTCTTTTTTGTGTCCATTGTTTTACAATGGGCGTTAATCGTTTTGAACAAAGTCCTAACACAGCTCTGTTTATGTGAAGAAGGGTGATTCCTGGAAAAGTGTTGTATTTTTTCTTTATAACATCCTTTGCAATAAACACTTGTAATTAAACTGGAGTGGTTATCTCTTTCAATATAAATGTCAAGGAAATTGATGCGTCCATTCATTTCTTTTTCCATCATGAATTGGATTTCAGGGAATGCAGTGGAACCTCAGGTCACGACCGTAATTCATTCCAAAACTCTGGTCGCAACCCAATTTGGTTGTGACCCGAAGTAATTTCCCCCATAGAATTGTATGTAAATACAATTAATCCATTCCGGACAGTTAAAATGGTTACTTTTTTTTTAAAGATTTTTAAGCACAAAAATAGTTAATTATACCATAGAATGAAGAGTGTAATAGTAAACTAAATGTAAAAACATTAAATAACACTGAGAAAACCTTGAACAGAGAAAACTAACATTGCAAGAGTTCACGCTATAGCCTTACGAACCGCTCGCTGTAAACACTTTTTTTAATGAGTTTTAAGCACAGGGAAAAAAAATGAACATTTGAAAAATCCATAATTTATACAAAAACTAACCATAAACAACCAAGAAAACTAACCTTGCATGAGTCGAGTTCTGGCATGAAGGAAGTGAGGAGGAACTGGGTAGAGAGGAGATTACAGTGTTGAGGTAAAGTCTGTGATGATGCGGGTTCACTGCATGCTCCCATCTCGCTTCCGGGAGCCCTGAAACCCGTCACCGTCGGTAATGTTAATGATGAGCGTGACAGTGAGGCACTACAATGGAGCAATTGGATGGTGCAAAAAGTGCCAAGTGATTTTATTAAAATCAACAAAACAAGAATCAAAAACAAAGTCCAAATTAAATAAAGTGCAGTGCTTTCAGAATCCTTCAATAAATAAATGATCCCATAAAAACAGAAGTGAGGTGGAGGTTAAAATCCAATAGAAAAAAGTCTTCATTAAATACAACGTGATTAAAACAATGCTCTAAACAGTCTCTTTAAAAACAAGCCCGGTGCATTCTTTAACTGCATTCTCAGCCTTACTGCCTTCTTTAACTGCCTTCTCGTGCTCTCACTCTCCTTCGCTCGCTCTCTCGCGCTCTCTCTCTCGCTCGCTCACTGCACAGGGAATGCACAGGGAGAGACTGAACACGTGCGGAAATCATCGCCGTGTACGAACCGAAAGGGAAACTGGCTTGTTCATCACCCGAGTGTGTGGTCGTGAACAGATGCAAAAGTTTGGCGAACTTTTCAGTCGTAACCTTATTTGTACGTGGTCCGAGATGTTCGTGACCCGAGGTTCCACTGCAACTGTACTGTACTGTACTGTACTGTACTGAGTTGATGTAGCTGTAGTATTCATTCAGCCGGTTAGTTTTAAATTTGACGAAAGTGTTGTCAATGTAGAGTTTAAGTCTGAACTGACTTAGAGCTGCTCTTTCAAATCGCTGCATAACCAGTTAAGCTAAGAGCCCAGATAATGGAGATCCCATTGGCATGCCTTCTTTCTGTCTATAGTATTTTCCATTAAAATGGAAGTGGTTTTTGGCCAAGTGATATTAGATGCCTTATGTCCTTAGTTGTCAGCTTCATTTGTGCCGTTATGGTGGGGTTGTTGTTTAGTTTTGTCAGAAAAGTCTCTGAGGCCAGATGAATTGGGATTGTAGTATAGTGGTTCTCAACCTGTGGGGCATGAAGTAACAAAAAGGGGGGCGCGAAGATGTGAAAAAAAGAAAACAAGAATCAAAAATATGAAAAAAAAAACATCTGTTGAAACAAAAACAAATTAACTTAAACTACATTCTGATACTAGAACAATAAATATAGAGTTAGATAAATGTTGATTAAAGTTAAGTAGGTATAATAAAATATGCATCTACATTTCAAAAAACTGTTGGGGGGGGCGTGATTAAAACTGTTATGAAAACTCAGCTCGCAAATACTTAAAGGTTGAGAAGCGCTGTTGTAGTATATAACGACAAAACATCAAAAGAAACCATTATCTCATCATCAGCAATGGATATATTCTTCAAGCGCTGTAATGCCATTTTAGCACTATTAACGGAATAATCTGAATCATATGTAAATGTTTGAACATATGAAAAAGTCTTTTAGATAAATTGTAAGTGGTCCACCGGTTTGACTGACCACAGGTCTGAATTTTAAAGGGGTCTTGTGGATTTTTGGGAGGCCGTAGATATACATATTCTCATACAATCAATTGATTTTGGCAATTAAACACTGCTTAAATGTAATTATACATGCACTTATAGGTTTTAATCTTTTAAAATCATTAATTACACTACAGCTTTTTTTCTGTCAAAATATATATTTACTATAATTTTACAGGTATGTTTTTCCTTTGTGAATCAACTTGAGAGTCATAATTTTTGAGATGTAATTCTAAATATATATTACCATTTTATTAATGCAGTACATATTCCTTACCAACACTTATGGTGTATGACACACAGCAACAAATAATAAACACAGTACAAATCTTTAAAAAAGCCATAATTGTATCAAATGTTCATAAGATGATTATCAATAAGACACAAGGCTAACGTGCCTAACTGGTTTATAAATAAAAGACACGTTTTGCTGTTAAGTTAACAAGCCTATTGTTTACTAAGCAGCAGTTTCAAATTCTTCTTTATCTTTTCTTTTTCCAATTAAAAATGTAAGCTGCTGCAGTTAAAATAAGTTTGCTGTCCAAATTCCAGTGCTGTCCGTTTTAATTTAAAAGACACAATAAAATGGTCTGAATTAATTAAATGCTGTTTTTCTAACTGCATAGGATAACTCCTCCAATATCTTTTTCTCAGTTTATTACTCCACTTTCATTTAACATCAAGGCTAATATTTCAATCGCCTCTCACTCACTCTGGTGCAATGGTCTTTTAATTACTCCTGATGGCTAAGAAAATGTTGATTATGATGGACTTATTAATGTGGCCAAAAATGTGTCCTATGCTGTGAGGCAGCACTGTTTCACCACTTAGCCACCATGCTCCCAACACAGACAAATACCACACCCTCACAATCATCCTTAAACAACAAATGATGAACATAGAACAAATGTCTACAAACTAGCAATTAGTAAAGAAAACGTCAGACAGCAACACTGAACAACTACAGAAAACCAAATTATAATACCACAGCACAATACTCTGAGTCCTCTCTCTCTCTCTCTCTCTCTCTCAGTACATCCCCCAAACTCCTTTCACTACATCAAGTAACACCCAGTGAGCATGTGATACAAGGGATCTGCATTATATACTTGGTAGCAGTACTTGTTTTGCATCATCACAACACAGTTAATGTGTTTGTACTGGTGCATACTGGCACAAGTGTGCTCAAACCTCCCCAAGATGCGAGAAGACTTTTTTTATATATTGTATATAACACATGAGAAGGAGAAAAAAGAATCCAAAACACAGGGTGTACCAGCAGTTATTTTTTTACCACTTCAAGTTCTGCTTGGGGCTGTCTTATCCGTAATTGGCTTCTATAGCTCTGTGATGTCAGGAAAAAAGTTTCACCTAAACCAACTCCATGACAAATTTTCAGAGAAAACCTTGGCAAACAATGTTCCAGATGATTTTAGCAAATTCACAGCGGAAAATGCTTTGGTGAACGTTGCTGATCAACACTATTGACTTCTCCCCAGGAATTTCTCTTGCATAACATGACATGACAGAGTAGGACAGAATTAAACCAAATGAATTGAATTCTGGTTGGGTGGAGGGTAACCTGGCACCATTTGACACAAGGGGGAATCTGCCCTGGATATTGTTCCAGTCCAGTACGGGGCCCATTAAACACACTTACTGTACATTGGTTCTGCCTCAGATATTTGAACAATCAACTGCTTCTGCTGTGTTGTCAAGAGATAGGAGTTGACAGAAGCATCAAACCAGATCATAATCTGTTAATGATCAGTATCACCCCAGGTTAGTTTTCTGTGTTTCCATCCTGTGTGTCTTCTTGCAGGTCACAAGCCTTCGCTCAATGTTAAACACTGGTGACCCCTCCCGGCCTCTCTTGTTTGTCCAAGAAGTCTCACCTGTATTGATTTTGGGTGGAGTGATCAACGTCAAGGCTATAATTATGACATCCACAGAGTTCAGCTCATACTTTCTAATTGGGGTAAGAAAGCTAGAGCACCTTGTACCACTGAACAACCACATTTCACCATTTTTTTGTACCTGCCAAATATTTCCTACTTTTCCTTCCCAGATTACCCCTGATAGCTGCTGGTCAGTGTTCAGTATCTGCCCATATGAGTCATCCTCTGACACCATCACTTACGCTGTTGCAACTGAAAGCACGCTCTTCATTAGAATCAACTGGATGCTCTACTCGTTCACTGGGAACTTCTCACTTCTGCCACTAGCTGTTGAGCCCTCTGGTACTAAAATAAAATGGATTACAAATTCACCTCTAAACAATTCCTTAAATATGTAGTTTCAAACAGACTGACATATTTACGTGCACATTTTGCAGTGGTTTAAGCTTTAATAAGAATACAAATATTTCTGTCTAATGGAGGACTATCTTCTAGCAGCAGTTTGCTTGCATTGAATTCTTAAAAACACTGATTAGCCATCTGATGTTTGTTCTAAATGACTAGACATGAGACCCCACATAGTGTTCTAACGTCTGCCTCGCTCCTAGCACAGTTCATGTTTCAATCTTTTGACATAATTAATGTGTATGTCTTAACACTGAATTTGCTGCACATTTTTTAGGGTAACTCTCAGGTAAACTGTTCTTCCAACAGCATCTTGGACATGTGTGTTGAAGAATGTGTGTGTCAAGAAAATAGTGCCTGTTCCCTGGGCCTATCAGCAGGTAGAACACCTTTACATTATTGGAGGTGGTCAGCACCGGGATCAAATTTATAAGGCAGCCATCAAGGGTATGTAAATGGCGTGCATACGTGTAAAAAAAAACACACTGCATAGCACTTTCCCCAAGGATTGCTTTCATAGCATTTCTCTCTTCACAGATGGCAAAGTAGAAATTGTCCAGTTGGTCAGAGATGGGAAAGGACCCTGTGACCTTATCCGCCGTAAGGCTCTTGGTATGATCTCTCTGTGGATCTCAGCTTCTAGATGCTTTATTTTTTCCATCCATCCATTATTCAATCTGCTATATCCTAACTATAGGGTTATGGGGGTCTGCTGGAGCCAATCCCAGCCAACACAGGGCGCAAGGCAGGAAACAAACCCCAGGCAGGGCACCAGCCCACCGCAGGGCGCACGCACACACATACACACACCAAGCACACACTAGGGACAATTTAGAATTGCCAATGCACCTAACCTGCATGTTTTTGGACTGTGGGAGGAAATCGGAGTACCCGAAGGAAACCTACACAGGCACGGGGAGAACTTGCAAACTCCACGCAGGGAGGACCCGGGAAGTGAACCCAGGTCTCCTAAATGAGAGGCAGCAGTGCTATACCTAAATTATAGTTATCCTAAATATAATTGTAAAATTGTTGTTTCTAGTGCTGAACTCCCGAAATTTTTGTCTTCTGCTGATCCAAGTACCTTGCTTGTGTGTCCCTCTTGATATTTCAGGTAGTAATTTTTACTTTCTTTATATTTCTTCAGACAGCTGCGAAGTGTTATGGGCAACGCAGGACTTTGATTTTCGGGTTACAGATATTGTGCTTGTCAAGAGGAGTCCCAAGGGCAATTCACCACCCGACTTCTTTCTTGTATACCTTGGTATGTTACTGAGCAAACTAAAATGAAAAGTTAAAGACAAAGTATATGTGCCACTAAAGGAAAGTTCTCTAAACCAGGGTATTGTAGAGGTACTGAAATAAATATCAGTTTATACCTAATGTCTAATGGCATAGCTGGGACAAAACACTTTGATGATTTAATCATTTGTATTTTTAACAGCACTTTGTGTACAAAATGGAAATGGACTGTTCAAGAAAAATTATAGGAACAAGTAACTGTTGAGTCATATGCTATAATGGTGAGATTATAATTGAAAAAGAAAACAAATCACATATACTTCTAACTTCTGGAAATATTAGTAATTGTATGACTGTTTTAGATGGGGATCAGCTTCACCTTTCCTATGTTCACTTTAGAAGGGCATTGTGTTAATGAGGAAGACAAACTTTTATGTATTGTTTTTTATTTACTTATTTTTGCCTGGTATCTTCTTCAGACCTTTTTTGCTTTGCTCTGTGACTTGGATTCATGCAATACGTGCACTAGCAGCTGCTACCAAAAACTACACAACTTCTTCTTCATGAGTGGTATTGCACACACTGTAAAAAAAGACAGGATAAAGATAAGGAACTGGGGTGCCAAGACGGCCACACTGTATAATTGGATACAGCAAAAGTAAAAAAAAAAATGCAATTATTGCCTAATCATCTCTGCAGACATGAGATCAAATAGAACTGCCAAAGATGGCGGAGATTCCAGATTTCACTCTGTGATAGTACAGGTTGGCTCCTTGCTCCCACTCCTGCTTTGAGAGCCTTTTGAACCAGACACCGTCAATACTCAAGACCGGATGAGCTTGGCAGCATATGACAACATATAAAAGAAAATAGATTTACCAAGGCAGTCTATTAGGATTACAGTAGTGCTTAGCCTCACTTTATATTTTTACTCTGGTTTTTGTTTTTCCCTAGCCCTGTATGTTCAGTTGTGCTCTATGCAGGGACTTTTTAGTTCTTTTTCTAAAATGAGTTTATACGTATATACTGTTTTACCTGTAAGTTCATTTTCAGTTTGGTTTCAATTTAGTTACATGGATTTTTGTTAATTTCTTTTTTGTTTTTATTATAGGTGACTTACCTCAATTGTCTGTTTTTTTTATTTTGAGAGAAACATTTCAGTTTTGTTTTCATTATAGCGTAAATGAGGGCCATTCAATGAAGATTAAGAAATGTATGCTGGGTCTTCATAGTGCTAGGATGGTGGAAACTTGCAGATAATCCCATGAAGTATGTCATGAGTCACTTTTGGTTCTGGTCATTTATAAAGAGCTATCTTCTGAACTTTTGTAAAACAAGTCTCACTCATATTGTAGCAGTGTTCACCTTTGAAGGAGTAGAGTGTTTACTTTTAAACATTGCTCTTCACAGTACCTTAGGAAAGCAGGTAATTCACACAACCTGCTATACCTGACTGATTCTATAACTTGAACCTAGCAGTGCAATCTCTTTTTAAATTTGTTTGACTGAGGTGACCATATAGCAGATTTTTGTAGATATAAAGGAAAAGCTTGTTGACCAAAATAGTCTGTCATCTTACCTTATTTTGGTAGGTGTATATTCTTTTAATGTGTCACAGTTCTTAAACTGTTTATACAGATCTTTATGATAGCACTTTTTGTTTCTTTTTAAATTCATCAGGTTGTTTCCCTTTAATTGAGCTCCACAAACCTGACTGCCTACTTTGAAAATTCACATGCTCTAGGTACTGTTATGGACACATTGAAATGCCTGGAGATTATTGTGAACAATGAAAAATATCGGGAGATGATAACAAGAAAAAGGACGCGGTCAGACAAAGCAAGGGCGATAGCTGTGACATCAAAATTATACCAGTGCTACCAAGAACAAAAGGACTAGCCAATACTCGAGAGTCAAAAATAATATGAAGAGCCAAAAACAAAATCCTACTTCCTAGTTGGGCGATAAGCTAGCTGTTGGTAAAGATACTTTTGAAATTGTATTATTCACTGAGGGATATTGTGTAGTACGAATGGTGCAATATTTATGGAGTAATATCCATACTTCAAATGATCTTGACCCCCACAACAATGATCTTCACAACAGCATTGTCTAAATAATGAAAACCAAGATGTTAATGAAAACGAGCTTTTAAAATTCAAATCAAAATGTGAAAATAACACCAGAACTTTGTATCTAATACTACACTTACTACAAATTTTAAATACTCAAAAGTATTCCCAGACAATATTCTCCCCTTTACAACCAGCTGTTTGTTATATATACTTGTTCGAAAACACATTCTTTCTCGATGCCAATCTTATACTCAGTAGGCTACATAGCCATATAGTGTGTTGCCAGTTGGGGAAATATTAAGACAGTCAAGTGGGCTATTGGCAACTGATTTATTAAAATATAGAAGCAACACATTTTCATTTCCACCCAATTTAATTGTATTTAAGTAAGTTTTCAAGTGTGGGGTTTTAATTTCAGTCTAGTTTTCATTTTTCAACTTTTAGTATCATTTTATTCTGATTAACCAGTGTTTTAGTCATTCTACATTTTCATTAATGATAATAACCTTGATTTTATGATTTTAGCAGTGGGATGTTATTGTAAATTATGACAGTGAGCATACTAAACAAAACGGCTTTGATGATAACATGAATATATATGAAGAAATAAACATGCTGAGATTCCAAAAGCAGTATAAATTAAACCATGTAAGTCCAAAATGTAAAATGTATAGCACAAATCACATCTGAAAGATTCACATTCCTTCAAAGATGAGGAGAGTAAAGTCAGGGTTTGTTTTCTTATTGCGGCCGATATTAAACCTCTGCTCTTAACTTGACCTGTGCTTGAGAAGATCTCTTTTTGTTACATTCTTTTTAGTAGCTTGGTGTTTTATATTTTATTTTGCTACACTTGTAAATTCTGGTTGACTTAAGAAAATGCCGCACTTTCATTTTGTCGTTAGTTTAAAGCACAGCCTCAGAATCTGATACAGGACTACTTGGACCAGCTGTAGTATATAATGTGAAAATAAGTCTGGTGATAATCCCAGTTTGCTGAGATAAATCATCTCTTGCGGACATGACACCACATACTTGTGGCCAGCCCTGTGCACAAGGGTGATGAATGGATTTCTGAAACATAAGAACGTTAGTATTTAAACGGAAGCCTTTCTTTCAAGTGCAGTAATATGTGCAACAAATAAGAGACTGCCAAAGCTTACAGTAAGATATTTCCTACACTTAACCACAGTCTTATACTTCAGACAGGGGAACTTGTGCTATCATTATGTAACGGCCGACCCCTTACCCAGCTGGCAGCTACACTACCAAGACCTGTGGCCTGGATGAATTACTGAGGCGAACCTACATATATCAAGCCGTACCTCTAACAAATAATATTTTCCCCTCAATTGACGGTTTAAACACAAGCACACGATAGCAGATATGTAAAATAGGTGTATAAATATATTAAATGAAAAAACACAATAACAAAAAATGCAAATTCCACACGTAGAGGAAAAAAAAAAAATATATATATATATATATATAATATACAGTGGAACCTCAGTTTGCAAGACAAGCTAAATTTTTTAATAAATTTTGACTTGATAAATGAGCGATGTCTTGCAATACGAGTAGTATGGATACACTGTCTGCTGAGCGTCATGTGATCACAACTGAGCTGATGGGTCCCCTCTCTCTCTCTCTCTCTCCTTAAGTAAAGTGCAGGTTAACCGGAAAACATGCTTGCAGTCCAAAGCATTTGTATATCAAAGTGAATTTCCCCATAAGAAATAATGGAAACTCGGATGATTCGTTCCACAACCCAAAACTATTCATATAAAAATGATTAATACAAAATATAAAGTAAAATACATAAAACAAATTAACCTGCACTTTACCTTTGAAAAGAATCATGGCTGGTGTGAGTGAGTTTCTAAACTCTTGTGGGATTCCACCCAATGGGACGACACGCGGAAGAGCATCCCAAAGCAATCGCAATCTACCAGTGCTGTAGCAGTTCGCCATATAAGCATATCCAAAAAGATCACGGACATGCTATAAGCGCCTGCAGTCGATGGGTGATACAAGGAACATTATAAAGATCCTGCTAGAATAAATAACCGCGCTGTTGCTGTTTCAAGCTGAATAAAGCTGGTGTTGTTAAAGTACTGAGACTCAGCTTCGTGTTTTGGGGCACAAGACGGGGATTCGCACTTCACAGCACACACGTGCGCGTGCGCACACACACAGTCACCATGCTGTAGTAAACAGTATACGCTCGTACGGATGTTGACTGTATGAGTGAGACACGCAGACTCACACGGAGAATAGAAGAAGATTGCCCTCAAGAGAAGAGAGAGAGAGAGAGAGACGCAAGAGAGAGAGACGCGCGAGTGAGGTAAGGAGGGAGGGAGAGAGAGACACGCGCGAGAGAGAGAGAAGACCCATCAGCTCAGTTGTGATCACATGACGCTCAGCAGACAGTGTATCCATACTAATCGTATTGCAAGACATCGCTCGTTTATCAAGTCAAAATTTATTAAAAAATTTAGCTCGTCTTGCAAAACTATAATATATATATATATATATATATATATATATCCCTCTACCAAAGCAGCAACATGAAAAACACCATATATATAATAGCAAACCTTCCCTTTAAAGTATAACCAACTTAAAACACAAACAACAATAATGAATGAATACTGAAATGAAAATGAACGTGAACTTGAGTCCAGGTATATTACTGTCCTGAATACGGATGATTGATCAAGAAAAAATGGATGCATTTGAATCTCCCAAATAAATGGAACAATCTCACTGTGTTTCCTTGGCGTATGGTGGATAATGAAGTCCAACCCCGGGGTTTCTGGCGATAATTGAGCTGTAGTGAATCCTGCGGAATGAGAAACAAACTGATTACAATGCGTGATGTGGAAAATAGCAGGAATTGATTATCTGTTGTCGTTAAATGAAATCTCCGTCTTTTTCCTTCCTCCTCTTCTTCTCTTTTTCCCTCCTGATCATTTAAATAGTAATGTGCCAGATGTAACTAAATGTAAACAGGTGCTTTCCATCCTGGGGCTGTGGTCTCTCTCCCTCATCCGTCCCCTCTGCACTTATGGGGACAACATTCACTGATGTACACATAACAAACAGTAAACAGGACGATGGAAATAACACACACTCAGCACACACATCGAATACATTATTACTATGTAGCCCCACTACAATTAATTGCTGCCCATATATAAACAGCTAATTAGCCCGCCTGCTGTACCATAAACCACAATGCCAACAGCAAAATGCCAACTATATAGAAATGTCCAATTTGAGGTAGCTAGTGGATACCTCTCACTATGATGTCTACATCACTTATAATCAATGTCCACTGCTAAATGAACGTGGTTTATAAGCGGGCACTGATTTTTTTTCTTCAAATCTTTGTGCAGTTGCAAAATGCAAACAGTTCAGATTCAGTTGCCTTATTGTCAGTGCTGTATTCAAGACTGTCTTTGCTGAGTCCAAGACAAGTGGAATACCCTGATCTGTTGAGATCTAGTCATGACAGAATCTAATAGGGGTTAAGTCCAAAGATAGATCAAATCCAAATTATAGTGGGACTGAGTCAAGAATGAAGCTGTAAAAGATGAAGACATCTTCAAATCCATGCCTCAACTGGAATTCAGTTAGTTAAAAGTCCAAATCTGCTAATTCCCTGGTGGAGTCATTTGAGGCTCTGCTGTACTAAACTGCTATAGATTGTAAAAGGATGTCACTGTTGTTGATTTAAGGATATAAGTCTGCAGTCTTTGCAATTATCTGCTATCTTTAGTGTATAGAATCTGCCTGAGTCATAGAATTTATGGATCATTACTTTCTTTTGAACAATGTTTATGATCAGATCATCTGAGTGACAAACAAATATACTTTATATTTATTTGGACAAAAAGTTTTTGAATCAGTCTAATATTGTTTTGACTTGAGAATCATGAACAAAATAACCAAAATAACTAAATAAAGCTGCACTTGCAGTGGCTATATCCATTTAAAACCAACTCAGGTCATATTTGTTTTAGAGAGAATTCATCTAACATGCAGAACTCTGTACACTTGAACTCTCAACTGTTTTATACATAAGGCCCTGTTATAGGGAATGCTCTTGTGTGGTACAAGCCTGAAACTTTCCTTTGTTTTCACAATGATCAGGTGTGATGTATTGCAGGCATGTCAAACTTACTACCATTGGTGAGCCGCTTCGACTGCCATACGTGCGTCAATGGGCTGCACTGTAACAAATACTATTATACAAAGTTACTGTAGAAAATCAATTTCCATACAATCTCTGTACAACAGCGTACAATTAGAGTCTTAGCCTCTTAGCTTATATTATTATATTCATTATATTATATTCATTGCTTATATAGGAGTCTTACAGTGTGAGATTTATTTCTTTTGTCCCGACACTTGGCATCTCTTGTTAGCAACCAGTTTGTCAATATCAGGCTTGAAATCTTGTGCAGCTGCAACTTTTATGAGGGATGAAAGGTGCTCGGCAGTAAGTCTTGAGCGATGTGGGGTTTTGGTAGCTTTCATTAATGAAAACAATTGCTCACAAAGGTAAGTGCTTCCAAACATAGCCAGTACTCTCGATGCCAACTTATGGATCTGTACATACGAGGGTGGCAGGTAAGCATGCAAGCCTGGCACACCAACTTCGTTGTATTTTGCCATCAGAATAGAATCTGACTGCAGTTCAATCAATTCCATTTGGATATTCTCAGGCGCATTCTCAACGTTGTAAGAGTATGGTGACGTAAACAGTACAAAGTTCTGTTCGTGTGAACTGAAATCGCGAAAACGCTCACTGAATTCACTGAATTCATTGCTCAGTAATACATGTTGGAAAACAAATCCTCCAAAAATCAAATTTTACTTTACTAAGTTTACTTCAATCTTAATATTGTAAAATAAGCCGATATGCAAAAAGACCCCTGACCTACACTAATTATACAAACTCAAAATCACAAAAATCTGTTAATAAACAACTCAAAAACTTCTCGCGTCCACTTCAGATCTTCAGCTGTAGTTCGCACTAACTGTTTGTTACAATACTAGCACAAAATTACATAAAACTATAGCAAAAAAAAAAAAACGTGAAAATATGCGAGCTATTACTACTCGTGATGGTCAGTTCTGCCCAGTGGCCAGTCTTAGCAGCCCAGCCAGTAGTGTAGCCTAGTGGTCCGCAACCTTTTTGACACCAAGGACCGCTTTACTAGAAGCAAATTTTTCCAGGGACGGGTGGGTTGTTGGAGATTGGAGTTTGTGGAGTGATTATGGGAGTGTTCGTAGGGCAGTTTTATACACAATTTACATTACATTTCTATTATTATTAAGTTATAATATAGTAATAGAAATTATACAGCTTACCATAATGCAGAATCAGTGAGAGCCCTGAGCTTGTTTTCCTGCAACCAGACGATCCCATCTGGAGAGGATGGAAGACAGTGACACGTTAAGTGTGTTGCTTATGTTCAGTCTACTCCGTAATCTCCTTTTGGTTGCTGCAGAAAACGTGCATCACAAAGATAGGATGTTGGAAATGGAAGCAGCTTCAATAGCTTCTTTCGCGTTAGTTTAATCTTCTATCTACAAGTTATGCTGACGAGAATTTTTCTCAGCATTTCCTTACGATAATACACTTTCAGGGTGCGAATGATGCCCAAATCCAATGGCTGAAGCACTGCCGTGCAATTGGGAGGGAGGAATTCAACGTGAACATTATCTAAATGCGGAAGCATGTTGTGGTCAGCACAGTTATCCCTTTCTTCTTCTTCATATTGTGAGGTTTCTGAACTCTTTTGGGATCTGGAATCCCCTCAACCCCCCCCCCCCCCAACATGCCCGACACGCTGAAGTGCTTCCGAAACGCTATTGCCACATGTGAGATTGTCTGTCCGGGTCCCAAGAGAGTTTAAAAACCTCATATTTTCTTGAATGAGGTGCCGCATTAATAGGAATGTTTCTTGAACAAGCATCACTGCAACCACATAAAAACAGCTTTTTCGGCGTCTTCAAATGCAGCAGTTCGCACACGTTTGCAACCCAAGATTTTTCTTCTTTTTTGCATATAACAAGTATGCCGTTTCTATAGAAGGGTGACAATGAGTTAAATTCCAATGGATGTTTTTCAAATGTTGACGAGCAGTAAGGAAAAGGTATCACTTAAAACCACACAAAACAAAAACAGCAAAAAAACAGTACAAGGAATGTTCGAAGAAAGAACATTTTTTTACAATGTTTCTGTTTGGAGATCATTGTGCAAATGTCCACAACTGAGCTGTGACCGCAGAACTAACTGCTCTGTGGATGATTCATTCAAGCATTTCACAGTCACTTCATTGTAATGAAAGTATCTGTTGCTGAATGTACTTCGTAGTAACGAGATTTCTGTGGACTTGTGTCATATGAGGAAACTGTCAGAAACATAAAAATACTTTGTTGTAATACTCTCTCACCGCGGCCTCTCCTCTCTCTGCGCCGCTGCAAAAAAAAAAATGTCTAAAAAAAAAAAAACTAAAAAGTCTCCTCAGTGAAGGGGGCAGCATTTTTGCTGTTGCCCTTCACTGAGTGAGTCTCTGTTGCTGGCAGTTCTCTCGCGGCTCGGTAGTGGACCGAGACCGCAGCCTAGCACTTCAGTTACGACTTTGCGGCTGCAACTATAGTAGCAGATGACGTTTCCGGTACCATAATGCCATGGGAAAACGTGCTTTTGTCAGAAGGCAGAAGTAAGAAAAGTCAATAAATAACGCCGAAGATGCAGAATGATTCAATCACAAACGATAGTAATCATTTTGTACAAGTTTAGTGCTAACTAGGATCTGTCATGCGGGCCGGACAGATTTGTGTTGTGGGCCGCATGCGGACCGGGGGCCGCGTGTTTGACATGCCTGATGTATATTGCATGTGGTCAGAATGGCACCCATGAAAGTTATAATAAAAAAAGAGAGAATCATAATTCCAAGAATTAAATCCAATTAATCAGGAGATTTACAAATGTGATTCTAACAAGTAACAATTGCAATGAAAGTGCTACTGTAGCCTACTACACAGTACTACGGGTACTGTGACACCAGGCACTTGTTTTAAAGAGCTCTGCATATGTATATTCTGAAACCTGCTTAACAAACTGGTTGTTTGCAGAAAGTGCCATGTAAAAACGTAATGTGGTTAGAGAATCTGGGTTATTGGTGTTTGAGAAACCATATTAACACACCTAGATTTCTCCACAAGTAACCTGGGTATTTGGCCATGCAAACCCTTAACCGTGTTGGATTTATGGATTTTGTAGTTTTTGCATGCCTTGGCCACCAGTCTTTGGTTTGCATACATATCTGGCAGCCACAAATTTACATTTTCTGATGAAAATGCTTGGGCAATGACCATTATTCTTTCTCCTGGTTGACATAATCTGTTTCAGTATTTCAGAAATCCTTAAATTTATGTTGATGAGCTGAATGTACAGTGCTATGTTCAGCAGTGCCGGAGTAGCGTATTAAAAGTGCTGTAGGTTACATAGTCTGATTACTTTTTAAAGTAAAGAATAACCTAAAACATTATTTATTTTATTGAAGTTAAAATACCTATTATTATTATCCCAGCAGCCCTGGGTGCAAGTTAATAAGCACATGTACCAGTATGCTGCCACTTTGCGGAGTTCACATGCACAGCCAAGCAGAAAAGAGTGCTGCAAGTAATCCAGTAAAAAAAACCCATACATAAGATATCTGTTTAGTTGTAATCCAGATGTTTGTAATAGATATGTTGAAACAGTGAGGTCATGGCACAGTTCAGGGATAAAAAAATGGGATGGATGTTATTTACTTTACATCACATAAACTAAAGAACTAAACATATAAAACAAAAGAAAATTATCACACTTGACTGTGTTTCTTATCAGTTTCATAACAGTTCTTATAAGCGCTTAGGATTTAATTAACAAATGCTGGACAGTCAAATGTGCAGGTTTTCATACAAAAGAAAAAAAAGTAATGTATAAGTAACACACTGTTTTTTAACCCATAACATTTTATGATAAGCAACTATATAGTGTATTGTAGTTTTTTTTATAAGTAATAAGTAATATAATAATGTTACTTTGAAAATAACATTCCCGACACTACTTGAGAGACAAAGGCTCTGTGCTTGTTTTTGGATTCACAGTGGCTTTTGATGATGGTTAATTTTTTGTGCATTTTTTATGACATTGAGCGTTTTCCCAAAGGTGAACTTCATAAGTGAACTTTGCACTTGTATATGGAAGTTTATATGAACCAAGGTTTCTGCCTTAACCGGGTTGCTTGGTAAAAAGACATGCAGGTCACTTCTACTGATGACGTTTAATCGGCCCCGTATGAGCACGAGAGTCATGACTGCCCTGCAATGAGCTGGTGCCAAGTTCCAAGCTGTTAGTCATCTTGCACAGCACTGTCAGGATGGGTACTGAGCCCACCAGCCCTGAACTGGATTAAAGTGCATGTAAATAAACTGCATGACTCCCATAGTTTAATGAACGTTCCTCTGAGTGAACCCAATAAGGTTTAAAGGTTTCTGGGTTGAAAAAGGTGCTGACTTTAGATTTCAAACAGTATGGAATATCAACAAAAATAGTAGTTTAATTTTTAATATACATACTGTTTTACACAGCTGAACGATCCCATCCTTTTTGCAGTATCCATAGAGTTTCATGTTAATGCAATTTAAGTCTAATACAAAAGTAGCAAATTAAATAGCCAGAATGAAAAGCATACAGTCTTCATAGCTATAGAGTTCCCAAAGTAAGAAATCCACTATAAAGTTTAGAATTTTGGTTGAGGTACTCCCATAAATTCTTCAGTACTCATGTAACTCCTCACATCCTTCACACATATATTATAAGTGATAGTGGAAAATAAATGCAGTTAAAAAAGAAGGGGCATTTCTAGTGTTCCATTAACACTTAATAATTAGGTAAATGTAGTTTAACACAAGAGTAGTACAATAATATATCTTATTATTTTAGCATTAGCTTGTCTATTTTTGTTCTTGCCCCAACTGGGTATACCAACATTTATCAATGGCATTATCCCATTAATCTCAGTTTTGCAATAATGTTTGTCAAAGAAATTCCATGTAAAAAAGTAAATGTTTATTTTATAATTTTCTATCAATGAATTAATACATATATGTGCAATCAATAATGTCTGTTGTGAAATTAATAAAGTAACACCATACAACGTTTGGCTACATCTAGGACAAATGCTGGATCCACTTTTTTAAAATATATGTGTAATTTTGTCTGGTTACCCTTTCAGGTCCTAAAAACAGGGAGCCATCCTCCGTGCACAAATATTTACCCACAGGTGAGCATGGCAGTTTTCCTTTATGACTTTGATTGTGTTCACTGTCTGACTCAAAAGGATGTCTTCTTTTTTTGCAGATGATGTGCTGGAGAACTTTGCACCTCTTCCAGGACTGAAGGATGACCTTCAGCGACCAGTGGTCCTGAGTGGACTGATTCTCAGTCCACTTAGCCAGCAGGAGTTCCTATGGGGCAATACCCTTCTTTCCTCGTAAGATCATGTTGTCTGGATTCTTAGAAGGAGGGAAAGTAAATGGTGGTTTAAATGGTGGGGTGCTACCTGCAGTACATCTGTCTATCTATCTATCTATCTATCTATCTATCTATCTATCTATCTATCT
>JANRMT010062793.1:7394444-7457111 GCA_026402145.1 Polypterus bichir lapradei
TCTATCTATCTATCTATCTATCTATCTATCTATCTATCTATCTATCTATCTATCTATCTACAGTATCACTGTCTTTCCCATTTTATTGTTGCATTATTGTCACGTACCTACTGTAGTTGCCAGCAGAGGTGTCCATACTTGACCCAGGTTATAACATCCCGTCTTCTCTTCCACCAGGTTCGACCATGGAGATACTTTTGTGCTTTTCCCAGGTCTTCCAAAGGACATTGTCATCAAGTACTTTACTCTTTCCTCTTATGGAGAGTTTACATTTGTCACACAAGATGAACAGGTATTCTCAACTGTCTTTTCATTGATGATGGAGGGGATGATGTTGGTGTTCACTTTCTCAGTGCTGTGCTCAACAGATTTGGTGGGGTAAAGAAAGGCAGTCCCTTCTTATCCAGCTTCGTCCCTCAAAGGCCTGGAATATTTTCAACAGCTTATGGTTTTTACAACATAAAGATGAACAGGGTATAAAAGACTATTCCATGGTCACCCTGTTTTATGATTTAAACAAAGATCTACAAGAGGTGAGATGTTGGCTTCAGCTTATGTTTATTGAAATCATAGAAAAACCTGGCCTTTCTGTTTGTTTTTAAGTGGTTGGTGTCTAAATGTCCACACCTATTGAATGTTTTGTCACACTCTAATGCTGTTACATCTTTTTTCTTGGTCTAGCTTCTGTACATGGTGGACAGTAGTGGTGAGGGCTCCCTAGTGAAGAGAAAGTTACCTGTTGCTGAAATTCTCTCTTATAGAGACTTCTATACAATGTGGAAAAGTAGTACTGATAGGTGAGCATTGGGGTTGAAATCCTAATATGACAGCTCTTTACTGTCTTGCTTTCCTATCTCTCTCTCATTCACTCTTTCTACGATGACTTTTTATCCTAACAAATAGTCTAAATAAAATATTTAAAGCAGAGATCTCTTTCTACAATGACTTTTTATCCTAACAAGTAGGCTAAATAAAATATTTAAAGCACAGTATTCTTTATGAATGTTGCCATATAGAATTAACAGTGATTTAATAGTTTGATTTAAATAGCCACCCTCCCATCCCACCTGCTCTGTTCCTTGTCTCACACTTAAACTGGATATCTCTATGTGAATTTCATGTTCCTCTACTCCCTTCTCACTTTTTCCCCAGCACTATCCAGTATAAATATTCCTGTCCTTTTTCCCGAATACTCTATCAAAGCACACCAAGCCAGGAGTCCTACAGTCGTATCATGTACTACCATGCTGAGCCTCCTGTTTCCTTGGCACAGTCTGGATTTCATTCTTTTAATTCAATTGTTGCTTACCAGGGCCTTGCCTACCATCTAATGTGGCTGCACACAGACTACAGCATGCGGGTAAGTAACTTTCACTAGTCAAATAGCAAGAACTGTATACATGTTATCTTATATAGGCTACAGGTTTACGGATATCATAGCCTATGATTTTGTATTTATTCCTGCCTGCAGCTGTATGCAGACCCTGTAAATGACCCTACACATCGCTGGTGGTTAAAGACGGCCGAGTATAAGGTTAGGAAAGAAGGCGTGACTCCAGTGCATTGGCCTCCCCATAAGTATGGGGTTTTGAAGAAATGACTCCAGTTGGTAGAGCCTGTGGCTGTTCTGATTCTTAAACTTGTTTGTACTTTTGCCAGGATTTCTATAGATACTTAGCTGGACATCGTATGTACAATGAAGAGATATATGTAGACATGGACAGCTATGGAAAAGATTCTGTTGCCATCCTGGAGAGTGAAGTGCCAAGTGCTATCTATTTGGACAAGGGAGGCTCTTATGATTTTGCTCTTCAGCTGCAAGTGACTGGTGACTTTGAGCAGGAAGGTACTAGTACATTCACAAATACGTTGTGTGTGTAAGAGTGAATTGGCAAACTGGGGTGAAATTTGATGTGAATATCTGGAAATAGTATGAGCTAACAGAAAGTGGCTTCTGAAGTTCAGGGGCAATTAGGATTAATCTCACTGACTGTTTGCCATGATTTCGTATTAGTCATGTCCTAAAGTTTTGTTGTTTTTTTTTCTGCATTGTTAATTTGTTTCTTTTTTCTGTTTCTAATTTGTTCTGTTGAGCCCCTTTTCTTTTATATGCTATTTGATGGTTGATTATATAACCTTGGTCCTTTTTCCAGTTTAATTTCCTCTCTGTGTCTTGGTAATTATGGTATTATTGTTCAGACAAGATTAGAAATATGACAGGCCAAAAAGGCTCCCAAGAATATGTAAGGATCATGAAACAAATGTAGTCAAAATAAAAGAGAAGGTCTGAACCAGGAGGTCAAACGTACTAGCAACAAAATAAAGCTGACAAACTAAAGACAAGGATAATAACTATGAATTAAGTCAGAAATCCAAGAAAGCTAAAAAGAGCATTTTTTTAAAGCTGAATTGTAATTTTCCGTAATCCAGGGTGACGTAATGCATGCAACAGTGGCTTTCATACTGTGTCGTTCATCACAAATCGTTGCACAACTTCCAAAGCCATATCCCTAACACCCAACTGTAAACGCAAAATAGCATTGTGATGAAAACACATTCTAGAAATTCACATTCTAGCATTCAAAATGCACCAAAACATTCTTCAAGATCTGTGAGAATCTGAAGTGAAAAACAATTTTTAACGTGCAGATATTGTAACAATTATGGTGTTAAGATGGTGAAGGGTGAGGCCCTGACTACAATACAGCCATCAGGTGCTGTTATCAGTTTAGCCACAGTACTTATGAGAAATACGGAACATATCTCAGAATTAATTACTATACTGTATTCTTCTTCTCTCTTTTATGCACTCTTTGTTTCTGTAAATTTAGCAGTGTCATAATTTGGTTTATGCATTTATTTTTTCCAACTGTTCCTTGACCTCCAAAATTATCTGAGCATGGTTTTTGGGGTTTCTGAGATCAAGTAATCTAGTGTTTGTATACATCTTTTTAAAAAATGATTTACATTCTTCCGCAGTGGGGTCTTGTTCTCCCAATGGACACCGTCGTGTTGAGCACTGGTTGCTAGAATGGAAGGCTGTGTTGCTGGGACACAGTTCTCTGAGGTTGCGCATTATGACATCACTAGTACAATGTTTTAAAATTTAGCACCATAATTTATCCAGGATTGAATTCCTGAAAAAAAACCTGTCATTTCATATTGTTTGTTTTTGATTGTACATTCTTTCAATATTTGTTTCTGTCCTCTGATTACAGAACACATCTCATGCTTCTTGGCTCTTGTTATTTGTACCCTTTTTGGCTTATAATTTACTAGCAAAAGTAGGAAATGTATTTGAAAAAAAAATTTAAAGGTTAAGAAATGTATTTCAGAAAGAGACTTATTAAAAATACTTAAGCAGAAAATTTAAGGTGATGAAAGGTTAGTCTTTTAAAATCTGCAAAGCTGCTTGTCAATTTCTTAGTGCTCTCTCCGTCTCGGCTCTCCCGGCTTTTCTCTCTTCTGTTCTGCTCTATTCTGCTCTGCATGCCTGTCTTTCTTCCTTCCTTCCAGGATCCTCCCAAACTTAAAGGTCTAACTTCCCATTGAATTAACAATGATTACAAGAATAATCAATCAGTGTTTGCCTTTCTCAGGATGTTTGTTCATTCTGATCCTAATTACCACTGATCTAATAAATTAACAATATGTTTAAGATTCTAAAAGAATGACCTAAAAGATACAAGGTTCAAGTCACTGAAGATACAGAATTTAAAATCAGTATATAGTAGTTGTTTAAAAATATACACCGGAGTGTGTTTAACATGAGGTTCAAGAGTCCAGAGTCAAAAAGTCCAAGGAGACTCTGTTCAAATAATGTCAAAAGGTCCAGGTTTTCTAATTGCTGGCTATTTACTCAGATGTCCTTATTGCTGGCAGGTTAATCAGTGCTAGCTCACACAGTTTTTTTTCAGTCCTTTTTTATTTTATATATTGATTAAGGACAGTTCTGTATTGTGAGTTTTGAACCATAATATCTTCATATGTCTTATTTTCATTCCAATACAGCTTTAAAGGTAACTTGTGAGACAGAGTATTGATAAGATGAATATATTACATATAGGGTGTAGCAATTCATGTTATGATTTGATTTCTTTTTGAATTTTTCAAGGGCTTGCCTGAAGTTAAAAAAACAGCTTAGTGTCATTTTTGGGGTTTTAACATCCAAGGAATCTTATTCTGCAAAGAGAATTTTACTGAAAGTTCATCGAAAAGTCTATGCCAATGCCATTTTATTTTGTCTTTGGATACCATCATTTTGTGGCTTTTGTGTTTGCTTGTTTCCATGGAGATTTTCCTATGATGCTTTAGAGCTACACTTTTTACATCGTAAGCAAGTGTAACAGTCACCCCAAACAGTCTCCAATATCCAGGATTGGACTGAAAGTAATGCTTTACTTCTATGTACTCTTGATTACTGGTTATTTGAAACAAAGTTCTGTTTTTTGACACCTAATTGTTGGTTTACAATTTAGCTCTGACGTTTATATTTTTGAACTGACTGTACTTTTCTCAGTCAGTACAATTAGTCACCAGGACCATTACAGTTTTTAATTTATATTAAATTGTGTAATTTGCAGAGGGCACTAAAGGTGGAGCTATAGCAAATATTAAGAAGGCAGATTAAAGAATTTAAAAAAATATGGACAGAAATTAAAATTGGGTGAAAGTGGAATATGTCTTTCTATCATAATAAAAAAAATCCTGGGAGGAGACATGACTTTTTCAGAGAGATACTTTCATGTCCCGCAAGACGAGACTCTGTGCCAAGAGATTTAACCACGCCTGAGTCCAAAAATAAAAGACAAAGAGTAGATGACAAAGTAGAAAATCATAAAGAATTCAAAAATGGTGGTACAATACACATGCAGAGCAGGTTACAGATAATGAAAGTACTAAAAGTCTCAAAAAAAATTATAGTAAAGATCGCATTAGCACAAACACCTAGAAATTAGTACTCGGTTGAATAACAGAACAGCAAAAAGAGATTGAATATATTTTTCGGATTTAAACTTTAAGTCAGAGACTTGTAGATCGTCTAATTCATGTTGCCATCAGGGAAAAGTAGTGTTTCTTCCCAATGAAGAGGCCTATCCGCGAGAATTAAAAGATTTGTTGTTTGGTGAAAGTGAAATCCACATACACAAGCGGCAGAGATGCGAAGTGGTTGGCATATAGTGCAGGCCGGGGGGAGGGGGGATTGGCGTTGGCGAGCAAAGCAAGCAGGGGGCAAAGCCCCCTAGTATAAGTAAAAATCAAGCAACCAGCAGACAATGTGCTAGGCAACCCTATTTCATATACATTCAGGGTCAGAGTTTCACCCTTTAATAACTAGTTTACTCTGCAGTTTTAGTTACCATGTTATAGAAAAGATGGTGGCACTAACAGCAGTCAAGTGCATCTCCAGACTAAAGGGATTTCCTACTCAACATTGGCGGAGGAAATTTAATCTCTTTAGTCTTGAAATTGAGTCATGGGTACCTAATCCATGATTTGAACATGTTCTCTAGGATACAGAGAAATTTGTTCTAGAAGAATTATATTATTTAAACAGTGAATCACATACTGAGGGAAATCAGTTCAAATTACAAGGAAGTGTATTCAAGACAGAATCCTAGAAGCACTTCTTCAAGGACTGTGGAAAGCTGAAACAAACTACTGGATCATGTAGTTGAAAAAACAAACCTGATGATTAAAAAAAAATTGAATGAAATATTAACTACTTAAACAAACATTATGCACTGAATGGTCTCCTCTTGTTTATACATTTTTTTATACTCTTTCTTATATTCTCCTGTTTATGTCCTTGAATACTTAATGCCTCACACACTTCCAACAAACACTTGACAAGTTTGTCCATTTCAGATGCCGAAGTCACAATGCTGAAGTTATTTGAACTTGGGATTTCAGCAACTGTCAGCAAACAAAGTGCCGTAATTATCAACATGACTACTACAGTGAACGTGGGCAGCAGGAGTATGACATACAAGGTAAAAAGCAAAGTGGCAACTATGGATAAACTGAGAATGACAAGAAAACGCAAGGTAGGGTAACATTACTGGAGTCACAAGTGGCATAAGGACTGAGATACAAAATTAAAGACTTAAACTGTGGACATAAAATGATGAAAAATAAATTGGATTTTTAGAGATTACTTGAGACAAAAATGGAAAGACAGTACCAAAAAGGTGAGAAGCACTCAGTTAGTTCACTAAAGAGTACCATGTCAATGAACATGGACATGACAGAGATTGTCAATGATACATTGATTATCTGTAATGTATTTTCAGGGACTTACAACAGTTAATCCAGGCATTAATACAGTAGTAAGATAGAGAATTGGATTTTTAAAAATATGGACAAAAGAACAATAAAACACTTTAAATAACATTAGCAATATCAATATAATAGTATATAGAGTATAAAAGAAAAGTGAGAGGCACATGCAGAGAAGTAGAGAAAAGCAACAGTCAGTTAAGATACAGAGGTTTAAAGCTTACTGAATAAAGGCATTGGCATAGTCAAATAGTTAAGAGTAACTGTATTTCTGAAGGACACAAATTCTTCATTTCCTTCTATATCATGAAATGTTGTGTCTTTTCTCTTTTTTTTTTTCTTCAGATCAGAATCTCAGATGGTGGAATCAATACAGAGCATGCTGGACCAGGAAACAGTCTCATACAGACCATGCTGGTGCTGAGGGTAAAGCTTGTTATTTTAACTTTTGTAGTGTAACGCCTTTTGTACTGCATGTACATACACCCAATTGCCTTCCACTATTAGATGTGACAAGTATTTTGTGTTGATCAGAGAATGTACAGTGGATGTACATTTGCATTGATAAGTCAGCAGAGGTATTCACAGAAATGACATCATAGTGATTATACCAGTAAAATGAAGCTCTCGATTAGTGAAAAAAGGCTCAACCAGGATCATGCTGCAAAGAGTATACTGGCATGAAAATGTATTACCACTATTCCAGTTTTTATAAGATTGGACCCAACTTATTTCTTAGTATTTATAGCAATAAAAACAAATATTATTGAAAGAATATGCAACAACAACTTGGTGGCACAATCAGAAGATGGTTAAGTGTAAATTTTGCACTTAACGTCGCACTGAGAAAAATAGATACACATGGAATCTGTTAACAAGCAGTAGTACTTAGTGTACCTTCACTTCTTAATGATGTAGCTGAATAGACATCGATGAAATGGAACATTACTTCCATAGGGGAATTAAAGAAAAAAAATTCTCCCATATCTTTTTTAGATAGAACTAAACTGAAAGAAACATTTGGAAATGCCTTTGAAAATAACTTGTAATTCTACTTGATATATCTAATTTTAAGTCAGAATACATCATTGTTAGACACTCACGGAGGTGTAGCAGGTAGAGTTTAGTATCAGATTCACTTGCAAGTTTAAGATGATTTTCTCAGTTTTTTGATTTCCTTGTACAATCCAAAGCCACACAATTAACTTCTTTGACAAATCTTAATAACTCTGGTGCTAATATATGTACCCTTTGATGGTGTTCCCCTCTCTACAGAGCTCCTACTTTCGCTCCCAGTGGCTCTACATTGAATGAAATTGCTTTATAATATAATATATAAAACCATTTTACAGTCCCTCCCTTTCAAAGATCCCAGAGTACAGGGGGATCTCTCACTCAACATCTCAGAAAAGGAGTAGAAGGTAGCAAAGCACAGAATTCACTCGATCTCCACATGCACAAAACATACAATTATTCAACATAAAATGATATCGAGTGCATCTCTCTTATTTAAAATTATCCAAAATGTTTCCAGGGCAAGATCCTACCTGTGAACGCTGTAATCAAGCTCCAGCCTCACTGGGTCACATGTTTTGGGCCTGCACCAAATTAACATCATTCTGGACAAAAATTTTTAAGTGCCTTTCAGACAGCCTTGGTGTCACAATCCCTCCTAATCCACTAACAGCTATGTTTGGTGTTCTTCCAGATGGGCTTAAAGTGGAGAAGGACAAACAAATTGTGATTGCCTTTACTACACTATTGGCACGCAGACTTATCTTTTTCAACTAGAAGAATCCATCTCTCTTATACTAAGTCAGTGGGTAACTGATGTTATATACTATTTGAAATTGGAAATAATCAAATTCTCACTTAGAGGATCTGTGCGGAACTCTTTCAAAACCTGGCAGGATCTGATAAATAACATTTTAGAATACATTTTAAAGCACTGAGGAAGCAGATTCTCTCCCCTTTTTTTCCTTTTTCTACTCTATTTATTTTTAATTATTTATTAATTTATCTATTTACTTATTTTTGCTAGCTTAAAGTTTTATTCTGTTGGCCTAGCTCTCTTTCTCATGAGTGGGGGTTGATTTGTTTTGAACCAAGTCTTGTAAAATTTGACTTATTTGTATGGAATGTTATTTGTTATTTAAATCAATAAAACCCAAAAAAAAAGAAAAAGAAGAAATCTGAATGGAAGAATGTCATAAAACTTTTCATCACTCTGCAACAGTATTTTATTTAGTACCCAATAGCTATACTTGAGTAAACGTAGAGGTGCTTTTCTGGAATGTGACACAAGTAAAAGTAAAAGTTGCCCATTAGAAAACTACTCAACTATAAGTTTTAAAGTAGCTGATATTAAGCAAATTTAAGTATCAAAAAGTACAAGCAAATGTTGGATGTCCCTTATTGTTTAAAGTTATTGCAAACTTAAAGTAATTAAGGCTAACTTCTTTTTGTGTGTGAATATTATTATAATCTATTTCTAAATGATGAGCCAAGTAGCTAAAACTAGCACCAGTGGCCATCAGCTTGATCTGGAAATCTAAATAACTCTGTTGCTTTAAGGAAAGGCTTGAAGACTTTAAGAAGGAGATAATCAGTTCCTGTTAAACCTTCTGAAAAGTGAGGTTTCATAACTTCAACATGTAATTATAGGTTATTTAAATGGAAGACATTTTTAGGCATTCCCTGACCCCAAACATGACTTGCATTTCTGTTCAAATAACACCTAATTACATGAAAATTGACACAATTTGTTTCATAGTAACATTAGTAATGAAAACAAACCATAGTAATGTTTAAAAAGTGCTTTATCCAGAAATTCTCAATTCTAGTTTCACATTCAAAAGAATTGATTTTTTTTCCCTTTTGGGTTTTCTCACTTTTCATAATCTGGTTTGGAGATCACATGATTATCACCTGTGACAAGATGAGTAAACCACAGGATGTGAACACATTAGTCCACCTCACTGCAGCCTGCAGATCAGCCCTGCCCAGTGTATCAGAGCAGCAGTGTAGTCTATGGAAATACAATAACTGAGATTGGGTTGTGCATCTCCAATTTCCAGTCTGACCCCAAACATCCAGCTACATCCTGTTTGGCAGACTGCCATTAGGATGGTATCTAAACGTGGCACTATTGGCTGTGGAAATAACTGAGACTGGGATTGTGCATCACCAATGTCCAGTCCTGCACTATTCTGTAGGCTACATTAAGACTTATTTGGAATACACAGATAATCAGGCGTTATTTGAAACATTGAAATATTTTAAAATTGTCCCAGATTCTTCATATATGCAATTTTTTCTAAAACAGCTGTACAGAAGCAGAGGAAGCCTGTGTTACAGATAATTTACTTAGTAAAACATGGTGAATATTTGCATAGGTTATTTATTTTTCTGGTTTATTATTTCAGAAACAAATGTGTCCAGCAAAATATTTTCGAGTAAAAGTAGGCCTTTGCATTTGAAAATGTAGTGAAATAAAAACAAAAGTAGACATAAAACTTTATACTCAAGTAAAGAGGTATTCTCAAAGCATACTCAAGTACAGTAGGTAAGTATTCTACTTTGTTACTATACAACACTGCTGTGCAGTCAATACAGTCCTGTCAGCTGTTTGCATGTACACATGCACATTGTTGAATTTCAGCTTAACCATAAAAATATTACAATTACTATTATTAATAATTAATTTAATGCTCAAAACATAGAGCAGTGATTAGGAAACTCTGAATTTTCTTTCCACCTTTTTTAGATTCTCTTCTTGTAATTCCACTTACCACAGTCTTATCAAGGTGAGACTACCATTCCTGCTATGTGTTAAAGATTGGGACGTCACGTTAGAAATTATTTTTATTTCATTCACATTTTTTCCATTCATCTTCTATGGATATTTTGAAAGCTTAAGCTTCAAGGAATATGACCATATACGAGTATGTGCTTGGTATGCATAGTTCACTTTGATAGAAACTGGAAGATTTTTTTTGTCAGATAATAAGTGTGTCACCCTGCCATATTGTAGCACCAGTGTTTTGTTAGTGGGTTGCTAGGATGTGTTGCACTACTTCTGTACAGTAGGCTGCCTCCCAAGGACCACTACATGTCATATCATGAAGGCACTGCTACAGAGCGCAAGCTCTTTGTCTGAGTTTACAAATTGAAACCTTGAATAACGTTACATTTGTGTCTGAAGTGTTTTCTGGTAAACAGTTAATAGCATTTCAGTTCTTGATTTGGTTAACAGTTTTAGCATCATGGTTCTGCTGATAATCTTGTCTGTTTTGTAACAACTGCTGACAAATATCGTTTAGATTTCATTTACAATTTAGCCCTCTGGTCTTTCAAAACAACGCTTCTAAACGTACACTTAACGACTGTCATAACAGTTTTATGAAAACACGTACGTCTCTCTGGTCCACTTTAACACACCCGTGAAGTTGCTCTCAGTCTGCATTGCCAGCAGGTACTAAGGCCAGCCAAGCTATTTTGGATACTCACAACTGACATAACACCGGGGATGTGAAAATCCTGTACTTATATGTTATTTACAAGAGTCTTATTTGTGCTAATTGAATAATTCAAGCAGACTCATCAGCTTTAGCAGCCCTTTGAATGTATTGGCATAATGAGTTCTGTGAATGAAAATTGTAGTTTCTGGCAAGAAAAACCCATGCAAGCACAAAGACAAATTGCTATCTCTGCAGAGACAAACTGGGACTTGAAAAGTAATGTAATTGGTTTACAAAAATGGCACAAAGGCAAAAACAAGTAAAAAAATGGCAGCAGCCTACTGGTAAAAATAAGAATGTGTTGGTATTGGACAGAGAGGTAGGACAGAAGCACATATTAAAACATGGCACAAGGCTAAACCTTATTAATAAAATGCAATATTTCAGACTAAAAATTGCCTAGGCCAAGGAAATTTAATTTGTATTTAACCTTTATTTTTATTACTTATTTATTTAAATAATTTACTTATTTTGTTTAGGGTGGCATGGTGGTGCAGTGGCAGTGCTGCTTCCTCACAGTACAGACACCAGGGTTCCCGTCCCAGGTCCTCCCTGTGTTAAGTTTGCATGTTCTCCCTGTGTCTGTGTGGGTTTCTTCCAGGTGCCCTGGTGAATTGGTGATTCTAAATTGGCCCTAGTATGTGCTTAGTGTGGTTGTGTATGTGTGTTTGCCCTGCAATGACCTGCTGCTCTGTCCCGGGTTTGTTCTCTGCCTTGACTATACTAACTGGGATAGGCTCCGCCACCACCCAGAACCCTTTTCAGGACTAAACGGGTTAGAAAATGACTAACTGACTTATTTTGTTTAAATTACATTTGACACTTTGTATGACACAGGCAGGGTCCAGGGCTATGTCCTATCTTGCTACTAGTGCTGTCAGAGTAGGTTCTGGCAGCTTAACCCTAAATTGGAGAATGACTGATCCGGAAAGATTGACTGACAACATTTCAAATGTAGGAAGAAAAATATAATGTATCCTCTAATCTCTTTTAAGTCATTCTTATTTGAACACTAGATTGTGGATACTTGGAGACTATGAAATGCAGAGACCTGGCCAGGGTGCAAACACAAGTTCGTGAAGCCGTGAGGCAGCAGTGCTAACCACTGAAGAAAAATGGAAGTAATGTGTGGAAACTCACTTGAAACTAATATACATTAAACATTGTATTTCAAGAGGTTGATTGGACAAAACCTTACTAGAACACAAGACAGAAGCAGTGGCTCTTTAACCTAGTTAATTTGACCTTAAACATTTTTACAGTTCAGCTCCATTTTCAATAAAACAATAAATGGAGACTACTTCTACTGGTTGCTTTCTAATACAGGGCCATATTGTATTTTTTCATATTCTTTAATGCTGTAGACAAATCTTATGAATACCTACAATTTTATGCCCAACCAGCACCCTCACTTTTATACATTAAGTTGTCATCATCATGGTGAGATCTTATTATAAATTGTAACTTCTACAAATGTTGCGTAAGAACGTTTCCACGTTCAAATCGCGATGTATAAAACCTACACTTGGAGTAAAGCCACGCACTTTTCCACGGTACCTCATACCTTGTCGTACGCAAGTTCTCCACTCGGTTTTGCAGACTGGCGGCACCCAGCGTCAAAGCAGTGCTACTGTTCCTGTGTGGTTACTCTTTTATTTTCCTGACGCGGCTTTATAAATACACTGAAACTAACCGCATATAGTTTATTAATGTAATGCATCTGATTGTAATTAACCTGTAACAATATAATGGTTCAGGGAATAGCCATAGTATTCCAAATATCATAACTGCTTTAGGGTTGTTACTTTCACTGCACCTTCTTCTTCTTCTTTTTCTTATTTCAGCTGCTCCCTTTAAGGGTTGCCACAGCAGATCATCTTTTTCCATATTACTCTCACTGCACCACTCGGAGTATTTATATCACTGTATCTGAGTGTGAATCACAGCAGCAGTTGATTGGAAAGAGAATTATCGGTATACAGCATCAAGCACACGCTGTCTCAGCCACGGCAAAATGTTTCAAAGCCTTTCCTGTACTGACTTCGCGGTTCAGAAACAGTTTCATCCCAAGAACTATAAACGCACTCAATCAATTGCTTCTTGTAGAACTGTTTGTACTTATAAGTACAATTACCCCACTGTAAACGTATTTACATATGATGACGATATCATTTTTAAGATGAAATGCAGCAAAATATGTTGATTATATTATACAGATAAAACTTTAACTTCATTTAAATAATTTGTATTGTTAATAATTAAACATGTGAGGACATGGTGCCACAGTGCTAGCAAGTTCACGTATTGTTCCTGCCTCGCGCTGTATATTTACTGAGGCTGGCGTGACACTGGAAGGATAGACGGATAGAATAAACACGTACTATGAAGATATTTCAATGTTCCTTAAAAGTTTTGAAGAATCGTCATTGTAAGCTTACAGATGGCTTAACGTCTATTACAGAGCTGATTGTGTGGCAATTGGGTATTTGGGGAAAGAAAAGTAAGGACAGGAATTAGAGGTTAGTATGTTTGAAAGAGACAGTACTGCTACAATAAATTATTTAATCGAAGGTCGCACATGGCGCAGCAGCATCTTGTGTGAGACATAGTTAATAATAATAACATGCCTTCATTCCAATCATCATGAAAATGATATCACGTATACATGTCAGTATTTTAATTATTCAGAAAGCTGTAATATTACGAATGTAATGGATTCTGTGTCTGCACATAGTGATTCACACACATAGAGCACATTGAAGCTCAAATACAAAACAAAGCATTTAACATGCTACTTTAGTTACGATGGGAGTTGAGAAACTAGTAAATTAAATGATTTTAAGATGAAGTTTATGATATTCTACTTTAATGACAAAATAAACTACGTGATTAAAGTGGAAATTTCGAGATTAAAGTTGACATTTCGTGCTTTTTCCCCCCACTGTGTGCATATTTTTTTGTCTGTACCCTAATAAGCTTTCATATGACACTCAGATGCTGGGCTACAACTCGCCTTTTCACGGCGACTTTGATATGTGACATCTTTTTTATTTTGGCACTGTGCAACTTTGTGAACTTGAGCTTTCGAGTTTCTCCGTCACGCTATGTCACTCGATCAGCTTCCTTTTGTTGATTATACCATTGTTTAAATCAACAAATAGTATGTTTTTCCTTTGCCTCCACTTCTTATATTTTCCACCGTGCTTTTCCCATTGTCTTTTCACAAAAGGCTGAGCTTAAGGGCGATTTATATTGATTTGCATATTCAAAGAGGCGTAATTCTGGGAGGAATTGGGGCGGGATAGCAGGCACGTGCATGTGCGTTACTTTTCACGCTGACCGGGATTTATGTAGCGGAAGAATGCGGAAGTTGGAGTACGCACAGATTCCTGCATCTGGATTTTTCTGTGCGTAACCACATTTCAGCTTTTGTGCTTACGTCATGTTATAGTGCGAATTCTATGCACGGCGTTATGCATGAGGCCCCTGGTCCTGCAGTGGCTTAGTGGTGTGTTACTTCCTCAGCACTTTCTTGTTCATTTTACCATCATTCTGCAGTCACTTTAATGTTTAGCCTTTTAAAATAGCTTAACATCTAAAATATGTCATCTTAAATGTTGGTCATCCACACAGACTTAAATCCCAAAGGCTCAGAAATAGTGCACTGCACGCCACACAGCATTGGTGTTGGGTCACATTAGACGCTTATCCATTGCAAAAAAAATATTAGTGTTTGAAGCTTTTTGAAAATTCAGAGTTGTTTATGTGATTGTGTATTTCCATAAATTTTATATGAAGTTGCTAACATAATGAACACCTAAAAATCAGTACTCACAGAGTACATTTGGCCACCCCTATTTGATCAGCCTGCATGACCACAAGTTTGAAAACAAATGGCATAACCTTAAACTAAATGTTTTAGCTAATAGAGTCTTATGAACAACCAAACCGTAGAAATCGCCAAATGAAATTAATGTTCATCAAGGAGTGCAGCATGTAGCCCTCTGTCAGAAGTCCTTATTTATCTCCGTTGCTTATATAGGATCCTTAGTGTACAAGCATTTTGTGGTATCAAAGGTTAAATCCTTCCATTCTTACTCTATCTGCATTGCTTGGGGGCCTAAACTGTTTAAATTGAAAAAACAATTTTATAGATGCAACCATAATTAATACAAATTGTAATATGCAAATATGTATTCCACTAGGAGCGGCTTCAAAACAAAGCAAAGTACAAATAAACAGCTTAATCACAGGGCACAGTCAGACATATCTTCTGTTATCCAAACAGCCCAATTTAGTCTTTTTGACGTGGACAGTACACTGGAGTACACTCCAGGTAGTTGTAACACAAGGAGATGGGCAGCCACAGTATTGACTGCCACAGAATCACAATGTTTAATACATTAAAAGTTGGAGGTTACAACTATTTAGGGTTGTACACATAAAAATGATTGTTTCTTTGCAGTATAACGATCAAATGCATGTGCCAATAGGGGTCACTCCAGCAGAGAACATAGATCAAAAATAACACCCAAGGAAAGAAAAAGAAAGGAATGCATGAAAACAAAGAGAAGACAAAGAATAGCACTGTTAGGTATGTCTACATTATGGAGTACCTCCTGTACCTGCTCATCAACACAATCAGCACTCTCCTAATCTCCACTTCACCTCTCACTCTGTCGCTTCTCTTACTTTCTGCTTTTAAGCCTTTTTCCATTTTCCTTTTAGACCTAATTCACTGGAAGGGAAATACTTAATGCTATCTCAGGATTGGTTTTAGTGTTAAGCTTTGGTTTACTAAATCTCCTGGCCATTAAAATATGGTGGTCTTTATTGACTTTGGATGGCTTTGCAACTTTGAGCACTGAGCCAGTCCAAGCAGACCTTGCATTCACTGAGTATATTCTTAGAATGTTGTAACAGGACATTGACTAAAAAAACTGCATTTTCTATGTCCATGCATAAATCATTGTTATTTATTTGTTATTTTTTTACTTATTGTTATTTATTGTTACATAAAATAGCAAAAATCAGGCAGACGTCATCAATTTAAGATGGGCTTCCTGAATACTCCTGTAATAACATTCTATGGCACACACACAGGGTTGATTGAAGGAGGAAGCGGCAACTTGTTTTGTAGACAGGTCTCACAAAAAATCCACTCACAGTTCTTGCATATGCTTTTTTTTTAAAAAAATGTTATATTTCAGTTACAATCTTGTAGAATTTACTAATTGCATAGTACATACATACTGTATAAATACAGTGAATCATTTAAATACACAATAAAACAAAGCAATTTCAAACTGTTTAACATAACTGAATTCTAATAATATCTGTGCATTATCATTATCATTGAACTATGGCCAGCTTAGATGTAGAAAAGAAAACCTCAGCAGCATCCCTGGAGAAATTAAACCTCTGAACACTGTTGTAGGGCATACCACCACAGCCCCTGTGTGGCAGGGATGCCTGCGGAACAACTGGTACCACTCAATGGACTTCTACAAAATCAGCCACAAAAAAGGCATTTAATTTTAGAAAAAAGAAAAAAATGTGTTATTAATTTTTAAGCTGAACAAAACAGTGAGAAACTGGAGTGTTGTATGATGTGATATTATAGGCATCAGATGTGTGGGCATAATACTACTTGGAATCTGCATTAATTAGTTGATATACAATGAAGAGTTGCATCATTATAAGAAAAAGAAAATATTTAATTAGTGCTCAAAGCAAGCAATTGGGAGAACAAGCCATTGCCAAGATACCAACGATAACATACACTTAAATCATTAGTGAAAGGTGGAGCTGACGAATGCTACAAGTATCATCCACAGAGCATATTACTGAACACCAGTTGAATCGAGCATCATTGTGAGCATGACAAAAAAGACTTCTTCTCTTGAGATCTTCATTATTATTGTGTTAACACCACAGAGATTTTCCCCAATTGCAACAAACTGGCCATGCACAGCATTGGTTTAATTTAAATTGTTTTCCAGAAAAACATTTTTACTTGAATTATTTCTGAATACAGCCTAATGGCCGGCAGGTTTAACATAAAGAAGAACTCTCATTTACTGTTTTTTAAGGTACTGACAGAAAAAAGTGTAAAATACAAGAAATTGTCAATGATTTGTCAGGATCCCTCCCAGGTCTGGGTTTGCTGTGCTTAGATTTTTTTTATTGTTTCACTGCAGTTATGTTTATGGTTAATAATTATGATTAAGTTGAAAGTGTTCTGATTTCCACTACTTAATGTTTGGGATTATTATTGTCATTTTTGTTGCTTTAGATAGTTATCTGGTGTTAAACCATCAGAGCCCGACACCCAAATGCTGCATGATGCATGCAACTTTGTGTTTGATTTTTTAAGTCAAACAAAGTATCTGTTTACCCTGTTGCTCACTCCCCATTTTTTCACTCATATGTGACACAGATCTGTTGTTTTTGTGGAAGTGTAACTAGCAAAAATAACGACATGGAATCAGATCTTTCAGAAAGGATTTTTAATACTCTTGTAACAAATGGTTTACATCCAAACCCTCTACATTACACTCTCACCGGTCCTGTTTCCTAACCTTTGGGCCACACTAATTATTTTTATATACAGAACGCTGGCAGTGATTGACAAGCTCAAACTAACTATTATGTTTTCTTTATCTTTTTTCTCCCTTGCCATCATAATTCTTATAAATTTTTGGGCATCCTGCCCTGAAGCAATATGAAGTAGTGCAGAAGCCAGGACCTGTCTGTTAGTATACAACCGTCTAACAAAATTCCATCCATCCATTATCCAACCTGCTGTATCCTAACTACAGGGTCACGGGGGTCTACTGGAGCCAATCCCAGCCAACACAGGACACAAGGCAGGAAGCAAACCCCGGGCAGGTTGCCAGCCCCCCGCAGTCTAACAAAATTGCTTAATTAATTTTATTTATGCAGAGCTTTTTTAAGATATAAAATCTGAGTAACACTTTAGTTTAGGTATTTCAAAAAAACATTTATTACTCATTTACTAATATGTAACAAGGCCTAAACATACAGTTTTTTGAGTTTTCATAACATTTACAAAAGGATAGTAAAGTATTTCTTAAACTCTGCAGTGTGATTTACTAACAAAACTTCACTTTGGAGTGGTCAGAGGTAGTTTAACTGAGACATGTTTCTCTTTATATTAAATATTTAGTGCAAGAACAGTGAATCCTTCATATTTTTTTATTAATTTAAATGTAGCATTCCATACAATCAAGTCAAACTTAACAAAGAAAAAACAAAATTGAGCCCACATCCAAGAGAAAGAGAGGAGAGCCAGCAACCAAAGCTACTCTATAAAAAGAAGAAGAAAGAAAGGATGTTGTTGAATATATCCTCCCATATTTCTTAAAAAGTTTTAAGCAGATATTCTAAGTGAGAATTAGATTTTTTCCAATTTTAGGTAGTATAGAACATCAATTACCCTCTGACTTAAAAGTGGTGGGATGGGATTCTTCCAGTTGAGCAAGATAAGTCTATGTGATATTAGTGTAATAAAGGCAATTACAGTCTGCTTGTCTTTCTCCACTTTAAGCCAATCTGGGAGTCCACCAAACATAACTGTTCATGGGTTAGGAGTGATTGTGAGTCCAAGGCTGTTTGATAGGCATGCAAAGGTTTTTGTTCACAATGTTTTTAATTTGCACACCCAGAACGTGTGGCCCAGTGCGTGAGGCTGGAACTAGATTGCAAAATTTATAGGTGGAATCTTGCCCTGGAAACATTTTGGACAATTTTAAATGAGGTAAATGCACTTGATAAAAGATTTTAAGTTGAATACTTTTAATACTTTGCACATATGGCGCTCAAGTGTATTATGTGCATGGCTGCCTTACAGATGCATAAAACTGTGAGTATGCCAATTTTCACACACTTCCCCTCTTTAAATCCCAATGAATGTGAAATTTAATACAGGTGCACATGCCTACAGCCCCACCCCGACACCTTGTAGAATTTTGCATATTTGATCAGCCCAAATTTGTGCAATGTGGTGAATAGATAGTCCTGTTCAACCATATCAAATGCTTTTTCTGCATCTAAAAATAATCAGATCTCTGGTGTGTTAGATTTAATGGATGGATATATTATATTAAACAAATGTTGAAAGTTAGAAATTAAGTGTCTACCTTTAATAAATCAGGTATGGTTTTGTGATATTACAGAAGGAAGCACCTTCTCAGTCCTTCTGGCTAGAACTTTGGAGAGTATCTTAATGTTGTCATTCATAAGAGAGATTGGTCTATATGATGGACATTGTAATAAGTCCTTATTTTTCATAAGAAAGATGGTAATTATAATGCTTGGCTAAAAGTTTGAGAAAGAAATTTGTTGTCTTTACCTTCTATAAATGTTGCTAATAATAGTGGAGCTAACTTATTTGAAACTTTTTGGATAATATTCTACTGGGTAAAAATCAGGGCCAGTAATTCTGAAAATGTCAGAGGTTTATCCTGTTCCACAGCAATAAGAGTATCTAGCTGTGGTATATGTAATGAATCAAGAAGCTCATTAATTAGATTGTGTCTTATCTTGAATATCCACTTTCAGTTTAGCATGTTACAAGAGGCTGTTATGATTTTGGCTTTCTGTAAGCACTGTTTAAAGCCATATAATGCAGCACGTTTAGCAGGTATTGAAGGTGAGAAATCAGGGAAAATACAAATGCGGTTATTTTCAAATTTAATCCCTTGTTTCAGTCTGAGAAGTGACTTCACATTTAATTTAGATTGTAATTTGTTGAAATGCACAATGAGGCTTCTAGGTTTTGAGGCATTCAATCCATGTATATGGTAAGCTGCTGATATCTCTGTGTCTGATATGAGGTCCTCTCCAATTATTTTAGAAAATAGTTCGGCTATGAATTTCACTGGGTTTGGACTTTCACTGTTTTCAGGGAAACCTTCGATTCTGATAGTATTCCTTCTGTATCCATCTTCCAGTGCAGCTAGTCTGTCTTCAAGCACTTTGCATTCGGAATTTGTATCTGTTGCTTTTCTGTCAGTGGTAGATGCCATTTGTTCTACATATAGTTCTCTGGAGGAATCAATAAAAGAGCTAATAAAATTTATCCAGATGCCTTGTACCCTGTGTTGGCTGGGATTGGCTTCAGCAGACCCCCGTGATCCTGTGTTAGGATGTAGTGGGTTGGATAATGACTGACTGACTTTTTAAAATATGATTGTGAGTCAAATCATTTCCTGGCAAGGCAAAGAAGATCTTACCTGCTATTTGGTTCATTTGCAATTAGGATTTTGCCATAATTATATATTCTATTTCATTTTAGCATTAGATAAATTGCCCGTCACTATGACATATTGCCCTTCAGAATCAGATATTGCATCTGACACTGCAAATAGAATAGTTCTGTGTATAAAGATTCCCACACCCCTGGTTTTCATTGTATACCTGGAGTGAAAAATTTGGAAGACCACTTTCTTTGCAACCAAAATTGGTCCTTGATTAATAAAAGAGTCTCCTGTAAAAATACTATCTTGGCATTTAGATATGTTAAGTGTGAAAGTACTTTCTTTCTCTTTAATTCATGATTGAGACCCTTGACATTCCAAATCACAAAGTTCACTATTAGGTTACAGAAATATTGCTTTTGAACTTTTGTTGACATTTTGTAGTCTTAGGTTGGGTTTATACTTCACACGATGTGATGCGTGCTCCAGCTAACGCTACTGCTACGCACGTGTTGTACTGTTTATATTTGTGCGCATACTTTATGTAAATCTGGAACATTCCACCAGGTGGCAATGCGAGATATCATCACAGTGAGAAAATGTTCAGCTTTGCTGTGTTGTGATTTGTCTGAAACATCTATTAAATTCTGAGACACCTTGTCACAATATCTCTGAAATGGATGTTTAATGATTATATCCAGAAATACAGGGATATGCCAATTCCAGCAAGCCTCGGGCCAATGACAGAAACAATCCCTGGACAGGGCATCAGCTTATCACAAGGTGAACACAAGCACACACATACTCTAGCATCAGTTTAGCGTCACCAAATCCCCAGACTTTCATGTCTTTGGAAGGAAACAGGAGCACACTATGGAAACCCACCAGGAAAACATGCAAACTCCAGGCAGCGAGCACCAGGGACGTGACTCACGCTTTACCACCGTGCTGCCCCCGACGTGTAATTATTAACAGTTTTATTTAAATGAAGTTAACAACTTAGCTGTAAAATGTAACATACAAACTTTTGCATTTCATCATGAAAGTGATATCAAGTATAAACCTAAGGATTCAAAATGTGCAGAGAGCTGGAATATCATTAATTTAATGTGTTCTGTGTGGTGACTGCTGCTTGCCGCTGCTGTCATTTTAGGAGGAAGCCCCAGAAGCACTAGCGATTAACAACTGGGTCAATTTTAAGATCACGTTTACAACAGTCTACTTTTATGATAAAATAAACTACAAGGTTAAAGTGGACATTTTGAGATTAAAGCCAAAATTTCCACTTTAATAACAAAATAAACCTTTTCACTCTGTCCTTAATTTTTTTCTGTGTGGCTCAAATACGCTACTGTATATTCTGATGCTGTTGTGAAGGTGCAAAATAAAAAGAAGATGGTATGTGAGGCTTTTAAAATGAAGTGTGTCATTACATTGGGGAATATGCAATGCTTGAATATAAAAGCACCTCGAATGCATATGTATGTTGGCATTTTGCTTCACCAAAACATTGAACCATGCACATCGATCCTGTAGGAGCCGCAAAGCTGTTTTCTGTCACACTGAACCTCAGACGTCACTAACTTGATCACTGCACCTCCCGACTTTTTGCTGGTATTGCAACTTGCGCATGTGTTGCGTTAATTTCTGAAGATGTGCTCAGAGGACGCATCAAATGAATGCTGGAAATGCGTGGCAGCCATGATGAGAGCACTTGTGCATTCTGAGAATGAATTGCAAATCGGCCCTTAGGTTAAGGTAGTACATTGTTACATAAGATAGCTTTGACATAGACTTCATATTATTGCCAAGTAATACAGCTATGGAGCTATTGTTAAGTTGGAACTAATGGTTATTGGGGTATAAGGGATAAAAAAGGTGTGGGAAGATCAAAACGTACTCTCTGAGCTGAAGGTAATGATCGCCTCGATTGGGACCTTGCTTGGGGGGACATAAATTATATAAAGCAAGATATAAAGAAGGACAGTAGGAAAAATAAAGAAAGAAATAAGGGTCCTAAACAAGAAAACTAAGAGAAACAGCATAAGAATATAAAAGGCCTGGAGAAACATTTACTAAGTTTACTACAACCTTTACAGAAATGCTATGAAAAATTTATGAAAAAATACAGGAAAAAATACTGGAAGATTTAGAGAGTAAAAGTTTAAAAGTTAGAGAGTAAAATTAGAGTACTTGCTACTCAGCTTGAAGATCTTAAGCAAAGGTTTACTACCCGTATTGAAATCAGAATGTAAAGTGTTTGCTAACTAACTGAGTGTGCTAGAAGATAGACTTAGAAGGAACAACAAGGTCCAAAAACCTAGTCCAAACTATTTAAAATAACAGGAGAGGACTTTAAATCGGACATTGAGATCTCAGCAGCCTACCATATATGGATCGAAAACTTCCAAACCAAAAAGCCTAATTGTCTGTTTCGATAAATTTGCCACACTGCACAGTGATGAATAACCTATCTAGTTGTGTGTTATGAAGACAAAAAGAAGCCTTTATGAACATCTTGTTGCATAATAGTAATTCAGTATAGATACATTTTAGCAGTACCTAAACTAAAGTGCTACCCAAGACTGTACACACCCTTACCAGATTTGGATCAGTTGCAAAATTAATTTGAGAAATCAAAAAAAAGCAGATACTTTCATTTTCAGCTGTGGTGTTCATGTAGCCTTAAAAGACTTACATTTGTTCAAGTGAGAGATTTTTAAGTTTAACAATTGCATCCCAAAAACTTTAATTCAGCAAAATGATACATTTGGGAACATTATATTGGGGTTCTGCTGTAAATACTTTTTTGGGGGGTTAGGGCCCCATCTCTGCTATTATTGGGGGACCCACAAAGTCTGTGCTGTGTCATTGTCCACATTCGCCAATAATACAAAGTCAAAAGACAAAATCAGACACCTTCACAGTTCTGGAGATCTAAGCCAACTGGCCACCCACCCTCTCTTGGAAAGTCTGTGGTAAACATTTGTGTTGAGCAGACTAGTATGACATCATATTGCACCCTTGGAACAGAAGGCCAACAGAATACATGATTGTCTTTCTCATAGACAGGAAGGCAACCTTGAACTAGAGCACACTGACAAAACAAACAGAATAAAGGAGTGTATAGAAAAGGGAAATACAAAAGTAGTCTCCATTTGCTAGTACTGATTTGATTTTTATTTCCTTTATAAGTTATTTACCCTGTCCTTTATCATCCTTGTGCTGCTAAAACTAGAGCACTGAATTAACAAACAACCAAAAAAATTGTTGTTGCATGTTCTTTCCTATTGGTGCTATATCTCTTTGAATGTAACTGTTTCTGTTTCCCTAAAATATTTTTATTATTTTGTAGGTGAACATTTTTGAACAGCTTTGCTTTCAAGACACCAGGTCTGGTATTGCGTTGAAGGTAAGTGACATGTCCCACTATCTTCTTGTTTCCATCAATCTTTCTCTCTTTCTATTTTTTCCCTTTCTCATTCCTACCATATCTGCTTACCATTAATTACAAATTAATATTTGTATTTTCTCTATGCCCTATACAAACATACTGAAACAAGGGACAGCAGAAAAATAAATATCACTGCCTAAATCATTCACATAAAACTGTTGACACAATAAAATGTGAAGGTGCAATAAATAAAAACAACCACAAAGATGATTGGATTGGAGGAGAAGCTAACTCTTACAAATAAAAATCAGTTAATCTATTATCTGAATGCCATGCGTTTTCATTTCAGTGTTGATGGAAACGTAGGACCTCAGTATATTGCTGGCCAAAATATTGCATTCACCAGCACTTACTCTCCACTCAAGTGTCACTCAAGACACTTCATTTGGAGTACACCGATTACATGAAAAAAACAATGAGAGAAGGCTGGAGAATGTGCAAGTTTCATGAAGAAACAATGACCAGGTTGGAAATCAACCCCAAATCTCCTAGAGTTGCAGGACAGTAGTGCCAACCACTGCAACACCATGCTATTCTTGCATAAACCCTCGTTTGATCTACTAATTGATTTTTATTATTTTTCTTTCCATTTTCCCATGTGGTGAAAGCATTTTCAGAACAAAGCCATTGATTACAACTTTTACTCTGTCAGCAAAGCCAGCATGTGTGTGCCTTGTGCTTTGTGCTTCTGATCATGATCCAGTACCTTGGATAGTTCTCTATTTCATCTGTTTTCTGTTATACCGGCTGGACCCAAAGGGTTAACACAATTAAAATGTAATTCTTCCTTCTGTTTATTTTTGCTACCATTTCTCCTCACTGCACAGCTCTAGAATTTTGGTTTGCCACATCCATTTATTGCCTATGGTGAGTTTCCATATTCTTTCCATTTCTGTGTGTCTTTTGTCACATCTGAAAGACATGCATGCATCTCTAAACTGGCCTTGCATGAGTAAGTGTGGGTGTATGCCTAAGTATGCACGGCAATGGATTAACACCTTGTAGTTGTAGTAGTAATAATAGTAGTGCTGTCCAAACTTAGATTCTGCCTTGTATCAGATGCTGCTGTGACAGGCTTTGGCCCTACAATTATGAAACTGCATTAAACAAATCTGAAAATGGATGGATTCATTTGAATACCCCCTACACCACATCACCACAAATGAGTGTGACAAGTAGTTCATCAAGTAGTGTATGTTCAAGTTAGATCCATTTATTATTAGGTTACACAGAGTGTAAAAACTTAAAGGGAAGCAAAAGTACCTCCTCCTCTGTGACAAGTTAGGCTAAATTGATATTCAGAAACCTAAGAAGCTTTTCTAAAATTTTAAGGTTACCCCAATGCCTGTTACTTTTTGGAGTCTTATAGGCCTATGTTTCTCCAGTGTGTCATCAAAAAGATGCACTTTTCAGTACTGGAAGAATCCAGAGCAGAGGCTCCAGCACTTGCATTTGAATGATTGGTGACATTCTGTATGACCACTCACATAAACTGCTGAAGAAACAGCCTTGAAAATCAGTGAAATGGATTTGAGGAGCACAAACCTCTACTTAATCTTGCAAGTTGAGATTTAAATAATGGCTTGGCAAAAATCAATTGAGATTGTAAAGGCAATGATGACCAGAGTTGTAAAATTGAAACTCCTAATGTAGCTTGCCTCTGCACTTTCAGATTTAAAGGTTTTAGGAGAGCTGTCGGAAGTCAAGCTATTAGTCCAATAGTCAATTTTTATGTGTTTTCATGTTGGCAGCATGATGGCACAGTGGGTAGCTCTGTTTCCTCACAGCTCCAGACTCTACTTATGAGATCTCTTCTGGGTACTTTGTCTGGATCTCACATATACTCCCTGAGATCCTGTGTGTAATGATTTTTCCAAACATTCCAAGAAGGTATATGTTACATTAATTGGTGAGTGCCTAGATAGGTTTTTCTCCCTACAACCCTGTACTGGATTAAGCTAGTCTTGACAATGGATTGATGGTTCCACTCTTTGAACCTCATTTGTACATGCTAAAAATAGCTAAAATTGACTGTCTTCGTCTTCTTTCTGCTGCTCCAGTTAAGGGTTGCCACAGCAGATCATCTTTTTCTATATTTTCCTGTCCTCTACATCTTAAACTCTGCCACCTCCAGCTTTGTCTCCTCTTTAATTGTCAGTGTCACCGTCTCCAACTCATATAACATAGCTGGTCTCACTATTGTCCTGTAGACCTTCCATTTCAAACTTGCTGATACCTCTCTGTCACAAACTACTCCTGACACTCTTATCCACCCATTTCACCCTGCTAGCACTCTCCTTTTCACCTCTCTTCCACAATCCCTGTTACTCTGTACTGTTGATCCCAAGTATTTAAACTCATCCACCTTCACCAACTCTACTTCCTGCTTCCTCACCATTCCATTGACCTCTCTCTCATTCACACACATGCATTCTTTCTTGTTCCTACTGATTTTCATTCCTCTCCTCTCTAGAGCATATTCCCAATTCTCCAGGGTCTCCTCAACCTGTCCCCTAGTCTCAGACAGATCACAATGTCATCAGCAAACATCATAGTCCACGGGGGTTCCTGTCTAATCTCATCTATCAACTTGTCCATCACCATTGCAAATAAGAAAGGGCTCAGAGCCGATCCCTGATGTAATCCCACTTCCACATTGAATGTATTCGTCACTCCTACCTCAGACCTCACCACTGTCACACTTCCCTGATATATATATCCTGTACAACTCTTACATACTTCTCTGCTACTCCCCACTTCCTCATACATAACCACAACTCCTCTCTAGGCACCCTGTCATATGCTATCTCCAGGTCTGCAAAGACGGACTGCAACTCCTTCTGGCTTTCTCTATACTTCTCTATTAACACCCACAGAGCAACATTGCGTCTGTGGTGCTCTTTCCTGGCATGAAACCATACTGCTGCTCACTAATCATCACATCCCTTCTTAACTTAGCTTCCACTACTCTTTCCCATAACCTCATGCTGAGTCTCATCAATTTTATCCCCCTGTAGTTATTACAACTCTGCACATTCCCCTTATTCCTAAACATCGGTACCAGTACACTTCTTCTTCACACCTCAGGCATCCTCTCACTTTCCAAGATTCTATTAAACAATCTGGTTAAACACTCCACTGCCATCTCTCCTAAACACCTCCTTGCTTCCACAGATATGTCATCTGGACCAAAGGCCTTCATCCTCTTCATAGCTGACCTTACTTCCTCCTTGCTAATCTGTTGCACTTCCTGATTCACTATCACTACATCATCCAACTTTTTCTCTTTCTCGTTCTCTTCATTCATCAGCCTCTCAAAGTACTCTTTCCATCTGCTCAACACACTCTCCTCACTTGTGAGTTTCCATCTTTATCCTTTATCACCCTATCCTGCTGAACATCTTTCCCAGCTCGGTCCCTCTGTCTAGCCAATTGGTACAGGTCCTTTTCTCCCTAAGTAGTGTCCAGCCTCTCATACAAGTCATCATACGCCTTTTCTTTAGCTTTCGCCACCACTCTCTTCATCTTACGGCTTATCTCCTTGTACTCTTGTCTACTTTCTGCATCTCTCAGACCACTAACTTCTTCTTCACCACCCTCTTCTTCTGTATAATCTCCTGTACTTCCCCATTCCATCACCAGGTTTCCTTTTCCTGCTTCCTGTGTCCAGATGTCACATCAAGCACCCTTCTTGCTGTCATCCTTACTACTTCTGCTGCAGTTGCTCAGCTATCTGGCAACTCTTCACTGCCACCCAGTGCCTGTCTTAATTCCTCCCTGATCTGAACCTTGCAGTCTTCCTTTTCCAGCTTCCACCATTTGATCCTTGGCTCTGCCCTCACTCTTCTCCTCTTCTTGATCTCCAACGTCATCCTACAGACCACCATCCTATGCTGCCTAACTACACTTTCACCTGTCACCACTTTGCAGTCTTCAATATCTTTCAGATTGACCCTCCTGCATAGGATAAAATCTATCTATGTACATCTTCCTCCACTCTTGTACATCACCCTATGTTCCTCCCTCTTCATAAAATATGTTTTCACCATAGCCATGTCCATCCTTTTCACACAATTCACTATCATCTGACTTTCTTCATTTCTCTTCTTGACACCATACCTACCCATCATCTCCTCATCCCCTCTGTTCCCTTCTCCAACATGCCCATTGAAATCTACTCCAATCACTGCTCTCTGTCCCTTGGGTACACTGTCCATCAGTTCATCCAACTAACTCCAAAAATCTTCTTTCTCATCCATCACACACCCAACTTGCAGGGCATATGCACTAACAACATCCATTACCATACCTGCAATTTCCAGCTTCATAATCGTCTATTTTCATCTCAACAAAAACTCTTGACGTACTGTTCCTTCAGAATAACCCCTACCCCATTTCTTCTCACATCCACACTATGATAAAACAATTTGAATCCACCTCTGATCTTCCTGGCCTTACTCACCTTTCATTTAGTCTCTTGCATGCACAATATATCAACCTTCCTTCTCACCATCACATCAGCTAACTCTCTCTCCTTATCAGTCATACTGCCAACATTCAAAGTTCCTACCCTCATTTCCACTCTCTTTACCTTCCTCCTTTCCTCCTGCCTCCGAACACGTCTCCCCCCTCTTCTTCTCCTTCTTTGGCCAACAGCAGCCCAATTTTCGCCAGCACCCAGTATGGAATTTGTATCCTTGTCCGCATATTGATTTGGCAAAATTTTACACTGGATGCCCTTCCTGACGTAACCCTCCCCACTTATCCGGGCTTGGGGCTGGCACGAAGAAAGACACTGGCTTGTGCATCCCCTGTGGCTGGATTAATTAATAACCCATTATCACTGGTCCTTTTCTCTAAACTGAACTTGCATGCAACAAATAGTTTACATTATATAAAGGAAAGTGATAAGTGAAGTAGCACTTTTATTAACTACAGTAATTTCAAGAAGCTCCTAACCCTTTTTGGGTTAGGAAACACATCAGTGCCAAGACACTCATTTTGCCAGTCTTTATCTTCAGGCTTCTCCATCCATGTCTGTTTTGTTTGAGAAGTAACTAAGCACAGCAACAGGAGTGTTTGTTTTACAAAGACAAATTGACTGTATGTACCCTTAGATGCCAAACATCACTAGTCACACTTTGCTGCTGTTCTCGGCCATGGGAGATGCCTCATTAAATAACAAATGCACACTTGTCACTGGATAGAACTACTAATTCTCTGTCCCATGATGTATAGAACCTCTGGTCTCCGTTCTCATGTTCATCTTCTACACAGAGCTGCTATTTTTTTCTTTTATCTGCCTGCATTGGTTCTTGAATCTTCATAGTGCATGAACCTTCCCAAGACTTTTCTTATTAAGTGCTGCATGTAGCTGTGTGAGAGGTGACTATCGGCCAGGCAGCTGGTTGCTGTATTTCCATAAAGCAATGTCACAATTTAATATTTAAAAACACATTAAATATACTGTGATTATGTCAGTGAAACAATCCCTGTGATTATGTCAGTGAAACAATCCCAGGGTCCTGCACCAATTTCACAATTTAATATCTAAAAACAATCTTATCTTTAATATACTGTGATTATTTCAGTGTGGCAAGGCTCCTGAAACTTTAGTAGACACGGAGAGCATAAATATGTAGTTAAACTTGATTGATTGATTTTTTTTTTTTTTTTTTCCGGAGAAACATTTGCCTATTATTTATAAAGCACCTTATTATGAAAATATTAGTCACCAAACTTAACAAGGCAAGTTTTAAACTGTATCATCATGCAATGTAAATGTTAAAATAAATGGATTAAATTGTGTTGTCATCTCCCAGAAGTAATATAGTATATTTAACAAGTAAGTACTTTTAGATATTAGCTTTTTGATTCACATGCAATGTAACTATAAAGAGATTTCCGCTATGGTAATAAATGCAGAAAATGTAAACTCTCTATTGTTATTGAAGTTGCACACTCTGTCATTTATGATATTAGGCTTTTTTAGTGTAAGGCAGCTACGTTCATTTATTTATATATGCTTAGCATCTATATATATTTTTACATGCACACATTGGCTGTGCCAAAACTCTCCACTTCACACCTCTAGCTGGAGCAGCCAGGTTGGGGTTTGTGGCTGGATGTCTGCAGCCAAGACAGTATTCATTTTGTAGTGACTTTACTGATGAAGCCATTACATGCTGAAGGAATGTGGCACATGCAAATGCAACAGCCACTATTATAAGTTCCCCTTGTTGTAATAGTTTCTTTTCAAGTATTTCTGCCTTTTGATCTTTGGCTTTATTATTCAATTTTCAAAATATTGTTTAATGATTTGGTTCTTGTTTGGATTGTTAATGACATTTTTCCTGTTTTTGAATTTGCCCTATGTTTAGGTTGGTGTCATTATCTACTGCTTTTCTATGTATTATTTCCCAACGGGTTTTTGGTCTAGCCTCCGGATCAAGGACTTATTTAAACAAACATTGTTTACTTTACCCTCATGTCCGTGTGTTCAATAGCTAACCCAGATTGGTGCTATCTTGGAAGCCATGCTGTGTGCTCATGCCTCTGTGGACACATCTGGTTCACATGTGTATGACAACTAGTACTAATTCAGTTCTTTGATATTTTTCATAATTGCCTGTTTTTTATGGTTGTGTATTAAAAAGATGAATATTTCCTTGATCACTCGAATATGCAAATCTTCTCATAACATCTGTCTTTTAGTTGTAACCTGCTAGTACCATTTTAACCAGATGTAAACTCAAATAATATATAATATAAAATAATATAAAAAAAAAAACAAATTCATTTCATGATAAAAGGTAAGGTATTTCTAATCATGGCACCACAGAGTGGCAATGTGTTGCATATTTTTACATGCAAGTAAAAATTCCACTGTACTCACTGTGACAGTAGTGACCCTATAAACCGGTAAGAAAATGGTGTTTTTGTGAATGCACCTAGAGAAATTAGAAAGAAAATGCATGGCGTAATTTTCATCCTATTAATATTTATTTATAGCAAAAGTTGGCTATAAATTCTTGTTTTAGTTACACCATAAAGAAAGACACCTAATAATATATAATATAGCATTCTGCATTTACTATGCCATACCATATGTTGTGAGGAAATATTTATACTGTTTACCTGTGATTAACAGTGTAACACTGAAATGTTCTCCTAAAATATATTCAGGTGTATTTTTTAATTTCACTGAGATACCTAAAAACTGTCTCTGCTGAAGGGAAATTTGCTTAACATTTTAAACAAATTTATAAACACCAAATTGTTCTTGATCCTTCAACAGATGTTGTACTGTCAGGTGTTCAGATATCACTCAGCAGTAATGAATTTTTTCCTTTTCACAAAGCAGATTTTTAGAACATAAGTGCTAATCACACTTTGGGGAAGAATTTTTTAAAATTTAATTATAACCAAACTTGAAAGTAATGGAAAACAAAATCCATTACTTTCAAGCTAGAAACTTTGCCAAACAAACACCTTCTACCTATTGCTATTCCAGGAGAAATATTGATCAGTCTTGAAGGCTCAGATAGTATCTCTACAATTTATAAAAACATGTATTAGTTTCTCAGTTTAAAATAGTCAAATGAGCCAACACATCTTTTAATGAAGATTGCAGTTAAGAAAAAAAGTTGATAATTAATAAACAAACTGATCATACCTATCTTTCTTTTGAAAACAAATAATTAACATTTGATTTACTAATTGCAGTAACAAAACAGAGACAGTAAGGGGATTTGCGGCACCTGTAGGAAAAAAATTCATAGTTCAAATAAAGAAAATGTAAGTAAATTGCATTGAGGGTTACATCTTTTCAGTCTGGTTCTGACTGATCAAGATGGTGGTTCTTCCACTTACGATGGTTGGTGGAAGGATGAGGCTGGTCCAGGTGGGGCCGACACCGGAAGTGACGTCCTTGATAGACAAACTATCAATCTTCCAGTCTGCAGAGGGAAGAAAAGAAAAGGTGTCATCACAGAGTGCCAACACCCAGAGCAGTGGAGAAATACCATTACCAGAGCCTTTAAACTGCTCCCTATGCACATGTGTGACACAGTATATAAAATTGTCCTGCTAGCATTCAATCAACCAGTAATACATTATCTCAAGGCACTTTACACTGCTTTATACTTGGAATTAACTTCTTTTCTTTAAGATTTTACTCCTGCTATAGTTTAGATTTGATATGCCTTAAAATAACCAGTCTGCTTAGTCAGTCATTGTCCAACCCACTATATCCTAACACAGGGTCACGGGGGTCTGCTGGAGCCAATCCCAGCCAACACAGGGCACAGGCAGGAGCAAATCCCGGGCAGGGCGCCAGCTCACCGCAGGGCACACACACACCAGGGACAATTTAAGATCGCCAATGCAGCTAACCTGCACGTCTTTGGAGTGTGGGAGGAAACTGTAGCACCCAGAGGAAACCCACGTAGACACGGGGAGAACATGCAAACACCACTCAGGGAGGACCCAGGAAGCGAACCCAGGTTTCCTTACTACGAGACAGCAACGCTACCACTGCGCCACCGTACCGCTCCTTATTCAATTGAAAATATATGCTTGCTTCACCTGCAAGCTGACTGTCTCAGGTATATGTTGAGCAATGAAAATACTGGAATAAGTAGAAGTCTAAGCAGTGTTAGATGCCAAGAGAAATATTTACCCAAGCTAAATTCTCAGGGACCCATCAGAAATTTTTCTTTGTACTTGCACATGTTATTATCAGTATTATTATACTTATTTATATTTAATGTTATGTTGGTGACATGTTGGTCATGTCATTATATTGATTGTGGTTTACTTAATGACAGTGCTATTTGTATATTTTATGTATGTATCAATATTGTTCTTACTTATGACATCAGTACCTGATCCCATGGGTGTAGTACATGACATTGTATGGATGTAATGTGTGATGTCATCACACAGCCATTATACGAGATGGCATTATGCATCATAAACTGTCCAGTCTTCAGATCAGGTTAGATGGGGAAAGGCAATAGACAGGATTAGGATTTTTCATTTTGGCATTCTTTTGACAACAAACTTTGTGTCTTGTTTTGGAATTGCTGATTGACTTATTTGACTAAAACATTAAAGGAATATTGCACCGAAAAATGCATTCCGTAAGACAGGAAATGATTTTATTATGTAAATTATCCCATGTAGTTTGTAGTGGTGGCTGAGAAAAACTTTCAATTTCATGTTTTTGTGGAGAAATTACATAGCAAATAATCAGATAAAATCTGCGGTGGGCTGGCACCCTGCCCGGGGTTTGTTTCCTGCCTTGCGCCCTGTGTTGGCTGCGATTGGCTCCAGCAGTCCCCTGTGACCCTGTAGTTAGGATATAGCGGGTTAGATAATGGATGGATGGATAATCAGATAAAATGGGAGCCAATAGTGACCAACATTGCACAGCAGCAAACAATGTGAAAAAGTCCAAGCAAAAAAGAAGACATTTCCATGTAACTCGTGTCTTAATCCACATGTCCACTATGCATTTGTATAGTCAAATCATGCAAAACACATTAATTTTTTTGCTAAAAATATTATAAATGTTTATCTCTGGAAAATTCAGTGTACGCCATAAACAGGAAAGGTGCATTCCCATTACACAGTGCTTTTAAATTGAAGATCCAAAATTTTTCTTGCCCAACCCTACAAGTATACGGGTATATAACATTTAAAAAATATCTTTGGGTGGAGTATAGTTTTGATGTACCTATGCCTGACAAATGACTTTGCTTTTGGTTTCTGCCTTAGAAAGCTGTTCATTTCCTGGTTTAATTATTTTTATTGACATCCTCAATCATTTCAGACAGTGATTTCTATCTTCAAAACATCACAACAGCAACTAAACAAAGCTAGAGGTGGCTGCCAGAAAATCAGTCCTACTTTCACAAAAATTCAAAACATTAACCGCAATATCAAAGTTGAAAATGCTTGGGTGAATTGTAAAATCAGTTTTATGACATTACACACACTAATAAAGAGAGTTTTTTTTTCTTTCAATATCCACAGTCTTAGATACCAGGAAGTAAATGATACTGACCTTCATGCTGCTGCGCAACTAATGTAATATGTCACACACTTCTAGTAACAGATGGTGATGTCCATAATAAAAACAATGTGGCATCTTGTAAGACATGAAATGTTTTCAGAAATAAAACTATTGCATGTAGAAAAAATGTTAATGTATGGACCAGAAACAATCAAAAATAATGTTGTGGTAGCTCAAAATAAATTAAACCAAAAATGTGATTTTAACACAAGGAAGAAAAAACTATGATTGGCAGCAGGTTCGTCAAGGTTTATTAGCAGTAATTGAAGTATACTTATTACAGCACATGGTGCAAAAGTTCTACAAGGTCCTTTCAATAGCCTGAGAAAGAAAGCTAAATGACAGAACTTCATAGAAGTTGCAAGCTCTTACTGCACACCCTTCTATACAATCAGTGCGGGCTTCTGCCTACTCTAACTAGCTCCTAATGAAGTGCAGAATTTTTTTAAACCATTAAAACAAACCATACACACAAAAGCACAAAACAAAAAAGGTTGCTCAAAAGCTCTAATTGAAGTAATGTGCAAAGTCACAGGTATAGATGGAAAAAAGTGCTTCAAAGCAGCAAAAGTAGGACAAAGAGAAAATTCAGAAGAGCTGACAATCTGATGCAGCCCTGCTTGCTTATATCTGTTAAGAAGAATATGTGACCACATCCACTCAATAACCATGCCAGCATCATCATGCAAGCACATCCATTGTGATGCAATGACATGCTGACCATCTTGGACCCATGGGAATAGTAGAAGACATGCATTAAAATAATGCAAAATGAGTGGTATAGAGCAAATCTTTCAGAGTAAATCTTGCTTTCTTCAAAAAGAAGAAATGGCAAGATTTGATCAGAAGATAAAAAATCCTAAAAGGAAAAAGTGAAAAATCAAAGTCATGGGTGTTCAGTAACTAGGAACAAATATATGTAAAACATGATTGCTGTGCAAAGATGAGTTTTACAAGAAATGTAACAAAACAAGGATGTCTGAAATATAAGACTTTAAATGACACTGTCATGACATCACCAAAATAATTTTAAAATAAATACGAAACAAGAATCCCAAAATTAACATTTGTCAATATGAACACAAAATAAGCAAGAGGAATATAAACTCGGAATCATGAGACTGTGGAACGTGGTAGAAAATGTATTTGAACTGGAAAGGGAGGAGATGTATGATTGGTAGACCCACCTGTAAAGCTCTGAGATTCTATCAAGCATAGGGTCATTATGACTTCAGTGCTTTCTCTACCAAACAGTCTTTTGTCTTGACATGAAAGGAATGTTTTAGTTTTACCTTAAATACAGAGAATTGCCGGGTGAAATTTCTTTCAATCTGGCCTAAAGTGAAATTATCTTCCTGTAAGCTCACACTCTTCTTCAACTGCATAGCTATTTTTCTCCTGCATTTTTTTTTGTTCCACCTCTGCCAGTCACATTAAGTTACTATAAGTACCAGTTTTGGAACTCTTTTAATTTGTGACATCCATACCATCTTCCAGTTTGGAGTATTGTATCCTGTTGTCAGTCCACTTTTATAAATGACTGGATCGCTAATATAAGTTACAATGTGGTCTCGAGATGTGCAAGACACTTCAGATGTGAAAATCGTAGTTACTTGTCACTTAACTAAAGTAATACTAAAATGCTGCTGTGGGGAGCTATGTACACAAACAATCACATCATGCCCTGTTCCATAATTGTTTCCAGTGTTTCCACCTCAAAGTTTTCCTTCCATTTATTTATTTTTTGGAGTGCTAGGACACTTTTGCCACAAATTGTTTTCTTCCAGCTGTGTTTTTGCAACCTACAATATGAACCACAGACATATCAGACAGGTACAATAAGTAATATTAGCACTTAATGCTTAATTTTTATCTCAGATTTTAAAATGATGAAAATCAACATTTTAAAATATGTTACTAATTAATTTGATACCAAGAATGCTGAGCTGGTCCAGCACATTGGTTAGTGACATTCCTTCATAGCTTCAGAGTCCAACCCAGACAAATGTCAACATGGAGTTTACTGTACATATTCTCCTCTTTCTATGCATTATTTTGTATCAGCTTCCTCCCACATGTGATACATGCGTGCTTAATCCTGTTTAGAATCATAGTAGATAAGAATGCATTATAGCAGGATCAGACATACAGTAAGGCAGGAGTTAGCACCAGTCAGGCTGATAAGCAACTCTGAATTGAATTGTCTGGGTATGAATGCCCTGGTGTCCCATACAGGATTGGTTTCTCTCTTGTATTAGTTTCCTTCAAGCTTTGCATTATCAATATCAGTGGTTCTTAAGCTTTTTTTTTGTGTGTGTTTAAGGCCTAATCTTGCCCTTCTTAATGTCTTCAAGACCCAGTCCATGATGGCTGTCAGATTGGGTTACGGGTTCTCCCTTGGAGAATTGCTACTCTCAGTCATAGCTCTTCCCCCTTGGAGAAATGCTGTGGATAGTCATAGCAGAACAATGTTGATTGCTTAAAATGCCCATGGTGAACCATCACAAGACACTGCATAAACTGTATGTGACCCTTTCCCATTGAATACAACTGTTAGTCACAGCCCTGTGTGACACAAAAGTTGGAAACGACCCATAGTTTAAGATGGTATCAGTGAAATAAATAAAATTGTAGTGTTCGTCTTTTGACTTTTTCAGCTTGATTTGATGTTACTTATCTGTTTTGCACACTGTGGACCTTAACTCAGCCTTTACATTGCCTCTTGTCTAGCTGTTTTTCTGTTTGTTTACCAATCATGCAAAAATGGCTTAACCAATTTTCTTGAAATTTTTCATGTAGATTGCTGTTGGTCCAACATACAGTGCATCCGGAAAGTATTCACAGCGCATCACTTTTTCCACATTTTGTTATGTTACAGCCTTATTGGAAAATGGATTAAATTCATTTTTTTCCTCAGAATTCTACACACAACACCCCATAATGACAATGTGAAAAAAGTTTACTTGAGATTTTTGTAAATTTATTAAAAATAAAAAAACTGAGAAATTACATGTACATAAGTATTCACAGCCTTTGCCATGAAGCTCAAAATTGAGCTCAAGTGCATCCTGTTTCCCCTGATCATCCTTGAGATGTTTCTGCAGTTTAATTGGAGTCCACCTGTGGTAAATTCAGTTGATTGGATATGATTTGGAAAGGCACACACCTGTCTATATAAGGTCCCACAGTTGACACTTCATGTCGGAGCACAAACCAAGCATGAAGTCAAAGGAAATGTCTGTAGACCTCCGAGACAGGATTGTCTTGATGCACAAATCTGGGGAAGGTTACAGAAAAATTTCTGCTGCTTTGAAGGTCCCAATGAGCACAGTGGCCTCCATCATCCGTAAGTGGAAGAAGTTCGAAACCACCAGGACTCTTCCTAGAGCTGGCCGGCCATCTAAACTGAGCGATCAGGGGAGAAGGGCCTTAGTCAGGGAGGTGGCCAAAAACCCGATAGTCACTCTGTCAGAGCTCCAGAGGTATCTGTGGAGAGAGGAGAACCTTCCAGAAGTACGACCATCTCTGCAGCAATCCACCAATCAGGTCTGTATGGTAGAGTGACCAGACGGAAGCCCCTCCTTAGTAAAAGGCACAATGCATTCAACCTGGAGTTTGCCAAAAGGCACCTGAAGGACTCTCAGACCATGAGAAACAAAATTTTCTGGTCTGATGAGACAAAGATTGAACTCTTTGGTGTGAATGCCAGGCTTCAAGTTTGGAGGAAACCAGGCACTGCTCATCACCAGGCCAATGCCATCCCTACAGTGAAGCATGGTAGTGGCAGCATCATGCTGTGGAGATGTTTTTCAGTGGTAGGAACTGGGAGACTAGTTAGGATAAAGTGAAAGATGACTGCAGCAATGTACAGAGACATCCTAGATGAAAACCTGCTCCAGAGCGCTCTTGACCTCAGACTGGGGCGACAGTTCATCTTTCAGCACGACAATGACCCTAAGCACACAGCCAAGATATCAAAGGAGTGGCTTCAGGACAACTCTGTGAATGTCCTTGAGTGGCCCAGCAAGAGCCCAAACTTGAATGCAACTGAACATCTCTGGAGAGATCTTGCTGAAAATGGCTGTGCACCGACGCTTCCCATCCAACCTGATGGAGCTTGAGAAGTGCTGCAAAGAGGAATGGACAAAACTGGCTAAGGATAGGTGTGCCAAGCTTGTGTCATCATATTCAAAAAGACTTGAGGCTGTAATTGCTGCCAAAGGTGCATCAACAAAGTATTGAGCAAAGGCTGTGAATACTTATGTACATGTGATTTCTCAGTTTTTTGATTTTTAATAAATTTGCAAAAACCTCAAGTAAACTTTTTTCACGTTGTCATTATGGGGTGTTGTGTGTAGAATTCTGAGGGAAAAAAATGAATTTAATCCATTTTGGAATAAGGCTGTAACATAACAAAATGTGGAAAAAGTGATGCGCTGTGAATACTTTCCGGATGCACTGTAAAAGATAGGTTATATGGTGTTTTAAAAATATCATTAGGGAGGGGGGTTAGGCAACCTAAAAACTGTGCATTATTTCATAACAGTTGAGCTGATCATAATGAAACTTTGCATGTATAATAAAGCTAAACCAATAGCAGGCTAGATCGATTTTAAACATTTAATCCTGAAGAGTGGGTGTGGAGGGGAGGCATAAAATTTATCATTTCAAAACAGTGGAGTCAACATTCATGAAATTTTGCAATCATATTATTGTTGAAACAGTTTAAAATCTAATCTTTAAGTCCTTTCAAAAGTATCATTGGAATAGTCGTAATGGCAAGCTCAAAAAATATACATTGATCCAAAACAGCTGGTTGAATGTTCATGAAGTTTTGCACTTACATTACGGTTAACTCAACACAGAGTTTATGAAGTTTCATAAGTTTATAATGATTAGGGGTTCAACAGAGGGAGTAACACAAAACTGATAGTTTTGCCCAACCTACATGCCTTATCAGTGATTCAACAAGCCATTCAGTTTAGTAATTTGGGATTCAACATCTATTCATAAAATCACACTAAACTTCAAAATACAAAGAAGTAATGTTCATGGTTTTAACCCAACAAGGAGTTACCAGAATTATGGAATCCAATTATACTCAAAAAGGAAGCAAAGAAATTGATAGGGAGGTAGTGCAGATGATGGATAGGACAAGTGCATTTCAGGTAGCAATGACAAAAGGGTCAACATTTAAAAAAAAATCTATATATCCATTCATACCTTAACTTATTATACAAATATACTTGAACAATACTAGGTACTTTGGTTGATTTGTAATAAAGAAACTGGTTTAGGAAACAGGTATATGTTCAACCTCTGAAACTAAACATCATCCTGATACTTGTGAATATATGAAAATAAATATATTACATTTTCATTGGGATATGTGAATTCTGGTCTGACATTACTAACAATGCTTGATTTTATTTTTTTTTCACTTAATTTAATAAAGCAATAGAATAGGAGCTGATAATGCACTCTGACTGTATACATAGAAAAATCTACAACCCAAAATCATCCAACTCAAAATCATTGGACTATCTGTCTTTCTCAAGACAAATACAGAAGAGGCTGACCCCGCCTATAGTTATTAGTAATAACTGGTGAATAAGAATTTCAATGTGGCCTTGTATGGTTAATTGTTAAAATGCTCAGATTTCTTTATGTTTTAATGTACATATCTATCTGTAACACCACTGTGCCTTTAACCCGAGAAGCACAGAAATCTGAGAGTTTTCTATGATTGTCTGCAGCAGGTGTCTGTTATGCTGAACTCAAATGTTACAGTTGACATGAAATTTAAAAGGTTGCTATCAAATTTCAAAAAGGTGCTATCAAATTTAAAAATAATAGCACTGTCTTGAAAGTTGATAGCAGAAAAAGAGGGGTTAAATCCCCCAAGGCTTGGCAGACTGTGGATAAATTTGTAACTCTTTTTCTACCTTTATGTTGCTCTCCCTCAACCTTAAGTCATGTTTTGCTTTTCTATCGAGGCCACTTTGCTCTATAATGACTGTTGCTTGCATTTTTTTTCATTGCGTCATAAGGTCTATAAGCATTTCATTCCGAGGGTCTTACATCTGCCCACCTCTAACCTTCCCTTTCTTTCCCATGCCAGAACCAAATATCCGTTCCCTTGTATGTGGGCTGCCGTCCAGATCATAGACTGGCATTTGACTTTGAGCGCACTGTCCAGTACATGGAAGAGAACAAGAAGAAGCACCGGGATTGCCCTATTGTAACCCCACTGAAGCCATGCTTTTATTTTAAGGATGGTAAGACCTACCTCATTCCAGAATTGGATTTGTATCAGAATGCCTAGGTAGGAACATCTTATCTTCATGGGCACCCTTCTTATTTTGCAGACTTTTGGCCTTTCTTCATTGTGCAGGACACAGTGCTCAGCCGTTCAGATCCCTATTTAGGCAGGTTGGTATCAGGGTCCTGGAGAATGTGGAAGGAGGCATTTTAGGGTTTGTTCACACAGTGTTTTTGACATCTGCAGTTACACATTTAAAGTGATTGGTGGAGGACCTCATCATGAGGAGAACATTGTATACTATGATCTTGAACATATCAAGCTATATAACACTGACAGTGGAGGGTATGTAACAATTGTCCAGACCCTATGGTCTTTGCTTTTCTTTTATGATTGTCTAAGAATACACTGCAATTCTTTGGTGACAAATTGCCCTTTTCCCTTCATTGCCAGTGCTCAGCAAGCTGTCATTTGGGAAACACCGCTAAGCCCTGAAGAAATCAACACAACTGACGATGGATTTGTCATTTTTAAGGACACTGTCAACACTGTGAGGTAATTGTTTTTGCTTCATTCTTTAAAACACTGGTACCCTGACTACTTATTTCATTCAATACACTACTATTCTCTGCAGGTGGCTGTGCCAGCCTCACTCGCCATGTGGGGATATTGTTCCAACAGGAACAGAACCACTGGAGTTTTTGTTTGTCATTGAAGTGTCAACTAGGTAAGGAGCTCTTTGACAATGGTAATAAGACTTTTCCATTGAAACTTCCAATGAAACCTCATAAAATGTTCACCTAATTAATGAGAGAAGGTCTGAGAAGGATGGCCGTGAGGGCTGTGAGGTCAGATAAGGAGGCGTTTGTTAGAGGAATCTGTGAGCAAGTGACACACCATCTATGGTCTAGTGACCCATGTCCTGCTTACAAAAGGAGTCTGTTCCTCGGAGAGTTGAAGTCAGGGTGGGTGACGGAACAGCTGCAGTAGTGACCCACTGGGCTGGCTACATTGAGCAGCTTTTTAAACCTGATCCTCCAACTAAGAAGTTGGACATCTCCGGGTCCATGGTTCTTAAGGTTGATCCTCCAGTTATATGTGAACCACTCAGTCTCACTGAGATTGCACAGGTGGTGAACCAGCTGAGGTAAGGCTGCAGGGATCTCTGGTATTGGAGGTGAACTTCTCTGGGCTGGTGGTAAAGCTACCTTCCTGCCATTGCAAGCAATCTTTGCTTCCATCTGGGTGACAGGCATCATCCCAACTGACTGGAAAACAGGACAGGGAAGGGTAATTGCCTGGATTGCGGCAAGTTGGGGGATAGAACTGCTCTTGGTGCCAAGTAAGGTCCTCGCTAGGGTTATCCTCAATAGGATCTGTAATCACTTGCTTACCTACCAGCGACTGGAGTAGTCTGGTTTTACGTCAAAGAAGTCTACCATTGCCCACATCCTGGCACTGAGGATTCTCAATTAGCACAAATGCAAATATCGGCAGAGTTTCTTGGCAGCCTTTGTCGATATTCATAAAGCATTCGACTCAGTAGATCGAGTTGCCTTGTGAGACATCCTGAGACTTTGTGGGATCCCTCTGAAGTTGCTGGATATCATGTCTGGCATGTACACTGGTATGTGAGTGCTGTGCAGAGTGGATGCAGAACCTCTGTGCTTTTCCAGTTGATTCTGGGGTTCGTCAGAGGTGTGTTCTTGTTTCTTCTCTGTTCAGTGCTTGCATGGACTGGGTGGTGAGCAGGGTCGTGGAGTCCAGCGGCTGATGAAGAAAGTTCACCAATCTTGATTTTAACAATGATGCTGTGATGCTGTTATCTTCGTGGAGTCAATGAAGGCTCTGATCGGGGCTCTTGAGAGACTGAGCGAGGAGCTGAGTGTCTGGGCTTATGAGTGTTCTGGATGCAAACTAAGATCTAGGCCTTTAATGACTTCTTGGAACAGCCATCAGCATTGTATTGGTCTGTGGAGAGAATGTTGACCATTCGTGTCTCTGGTGACTCTTCCTAAATCAGTAGATGGATTGGGAAAGCATGGGGGGGTCATGAGGTCACTGGAAAGGGGTGTGTGGCACCCTCGATAGTTCTGCAAAAGAACGAAGGTCCAAATCTTTAGAGTCCTGGTGCTTCCTGTTTTGCTATATGGCTGTGAGACATAGATGCTTTCCAGTGACCTGAGACAAAGACTGAACTCCTTCAATACTGTGTCTCTTCGGAGAATCCTTTTGTACCGCTGGGTTAAATTTGTGTCAAACAAGCAGTTGCTCATGGAGTCCCAAATGAGGCACATTACCTGTGTTATGTGGGAATGTCAGTTACGGCAATACGGCCATGTGGCGCAACTCCCTGAGGGTGATCCAGCTCACAGTATCCTCATTGTTAATGACCCGAGCCGCTGGACCAGGCCAAGTGGATGCCAACATAACACCTGGCTGTGACAGATAGATGGTCATTTCCTGAGGGTTGGACTGGACTGCATGTTTGCCTGGAGGAGTTACTAACAGTGCTCCTGAGCTATTTTGTTGTGTGATGGGTGCAGCAACATGCTGTACCACAGCAAGCTCCTCAACCTGACCTGACCGAATTTATAAGAGTGAGCATTAAACGAAACAGGTTTCTGTCCCTGACTTCAAGTAGCCCTGGTGACTAAATATTTGGGATTTGGTGGAGAATGCATAGGTCACAGAACAAATCAGTACCTAGGAAGCTCTGCAACCCTAAACCCTTGAAATATGGGCTCAGGGGTGAGTATGGGGTTCTCTCGATTATGTCAAACAGCATAGAAAAATGGTGTGCTGCCTCACTGATCCAAGAGAATGATGGAATTGACAGCAAATTCCACCCACAGCAGGCATCTAGAAACTAACCATGATTGGGAAATTTCCTTTCAAGAAACCTGAAACATCTCTCTCTCTTTCTCCTGCATTGTCTGATTCTAGAGGCTTTGACAACACCACCTACTGTGAGCACACCTTACATTTTGTGTTGTACCTTCATGGGATCCCCATATCAGAGAACTTTCTTTTCAGTGTGGCGAATGTGAGTATAGGTTACCAAGTAATTGTGGTCAGCTAGATTGGCTGTATATCTAAAGAGTGCTCACTCATGGTCTTTCTTTCTGTCAGATGGTACATATAGTCATGTGGACCTCTGTCTTCATATCCTATTTACATGAATTGTTTGGACCAATGCTGTACCCCAAAATTGTACGTCAGTTCAACAGAATTTTCAGAAGGCAGAGGGTAAGTCTGTCAAACTGTAGAGGGTGTGATGTGGGAGAAGGATGGGTGCACTAAAGAGTCAGGAATAGTTTTAGTCACTGTTTGATCTGTTTTACAGCAATACTGCTTGACACTTAACCATTAAGATAGACAAGGTAGGGAGTATGTTGGCAGCAAAGGGGTCAGGGAATCATTAATTCTTCCGAACACATCTACTCTACTCTTCATTGACTGTTGGGATTTGTTAGGGGTGTAAGATATCCTTAAAGTTAACATAGATGAAGGTAGCTCATCTAAACATTGAAACAAAATACTTTTAACTCTCATCATAACAGGACCACAGTAGTGAAAATTATTCCAATTATGATGGCAAAATACCAGAAGAGGACAATTTGCCAACTATGTCCATGAAATAGAAAAAGCAATGTGATGCATTAAAGTATTTTCACAACTATGGCTGCTCCTGGGTGCTTTGGCATCTCTTTTTGTTAAATCATGAAAACCCATTATATCTTGTAATCTGCATTATATGTAAGTAAAATTTATGATATGAATGTAAGCTGTCAATCTCTCTCAAACGGAGGATACTTTACACTTCCAGTTGCCTATATATATTATATATAAATATATATGCAACCTCAGACTGGGGCAACAGTTCCTTTTTCAGCACGATGATGACCGTAATATATTATATATATATATATATTATACATATATTGCATGCTGTGCCAGTCAAGGCTTGGAAGATCAGATGTCATGAACTGCTAGGGTAGCAGGCCATTCCATTAAATAAGGACACTCAAAATTGGGATTGTGAGCTGTTTTCTCATATTTATCTGCCTTTAGTGGTGAAGGTCTGCTGCTCCACTGATTCCGTTTTTCAGCTGAGATCCTCACTTAATAACACTTCCATTTTTTCTCCTGAGCACTTTAGGCCTTTTCACTTTTTGAACTCATCAGTGACAGAAATGTTCTTTCAATATTCATGTAAAAAATTCTAATAAAGGCTGTAAGGACTCATTTTAGTACATCTATTAATCACTTACTGCTATACTTACAACCCAAGCAAAGCCTTTGTTAAGGTTGTGTTAGCCTTTGTTAAGTAAATAATTGATGTACTACTAGTTGTCTTATTTTAAAGTTGTCATTGGTGTCTTTTAAGTCTTTTATTAATATCAAGCAAGTGTTAGTTATGGTCTTGTTAAATAGCAATAACTGTTTAATAGATGCCCAAAGAGATGCCTCTGTTAGAAAGATTTCCTCATTTTGTTTCCTCATTAAGCTGAAAATTGGCTATTTTGTAAGTCTGCTACTCTGCAGTACAAATATTTTGGCTTATCCTCAACTCCTTGACAACAACTGAAACAAATGTAAGCTGTTAGCTTGAAACTGAAGATCATTAAATACTGATATGCCTTCCAATAGGCACAACTGACACAAACGTGAACCTAGAGTAGGCACTGTAGCCTCACAGCTCCAAGCTAAGTTTGAATCCTGGACCACTCATTATCTGGGAGAAGTCTGCATTGTTTTACCCTTACTGTTATGATGTTTTTCCTAAAAACTTGTGTGTTCTTCTTACATTACAAAGACATATTAGTTAGAGTGATTGATAACTCTAAACTGGCATTGTGTGAGTGAGCATGTCCAACAATGAACAAGCCGAGTGTCCAGGTATGGTTCCTGCCTTGAGCCTGATGCTGCTGGTATAAGTACGCCAGCAAGTGGAAAGATGAACAGATTTGATAGAAAAGTGAAACATACATTATAGGGTACCATATATTCTATTCAATTCTATTCTATGTATATTGGATTCAAAAAGCATTCAGACCTCTTCACTTTCTGCACAAAGTGAAAACAATTTCAGAAAAGTCTGCAGATTTATTAAAATTCGAAAACTGAAATCTCTTATTTATACAAACATGCTGACCCTTAATTCAGTTCTTTGTAGAAGCCTCTATGGCAGCAATTGCAGCTTTGAGTTTCCTTAGGTAAGTCTCTATAAGCTTTGCACATCTGGCTTTTGTTAGTTTATCCCATTGTTCCTATCAGATCCTCTCAAGATCCATCAGATCTCTCCACACATATTCTATGGTGTTTAAATCTGAGCTTTGCCTGGGCCACTCAAGGACAGTCAAATACTTGTCCCAAGGCCACTCCAATTTTGTCTTGGCTGTATGCTTACGGTCATCATCGTGCTGAAAAAGGAACTGTTGCCCCAGTCTGAGGTTGCATGTACACTGGAGCAGGTTTTCTTCGAGAACCTATCTGCATTTGTCTATTTTTATCCTTTGCTTAATTCTGACCAGTCTCCTTGTCGCTGAGTAGCGCCCAAATAGCATGATTCTGCCACCACCCTGCTTCACTGTAAAGATGATATTAGGCAGGTGATGAGCATGGAGTTCTTCTCAAAAGGTTCAACTTTTGTCTCTTCAGGCAGTTCTTTTTCTTCATGTTCTCAGAATCCTTTAAACATTGTCATATGCCTTTTTACTCAAGAAGGGCTTCTGTCTAGCATCTCTATCATAAATACCAGATTGATGGACTGCTGCGGAGATAGTTGTCCTTCTGACAAGTGTTTCAATCTCAACAGAGGACTTCTGAAGCTCTGTTGGAGTGACCTTTGAGTTCTTTGTCACCTTCCTAACCAAAGGTTTTTTTGCCCAGTTACCTTATTTGGCTGGATGACCAACTCTAGAAACTAGAGTCCTAGTGGTTCTAAACTTTTTTAAGTTCACAATTACTGAAGACACTGTGCTTCTGGGAATATTAAAATCTTTAGAAATAGTTTTATCCCCTTGCCCTGATCTATGCCTCCGCACAGTTTTATTGCAGAGATCTAAAAAGAGTTCCTTAGACTTCATAATTTGGTTTTTGTCCTGACAACGCAGTGTGAATTGTGGGGACTTCTATACACTGGTTGGGTGCTCCTGACCACAATATGGAGTGCAAAAGCAAAGGGTCTGCATACATATATAAATGAGAGATTTCAATTATTAGGGGTTATTGATTGTAGATTTCTGGCCAGAAATTGATAATATAACCGTTTAAAATTAAATTTACAACACAAAGTGTGCAGAAAGTGGGTCTGAATGCTTTCTCAATTCACCTGTTACAGTTGAAGTCAGAAGTTTACATACACTTTGGGTGAATTCTTTAAAACTCACTTTATAACCCCTCCACAGATTTTTATGCTAACAAACTATACATTTGGCATATTGTTTAAGACACCTACTTTGTGCAGGGATAAAATAATTTTTCCCAACAATGTTCACAGACACTATTGACTATGTCACACAATTCCAGTGGGTCACAAGATTATCAACACTTTGTTAAAATTTGGTCGCATTGCCTTTAATTTTTTTTTTTTTTGCCACAAACTACTTATAGTAAGCGGCTGAAATTTTGGCCCATTCCCCTAGACAGTATTGGTGTAACTGGGACAGGTTTGTAGGCCACCTTGCTTGCAAAAACTTTTTCAGTTCTGCCCATATATTTTCAATCTGATTGAGGTCAGGGCTTTTGAGGATCACTGCAATACCTTGACCTTGTTGTCCTTAAGCCATTTTGCCAAACTTTGGAGGTATGCTTAGGGTCATTATCCATTTGGAAGACCCATTTGCGACTGAGCATCAATTTCCTTGCTCAGCTCTTAAGATTTTGCTGCAGTATATCAACACAATTTTCCTTCCTCATGATGCCTTCTATTTTGTGAAGTGCACCAGTCCCTCCTGAGGCAAGACACACACCCACAACAAGAGGCTCTTACCCCCATGCTTGACAGTTGGGATAGTGTTCTTTGGCTTGCAAGCCTCACCCTTTTTTTTCTCCAAACATAACAATGGTCATTATGGCCAACAGTTTAATCTTGGATTCATCAGATCAGAGGACATTTCTCCAGCAGGTAAGATCTTTTTCCCCAAGTGCCACTACAAACTGCAGTCTGGCCTTTTTGTGGTGGCTTTGGAGCAGTGGATTCTTCCTTGCTGAGCAGCCTTTCAAGGTTATGTTGATATAAGACTGTTTTTAACTGTTGATATAGACACTTGTCTACCTCCAGCATCTCCACAAGGTTTTTTGCTCTTGTTCTGGGACTGATTTGCATTTTTCATGCCAAAGTACGTTCTTCTCTAGGAGACAGAATGCATCTCCTTCCTGAGCAGTATGACGGTTGTGTGGTCCCATGGTGTTTATACTTGTGTAATTTTGTTTATATAGATGAACTTGGAACCTTCAGGCATTTGGAAATTGTTACCAAGGATAAAACATATTTGTGGAGGTCCACATTTTATTTTATGAGTTCTTGGTTGATTTCTCTTGATTTTCTTATTATGTCAAGCAAAGAGGCATTGAGATTGATGGTAGTCCTTAACATACATCCACATGTTGACTCCAGTTAGGATAACATGCTGTCAGAAGTGAATTGTCTAATTGCTTAAAGGCTTGACATCGTTTTTTTAACTTCCCAAGCTGTTTAAGGGCACAGTTAACAAAGTGCATGTAAACTTGTGACCCAATGGAATTGTGAAAGAGTCAATAAAAAGTGAAATACTCTGAGGCCTGTGAACATTGTTGGAAAAAAATGACTTTTTCCCTGCACAAAGTACATGTCTTAGATGATATGCCAAATTTATAGTTTGTTAGTATCAGATCTATGGAGGGGTTATGAAGTGAGATTTAAAGAATTCACCCTAAGTGTATGTTAACGTTTGACTTCAACTGTAACAGGTGAATTAAGAAAGCATTCAGACCCACTTTCTACACACTTTATTGTGTTGTAGATAGATAGATAGATAGATAGATAGATAGATAGATAGATAGATAGATAGATAGATAGATAGATAGATAGATATTACTGTATAGGACACAATTTTTTTCTTTGTTTGTTCTTTATTCCTGGCTTTGCTTTTCAAGCTACAGACTTGAAATTTGACACACAATTACTTCTCATAAGCTGGCCTTGACCCCGGAGTGCAATTTGATTGGCTCACGCTGAGAGTGAGTGGCAAGAAATACTACAGTGTGATCAATTGGAAGAGAATCGGCATGAAACTGGTTGTGATGGTGGTGAGAAGGTTACCATGCTTGTTTTTCAATCCAAAAATCTGAGTTTGCTTTTCACCCATGAGATTAATCATTTAACTTGATCAAGCACTCCCTCACTGTTTTTGCCATGGCCCCTAGAATGCTCTGGGTGAGGCCATATTTTACTCCAATGTTATTTATTGGAATTTGAAGTCACAAGCATGACAAAACCATTGCTACCTTCCTGGCACTGTTTCAGTGACATGTTGGAAGTTGCCTAAAGTCAGGTTTTTAACACATTAACTTTTGTGCTTGAGTGTCAAAGTAGGTGGTCCTAATGAGCACTTGAAATAGGCCAATACACACCGATACCGTACCAGCTTTATTCCATTTCAGCGTCTGAATACTAGCAGTAAATTATTGCTTGTACCAGTGCCTAGTGGCATCTCATGCTCTTAAGCACTGTATCTGCATACTTGAAACTCCAAGGGGGTCCCAGCTCTTTAGTGTAATAAATGTCTATCAGCATATTTGAAAACCCAACAGAGACCCCCAAATCCCTGCCCTCCCACTCTTTGACTCAATTACACCCAATTTACACCACATTGCAAGGAGGATCAAGAAGTTGACGAAAAACACAGTACCAGCAGTAATTTGTTTCCACTCGTAGCATTGCTCAAAATCCTAGAGTTCATTCAGATGTCATAACTGATCGTATTTTACAGTCTAAAGTTGGTTATTTTGCCCAATTTATGTTTACAGCAAATTAATGACAACAATGTGATCGATTGGCAGAGGAACAATGCCACACAGGGTGTGATGATTAGTCTGCCTACCTTTCATTCTAAAAATTTGGGTTTGATTCCTGCCCATTACATTTAACTTTTTCTTAAATGGACTATTTTAATCAAAGTCCCAAGCTGCTCCCAGTGGTTGCCAGAGTGTCACATTGTCACCAGAGTAATTAATTGCAATCTAGGGTTCTTTGACCAGAAGGAAAAAACAAAACGTGTTGCACACACAAAAAAAAATATTTCTAATACTAATAATAGTTATGTACTAAATGCAGATAGTCTTAAGGTAATAATTTGGTACTATATAAGTTTAGTTTTACCTATCCAAATTCCAGCTAACTCAGCTTTACTACATATCATATAGAAATACTATCCAGTATATCCTCGTATATTCAATAGATGAGAGCACAGAGTGGTCTCTAAGGTGCGGAAGAAGGTGAGCAGCACTAGAAATGCCAGCCATTTGGCTCCAGTTTTTACAGGTTTTAGCAGCAGATGCCGCGAAGCCGACTTTAACTCTTTAGCGCTCTCCGTCTGCATTGAACACTTTGGCCACTAGAGGGCAGCGCCGCACCGTGTTACCCTCCCTCCGCGGATCTCTGGCATTCGACCGAACGAGAATTGCGGTTCCTCATTTCGCCCGCTTACGCCCAGTGTTTGTATGCGTTGGTACCACTTGCAGTCTCAGCTGTCAAACACTCCTGTTTCTTTTCGTTCCTTTAGTTCCGTTGAGAGGAGCAGACGGAGCGACGCTGCAGATCCTTGACGTCACCTGCTCGGTACTCATCTCCACGGGCACTTTCGTCTCAGCGTTACCTGGAGTGACAAGCACTCGAGGGCCGTGGCGTCTCGGAGGGCTTTCTGTTGGGCCGCACTGCCCTGTCTCAGTGCTCTCCAAGGCTGGATAAGACATTCTTTTAAGAATCCCAAGGATGACATCACATTTTTATTTTTCTTAGGTGTTTTTGTTCTTTTTTTTTTTTTTGGAATTCAAACTGGTTGTAGGAAAATGAAAATGAAAAAGCCCCGAATTAAATTGCTTGTGTATGTTTATAAGTAGTGCTGCTACATCCATAGAGGCGACTTGCCGGGAGGGACTGGGATTGTCCACATGGGAATATGTCAGTATGACTAGTGTGTCCACGTGCCATGGACAATAAAAGCACACATTTGTGCACTTACAAATACATCAGTGGGTGTGCATGTGTCCACATTACTTGACCAGGATGATGGCCTTTAGGTGCGTCTCCAAAACCAGGACTGGTGTATCCAGATCACTGGACACTGGACTTGTAGGTGTGTCCACATGGGCTTAGGATTTGTTTTGTGGTTCCTGCTTCATCAAGACAGGATTTATTTACATGTGTGTCCACTTGTGGATATCCCTCCATGATTTTGGTTTGTGTGTGTGCTTTGCCTAAACCAGAACTGTATGTGTGTCTACATGCAAATATCTGTCTCTGTGTCTAGGGCTGACGTGTGTGTGTGTAAACCTACATCACACACACAGGAACCACATCTAACTGGACGCAGACATGAATACCTCCAAGGCTGGGTTATGTGTGCTTCTAGGAGTGCAGGCCTGCCGATGTCTACTTCATGTGTTAGTTCATGTGTATGTTTGTGCGTACCCGCTAACCTGGAGTCCAGGGGGCGGGGAATGTTGGACTGGTGTGTGTTTGTGTGTGTGTTGCGCCATCAGGACCCAGGCCTCTAGCTCCCTCATTTTGCCGCAGCCCCCTGTCATTGTACGTGGCCTGACAGGTGTGTAATGAGATGATTAATGTGCTCTTTTTCCCACCCCTCCTCCCCCATCGATCCCCTGGCAGCTTACAGCGGCACCCCCTCCCCCACGGAGAGCCGCGCCTGCGCACACATGAGCCCATGCACAGGAGCCGCCTGGCCGAGTTGTGCACAGTTCAGCCGCCTCAAGTGATTTTTTTTGGGGCGCCTGGCTTTGCTCTTTCCTGCAATGGGCAAGTGGGCTGCTGCTCCTGCGGGCGGTGGGGGGGGGGGATGTGGCTCTGCTCGAGGGGCTCAGGCGGCTGTGGTGCTTAACTGAATGGCACCTGTCAGGGAGTGATGAATGGCCCTGATTACGAATGCAGGTCCTTGGGGGCTGAGCCAGGGTCATCCATCATGCAGCAGTGAGAGGGGGTCCGTGGGGACTGGAGCTCTTCCTGGTCCCTGGCAACAAGGCAGCTTGCCAGGAGGTCTGTTGGGAGGACATTTTTCTGCATTTCACCCTGGCCAGTTATTCATTTTGGATGGTGAAGTTGGGAGTGTTCGTATGGATACTTTCACCCTGCGATTGTCAGCAGGGGATGATACAGGCAACAGTAGTTTGGCAGAATTAGGGTGGCAAAATGATAACTTCCCTGCAGTTCATTCCTTGCTTTAATATTGCACCCATCTCTCCTCCCGCTCTCCTCAATGCGTCCCTCTCTCGTGGCACCAGACCCTGCTGCATTTTTTGGCAAAAGAACAGAAACCCAGCACCCCCTTCCCCCCCAATCGATCACAGTCACCTCTTATCTAAGGGGTCATTGTTGAAGGGAGGCTGACTTCCTTTTGACCCTGGGGTCAACCCTGACCCTTTGCCCCAGGCAGCATCCATCACTCGTTGAGAAGAAAGCTGTGTGAATGAGTGAGGGAGAGAACTGGGCTGATAGGGGCAGCTACCATGGAGGGAGGATGCAATCCTGGCCTGCCTATGCCATGTGTGGCTGGTGCCTGGAACCATGGGTGCCAAATGTTATACCCCTGCTGCTCAGCTGGTGGAACTGCATAGGGGCATAAGGGGTGGTTGGTTCAAGCCTGGCAGACTAGGCTTTTCTTCCAGGTGGTTTACATTAAGCAGCATTCCTTCTGATGGGGGTAGTACACTTGGCCATCGATGGCCATGCTGATCAGAAGCTAAGTCTATACCCTGGTCTTGTGATTTCATAGGATTATCACATCTATGTATTTTTGGGTTCCCAGACCACTTCTTTTTAAAAGCTCCCTATTAAAAGGAACCTATAAAAGGCCTCCTATAAAAATATGTGACCTAAGTATTGATCAGTAGCTGTTATCCTCCCTGGCATCCTTCCCTCACTTGTGACCCCTGCTTTAGAGACTGGAGTCATGTGAGCTCAGGAGACATTCGAATGTAGGCCAGTACTTGAGAAAATAAAGGTCCCACAGATGGTCAGGTTTTCCGCAAATGGGTTTTCCCTTCTGCCCACCTCTCTGTGCTCCACACACCCCCCCGAAAGATGCAGCTAGAAGTGAACACAGGTATATTCTTTCTGAAATTCTGTGGTCCCTTGTAGCACTCACCCATGTACTTACAATGTACTCTCCAACAGATACCTTGAGAGATACTTGCCACCGTGGTGGCCACTTCCAAAATGGCAATTTCCAGCCGTTTAGGTCAGTAAAAATCCCTGGACAAATAAAACAGGATTAGAGAAGCGTGGATTGGACGTGCCCCTAGGGGAGAAGGGGTTAAAGACTCCATGTCGCCAGCGTGACCTCTGTGTTGCAGGATTAGGAGCGGTCACACAATCGGAAAGAGGGCAGCCCAGTATTGGGAAGCAGAGTGTAGCAGGCAGTGGACCTTGCATATTAAGGGTAGCCCACCACTTGCAGACCAGTGTGGACCACAGTGGACCGTACACAATTACAGATCATGGCAGTTCAAATACAGATACGGTCCCCAGTGCTCTCTCACCAACAGGGGGTTCTGGACACTGGCCATTCTTCAAGCAAACAGACATCATTTTCAAATGAAGTGTTTTTGTTTTTATCATAAAAATCAGAGAGAAAACAATACAACCAACAACAGCCAAATGGTACCAGTTTAAATAAGAAACAATAGTGTCTTTCAGTTTGTGTTTTGGGTTCCCCTTCCCCTTTCACCAGGGCAGGCGGGACAAGGTTAGCCCATGCCAAAAAATCTGGCAAAAAGTTCAGTTCCAGTCTGTAGTCAGAGACTGGGAAGTGCAGGCCCAAGTCCAGGTGGCTTCAGCGCAGCAAAGTCTGGGTTATCGGGGGGTCCATTCTCCTAGTGTCTCTTGGGGTGGGCACTGACAGCCTAACTGGCTTGGCACAATGAGGCTCATCATCTTAAACTGGGCCACAAATTTTTCTACACCATACCCCCCTCCCTCCCCCCCCCCGGCCTGCTGGGAGGGAGATGCCAGATCCTTTTCAGTGCAGATCCCCGTCTTTCAAAATGGAGTGACCATTCTGAGATTCCCTGCTGGGGTAGCTGTGCCATTCCATTCACCAGTGCAGCGTTGATGCCAGTTTGAGCATTGCTCTTCCTTGTCGCAAAAGCACCAAATATGTAGGCGGGTGCCCAAGGTGCCGCTAATGGGCATGTATGTCCATGCCTTGGCCCCCCAGTAACGGTTCACCAGGATTTGGCGTGGTGAGAACATGGTGTGCACCGTGAGCGCCAGGAGCTCCGTGCAGCATCATCGCTGCATGTGGAGGGTGATAGGTGTGCAGGGAAGGGGGGTGTCGCAGGGAAGGTGCCCCATGAGGTGGATACCCAGGCTGGGCCAGGCCTAGACCCATTGCACCACCAGGGTACTCTGAAGCCAGGCTTGCCATCCCCTGAAGACCTGCAAAAAAACAGAAATGTTTGAGTTGATGCTCAGATTGTACAAGATGGCAACAGAGAGTCTTGTGTGCCACACATTGCATGCCATGTGATGAAGGAAAAGCTACCTATTATCCTAGACAGTATAAAGTGACATGACCCTCAAAATGTCACTTCATTCAGCAGCCCATGCATAGAGAGTCATGGTAGCACCAATCGTGGCACAAATATCAAACAAGCAGAAAACAGGGTGACGGGCAGGGCTAGGGAGGGGGTGCTCACCACCTGCCTGTCAGCATAATGCACAGACCAGAATCTGCACCCCACCCCCAACCCAGTGTCATGCCATGAAGCTGGGTTAACTTGGGAGACAAGGATGAGGGTGAAACACAGAGGGGCGGTCTTTACTTACAGGCAGTTGGAGCTACATGTAGTGCCACTGCCCTTCCATGCCCATCGCTATCCCCATGCTACCCAGCGGCCCTGGAGAGAAAGACACAAGCCCACACAAGCACATCAAGAGATGCTAATGTTGGGGTGGAGGGGGGCTGTGCCCTTGCCATTGAGGGCAGTCTGAAGTGGAACCAGCCCCTTGTAATGTCTCCTCCCCACTCCGTGTACTACTGTAGCCACTCATACCTGGTGGTCGGATGCCCATGTGCTGCTGGCCATCCATCACGTAGCCCCCCATTGGTTGGCCATCTGGACTGTATGGAGTTCCCTGACCTGAAGGAAGAGATAATTCAGCAACCTGAAACATATTGCCAGCACCCCAAGCCATACTCATCTCAGCCCATCACCATCAACCACATTTGTCCTTCTTGCTTTATCTTACCTGAGCGATTAGACTGGTCAATCATTGGCTGAACAATACGCCGCCGGGCATTGATAAACCTGGGCCCAAAAAATAGAAAACATCACAGGGTATGAGACACAATGTTCAGTGGCCTTGTCCATTTATTCCAGCAGGTGACCTACTCACCAGTTGTTGACCTGCAAGATAGTCAGGCCAGTGTCCTGGGCAAGTTGCTTCTTCTGCTCCTCAGATGGATAAGGGTGCTAAAACGATAAGAAGAGAAAGTATTGAGGCCAGATGCAGCACAGAGAGTAGAATAATAGGAGAGGTAAAGGAGGTGAATGGTGAATGGAGATCCTTCATAATTTTACATCTTCATTTATGAAGAATGACCTGAAGGACAGTGCCAAGAAGCGCCATGAAACCACATTGATGAGGCAGGACAAACCTAATGTAGGCAACAAAGTAATTAGGCAAAAAAAGCAAACACCACAAGGCAGGATCATGTGGTAAAATGAGGTCAAAGTGTGAGTGGAAACCAATTTAGGCTTATAGGACACTACGCGATACAAGCATCTTAGGCCATTGTGCAAAGTGACAATGCCTACTGTCGAGTAAGTCAAATCACTTGTATTTCTGGGCACTTGCTGCTGTCTGAGGCAGCAAGAGCAGCCATCAGTGGGGAGCTCACACAGAAGTTGGAAAGGCCTGTGGAAAAGTCCAGTGATGGACATTAACCACAGAGGTTCCCTTGAGGCCGACTTCCAGGTGGCACCCCTTTCCACTCACAGCTGAGGCCTTCCTAAGCACCAGATCTCAGGGGCTGGGCCTCGCGCTCCGCTGCCCCAGTATACTGAGTGGGTAATTGCCTGGAATTGATTATGCTTTACCATCCTCTAAATACAATTAGCCCCTAATTGGCGCGCGCTCATTAACCAGGCTTTGTCTAACTAAGCGCGGAGAATGGCTGTGCCCCTGTGCGCCCACCTCAGCTCCCTCCTCCCCCGCATCTCTAATTGGTTTCAGCTCCTCAGCGGCAGACTCTGCCTCAGGCACTTGGCAAGTAGAGATTTGCATTTCTGCGCCTCCACTTGCAAACTTTTTTCTTGCCGACTTTATTCGAGTAAAGTCTGCCAATCGGAACAGCAGGGGTGCTTACCGAGAGATGCTGGAAGAGCCAGGCTCGCATGATGTTGGTGGCCACCTTGGGGAAGATGCCTCGTTTCTTGTTGCGCTTCTTGTCCCGGTCAAGGTCATCGTCGTCACCTGTGCTGGGGGAAGCCACGCTGTTATCCAGCCCATCACCTGCATCATAGAGACCTAATGAATTTCTGTGCCTGACACCCAGATCTACCTAGACTTTCTAAGAGCCAATGGAGTTGCTGTGCAATCACACAGCCAGGGCTAAGTCACATCTTATTGACCAGAGAAACTTCTCAAGTAGCAGAATGCATACTGTCTACCTATGCCCATATCTAGCCATAGAGTTCTTAGCCCAATGATATCCAGGTTACCCTTCTTCTCATTTGTGACTCTTGCGATGCTCCTCTCAATAAAAGACTGCCTGCCACACCTGCCCCTACAGAAGAATGCCAATCGACTCCCTCAGCCTTCCCTCTTACATGCACCTTATTCTCAGACATCACACGAATTAAACCCCACCAAGGCCATCCAGAAAAGCCTGCCCACTGCCTCTGGCCTCACTGACATGTCGCTCAAGTGGTAGACAGAGCTACAGGTAGAGAGGAAAAAGAAATGTGATCTGAACTTAAACAGCGTTGCTCACGGGCCCCAGCCTTAATGCCCATGCTGGATAAATCAGGAGCCCTGTGCTCGCTTGCATGCTGCCGTGTCCTCAGGCAAAAAAAGCTTGGCTTAAAAGGCTTGCCCTCGGGGAACTTAAATAATTCATTGAGAAGAGGGTGGGGTCTCAGACACTACCGCGCCGCCCCCCCCATTTGCACGCGTGGCATTCACCTGAGTGTCTCTATATGTATGCATGTATGTGTGTGTGTGTGTGTCCTGCCCGCTGAGGGAGGCACTCTGCGATTAAGAGGACCCCCTGCTGTTTAATGAGGCAGCGTTTCCCTCTCCCGGCAGGAGGCGAGCAGGCAGATTTATGAGTGCACGAGGCACAGCTAATAAACAGTACTCACCTTGCTCACTGCAGTTGTCTCCGCTTTGTGATGCCAGGCCACTGCTTGATGGGCCAGGAGTGCCTGAGTGCGTGGACGTGGCATCTTCGTGATCTCGGATCCATGAGTGATTCTGAGGGAGCAAGAATGAGCGTGATTAGCAGTAAAGTGACGGGGACGAGCTGTCAACAAACCTAACTGCACTGCTTTCACAGCAGGAAAGAGGCTGGGCCTCTCGCATGCTACTCCCGGTAAGCCATAACGTCAATGCATCCGTGCTCGCTGTCAGCGTCTCACCTTTCAGCTAATGTTTACCCCAGTGCCCTCTGGGAAACCTATCCCCGCTTGGGGGCTGACCCCTCTAATTAACCTGGATCCAGTATCACAGAGGTACAATAAACCCAGTTTAACTGACAACATACTAAAGCACGTGGCCCACCTGTGAGACTGTCCCGCACCCTACCCTGCCAACATCCAATCACAGCCTGCAATTTCAATCTGCTCAGGTGGGATCGGGGAAGTAAGCCGGCATGATGACAAACGGTGTTTTGCAACACCCTTTTCCCTAGGGCTCGGTGCCTCACGTGCCACGCCTCGGCCCCCTGGCTGGAAAAGGGTTAAAAGACAGGCAGAAAGTAATACTGGTGCAGACAGAGCTCGTCTGAAGAGGCCTGTCAAGTGTCATTATTAAAATATGCTTGACCATCACTTGACCTCCCTGTGGCTCAAGTGGCGATAAATCTCCTGATGCGGCAGGCAGTAGTCGTGGTGGGGGCCGCCACAAGGAGAGATGAGAGCCAAACCCACGCAGCATTTGGTGGGCACCCAGGAGGTACAGTAACTGAGGAAGAGGGGTTACCATGGCAACAGTATGTTTTTAGCCCCATCGTTTCCCCAGTTGTCCATAAACCTTTCTCGGCAGCCACTTTCTACCATATATAAGCAGCTCAAAGCACCCCCAACCCCCCCCCCCCCCCCCAAAAAATAAGGAAAAAAGACAGAAAAAAAGAAGAAATAGTGCAGGCATGCTGAGGCAGAGGCTCTCCCCGAAATCACCCCCCTCCCCTGGGGCTCTGCTGCAGCCAGCCTGGCTCGACGTACAAGCGTCTCTCTCTCCTGCATTTTTAATACTCGCCCCGAGGCGGCATTAGAAGTGACCTGGAAGCGGAGACTCAGCAGAGCAAATTCAGCCTCCAGAAGCAGACGCTGCTTGTTCTGTGTGTGCAGGGGTGAAGACGGGCACACCGGTACTGGCACAAGAATGGACCTTCCGCTCAAGCAGGTTTTAACATAATGGGAGTAGGCAGGGGAGGGAGCTGTACACAAATATTATTCATACACCACCCCCTATGAGTGCACTTATTCCAACATTTAGAGGAATTCAGACCATGCTCTTGACCCACCTGGTCAGATAGGCTGGTACAGGAACCCGTGAAGTCTTCCACATCTGATTTGGAACCACTATCCCGGTCTTCAATCACTAAGTCAATGGGCATCTTCCCTTTGAGACAGCTGATGTAGCGATGGCAGAAGTTATCACACAAATCATGGACCTGCAGAAGACAACATTGTTTGGTGAGGTACTCTGAATAAATTCATCCAAACAAACAACAGGAGCACAGAAAATGGGGTAAGGCAGTGGAAATAGCTTGGACTTCAGATGTCTATAGAGTCACTGGTGTCATGGGCCAAAACAATGGCAAATGGTACTCAACAAAATTCAACAGAATATGACAATGGTACTCAGAGCATGTTTACACTGCCAAAAATGATATCTTAAGAAGCATACATTTTTTATTTTGAAGGAATTTATCTCCTGTTTTCCCACATGAGCTTAAATATCTAATCTAGCATTGTACATGCAAGATAATGATGTATTTTTTTTATGTTACTTGCTCCACGTGTTTTGTGGTAATAACTGAGAAAATGGAGATAGAAATCCTTCTGATAGTATGGGTGTCTATGGAGACCAATGCTGGACCACAGCAAACAATATAAAAATGTCCATAAAAAAATATCCATTACTCGTGTTACTTACGTGAAGTCGTCCAGTCATATGCTCACAACAAGTAAAGCGCATATATTTTTTGCTAAAATATTGTTTAATAAATACTTCTGGAAAATTATAGCAGTGCATGCATAGGAATTACATTCACACAGGAGCGAAATTTTGAATTAATGACCCGCTTCTTCCCCTCATTCACTGGTTAAGGGTCCTGTCTTTAGTTCACAAGCTTGATCCTGTGTGAAAGTGTTTCATCTGTGAGGACTGCTCAGATTTTCCGTCAGTATTTATTTAACAATATTTTAGCAAAAAATGAATGCATTTTTCCTATTATTAAGATACGACTGTAGGACTTGACATGGGAATTATGCAACACAAGTAGCATAAAAGTTTTTCATGGATGTATTTGATACTGCTCGCTGTAGTTCACCGCTGGTCACGATAGATGCTTATTCTATCAGAAACTTTGTTATCTCCATTCTGCATGAAAACATGACAATAAAACTCTTTCTCGGCTATCACTACAAACTACGTGGGGTAAGTAACATATTAAAAAATATAATTTTTGGGCAGATTACTCTTTTAATTCAAGATAGCTGGTCTTGAGCAATCTCATTTACATATTAATTCCCAGAAAATTTTTAAAATTTAAAAATGCACCTCTATGACAGAAATTGCTGTAATTAAGAGCGGACCAGGGTGGATTTTCTTGCTTCAATAACCAGACCTTTGTAGGCTGCTTAATATATATGTTAAAATTCCTTATTTCAAGATTTTTTATTTCTTCTGTCTAGATGTTTTTACTTAATCAGTGGCAGACTAACCAAATAAAATCTTCTTGATTCACTGGCAAATAGGTTTTCTTATTGCAAGCAATTTTTTCTAAAAAAAACAATTTTGTCTGTCTATCTATCTATGGCAGTGTACACTCTGTAACACTAGTCAAGAAGCCCAAAAATACTCTGACTTAGAGCAAAACGACTCCCAGTTACACCTTAGACATGAAGGTAGAAGGTAGGCCTTGCAGTTACCTTTCTAAGAAGTCTAATTAGTTTAGTTATAAACAAAAAAGTATTGTACCCAAATCCAAATTTAATACTTCAGACAAAAGTAACCAACTTTGCTCTAAGGGGTACCATATGTAGGAATGCCTCCCAGCCACAGATGAAAAAGCCTGACCAGACTGAGAACTATCCCAGTAGACTTACTTACTATGTTCCAGTTCCACTGAAACAGCTCATGGAAGATCAGCCAAATTTTTTTCTAAAACAGACTGTTTGTGGAGTAAAGCCATTCAGCTCCAGTTTGAAAAGTATAACCAGGAGAGTAAATGACTTCCATATACACCATAACCACACCAGTCAGCTGAAATGTAAAACAAAAAAGGCAGAGGACAGTCCTCCCAGTTACACCCTGGCTGGGAGGCTTTCCCACATATGGTATCCTTTAGGCTTGAGCTGGATAATCTTGTCTAAAATATGCTAACGTCCTACACAGGAACCATGCCCCAGTTCAGCTTTAATACTTCATATAAGATTAGCCAGCACAGCTTTAAAAGATATCGTATGTGAGAAAGCTTCCCAGTTACACCCTGATGAACTCAACCAAGAGAAAAAAATGACACCAGGTTACACCTGAACCATCCCAGGTGGCACCCTTTGTGTCCCTAGTCCACTTTAATAACTTCAGATAAAGTTGACCACCTGAATTTTAAGGGATGTTATAAGAAGGAAACCCTACTGGTTAATAACTCTACGGCAATCTCAGTCGTTGAAAACACAAGGAAAGAAAATGACTCCTAGTTACACCTCACAGCAAATATCGGAAAGGAGTTCAACCACTTTAGACCAGTACATTATCTACTTGGTTTCTGTTGAAGGGTGGTGTGTTGACATGGTCATTATCTCTGCAATTTCACACACCAAAAGACCTGGGTTCTATTGCCATGCTGATTACTGCCTATGCTGAGTTTGAACCTTTTCTACTGTCATTTTAGTTTCTAACTGTGTCACAAAGATGTGCAGGTAAGATTAGTGACTGTGTGACTATTTACATGTGCTCTTCAATAGACTGACTTTCCATCAAATGGTGGTTCCTGATTTGCATTTCATGTTGTCCAAATTCCCTGCTACTCTGTAATGGAAAAAAACGATTCAGAAAACAGCTGAATAGGTGAAGGAGTTGGTCAGCATTGTGATGGCCTGGTGTCCAGAGGTGGTTTCTGCTTTTTATTTGGGCTGCCTGATACAGTCTATAGAGTGCTTAAAAATGAATGAATAAATACAGTTATTTTGTATCCTACCCTTGACACCTCACACAGAATGACCAGTGCACTTCTAATAGGTAAAAGCAGTGGGAATACTTCCCAGTAACACTCTGAGAAACTATTGGAGATGTCAAAAATAAAAGAAAGAAACAGTCTCAAAATTTACACCTTATCCAGACCAGCCATCTCACATATACAGCAATGGGGAGAGGGAAAGCTACCCTCTTACACCTCCGTCACACAGTTGGCTCAGTGAATGGAAAAATCATAAAGTGATTCCCAGTTCAACCTTAATGCCTGAACCAGACTGGCCAACTCGACTATAAACAAAAGTAAAACAAGGAAAGAACTGCCTCCCAATTAGAACTGGCTCAATTTACACAGATAACACTCAGGAGCTCTCGTCGTCTTCAGTGAAAAGAAAGCCCGTCTCCATTGCTCTCATCTTCATCACTTATTGAAAGCAAGAAAGAAGGAAAGGAGTGTCATCCCGTGAGAAGAAAAGAAATAGCGGGACAGAGAAAGAGACAGCCTGGAATTTCCCTTTGTGATTTACTGACTCTAAGGGCGAAGTTTTAACTGGACCCACCAGCCTATCACCACGCAGCAAGATTACTCTGAAGCATAACACCTTTAAGCCAGCTGCTGCAGACCCTCACACAGCTCAGCACACCCACAATTTGCAGTGACTGCAAAATATTTTATATACATAGATACATATACACAAATATATACACACACACACATATATATATATACTGTATCATCTACTCCATACATATAAAAAGATCGCAATGTTTTCATGTGACATTTTCATACAATGCTCATTTTTCACCAAAACAGTACAATATATAGTATGTGTCTATATATCGTTTTTTTCATCTTCATTAGGAGACTACCACAATGGTACTCTCCAGTTAATACAACCGATTTAACGTGCATACATCAAACAAAATACCCTATATACATCCACTTTATTAAGAACAGTACTAGTTCAGTTGTGTGTTAGCAGTTGACAAATAAAGCCTATGTAATGGCACACGCTTACAAATTGTAAAACTGCATAAACATTCACTTGCCAACAAAATCATGAATGGTGATCATCAAGTCATATTCCTTCTGCGTATTAAGTTAGATACTGGCGGTACTTCAGCAAGCAGATCACCATTCATCTTGCACAGACCACAATTTCCAATAGTTTTAGCATTTGCTATAACTATAAATAAATCTCAGGCCCAGAGTTTTGACCGTACTGGAATATACCCATGGACCGACAGTTAGCGAAACAAGCTATTGAGGGCAGGGTTGGGTTGCCATATATATTTTTATACACACACACACATATATATATATATATATTCCTAGTAAGGATCACAGCAGGGAGTCAAATGTATCCTACTGATAAAGTGCACAAGGCAAATTATCAGCTTGGGACAAGGACAATAAAATTGTCTGCATTTTCACCAGCTATCAGAGTGGCAAGAAGATAAGCACATGAACACAGGGTGAGCATGCAAATTGCTCATAAAAAACACTTCAAATGGCAATTGAACCAGTATCAAGAAAGACATTTCAAGTTAAAAAACAGAAACTAAAAACAGCTAAAAAAAGATAATGAAACAGATATAATGAAACACTGGCAAAATGTCACCATAATTAAAGGGAAAAAGGGCACATTCTAATGCTGCATAGCTTGCTTTGGCCAAAGAAGTCCACAGAGAAAAATGCATCGCAAAACTACATGAGCCTGCTCTAAAGCTGGATGGGTCAGATATATGTTTCACAAAATGCAAACTACAGGGAAGCATATTTTCAACCTCTTGTGTAATCCATTGTACACATAGCTATGCCAGAATAAACTGCAGTACTGTGAGCTAGTGGCACATCCTCTATATTGTATTAAGTGAGAGAAGAGGAAAAAACACTACAGGCAAAAGATACACAAATGTCTCCAATACATTGCAAATTGCATTTTGTATTGCTTATGAGAAAATGTGGTACATAAATGTGGTA
>JANRMT010062793.1:7457511-7489581 GCA_026402145.1 Polypterus bichir lapradei
ATATATATATATATATATATACACACACACACATATATATATACACATATATATACACTTTTATGCATGTCAGTACTGAATATATAAATTGGGCCACGATGAATAGGGGTTGTCAACTTGAAATACAACAGAATTGATGGTTCTATATCAATGACCCCGAAAATCATGGACACATTTTTTTTCCCTTTTTTACCATATCCAAAAATCAAAAAGGTTCAGTAATATCATAAATGTGACTTTATTTCCAATGTAAACTATTATCATCCTTATCTGAATTTAAGGTTTTACTCATGAAAGGAGAATGTGATACTGGTCACCCAGGGGAACTCTGCTAAAGGGATACTAAAAAATTGATGGCTCTTTATCAAAGACCCTCAAAAATCCTGGACACATTTTTTACCATATCAAAAAAAAAATCAGCAATACTGTAATCATGACATTACTTTTAATATAAACAGTTATCATCCTTATCTAAAATTAGGACTTCATGCCTAAATGGAGAATATGATACTGGCCACCTGGAGGAGCTCTGCCAAAGGCCGGTTTACCCACACCATTACAGGTCTCCTGCCATTTGCAGACCTGTCCTACTCACTGATCTCAGTATTATTACCTTTTCTAACTCTAGAAGATGGAATCGCAGAACTTGTATGGCTTGAATCATCTGTGGAAAGAAAGGAAAAATAAAAGTTGAATGAGAGAAAACAAGCAAATACTGTATATGTAATGTCTGTGAAGGAGGTAACGGGCTCTTACCAGATTATCTATCTCAGGGTTTGATGAAAATAATGGTTTCTCTGAGCGGATCTGTGAAAAGGCGATAAATCATATAAAAATATCTGTCTTAGAAAAGTTTGCTTGTTTAGTATTTTGACCCAGTAACTTCACCTCATTGTGCTATAGATACACCAATGTATACACCCTGTTTCCATTCTTTACGCAAACTTCTAGTCATGACAGTCCTATATCCTTATCTCATATTTCCTCCTTTTCTACTTGAGGAATATATCCAAGCACTTATCTTATACAATGCAAACTGTCCAAATACCAGTCAGTGTTTTAATTCTTAGACAAGGATGCGTTTTCACTGGCAACATCCCTGACTAGACTGTGTCATGTCATCTTTTTTAGTGTCCTTATCTCTGATTCCATTGACAACACCATATCCTAACTGAAAAACATCAAGGATGCCATGTAGCCTCACTTTAGATCAGGAAGTCACAATTTTATCCTTCCAGACAAGAAAGAGCACTGCATTGTCCTTATCATGGACTGGCAGGGAAATTCAGCTTCCTCATCCCAAATTACCAAGGCTCTTACCTCACTATATACGTATAATGACTACCCATCCTCCTCACAAGAAAACTTTTGAAAGGGTCAGACCATTCAACCTAAAACAGCTTGGTAGATGCCGTTCAAGGTACAATATATAAAAAGAGCAATCACACCTGTCCTGAACTTCTCACCTCGGTCGGCGATAACAAAAATGACTAACCTGCTTGGCAAACACCGCAATATCTTCGTTGAAGGAGTCGGAAGAGCAGACGTCCCCGCCAGGAAAGGACCCAGAGCCGTCTCGGGGCGAGCATGTGGCCAGTTCGCACTTCTCAAAGATGAGGGCCAGCAATGGAAAGAGCGGGTGGCTGCGAATCAAAAGGAGAAGCGCTTAGGATCAACACCAGCGATCAGCTTCTTGTATTTAGAGAATCTTGCACACTATTATTTGAAATTATTTTGTGTTCTGTTATATCAAACTCCGAAAATGTAATCATTTAAAATAAAGGCGGGACGACTGGTTAATTGCTACGCTCTGAACTCATTTTCCAACGGTACTAACTGCAGTGAATCCCAAATTTATTACAAAAAAAAATCTATTTCTCTTTTATATATATATATTAATTTCTTCTTCTTCTTCTTCTTTTTCTCTGACTAAATCCCTGCACCTTTTACGTTTCCCGCGACCCCCTCAAGTTCAAACAAAACCAGGATCGTAAAACGTGTATTAAAGAAGCCGAAGCTCGTCAACTATAAATTAAATTGAACGTCGTTAAAAAAAAAAAAAAAAAGTAACCGAATATGCAAACTGTTACTTTGGAAACGGTTGGCATATTTCATTGAGCTCAGTGCGACAGCTACAAAGAAATCGCTTCATCGCCTGTTAATACAGGCAAGTAGTTTAATAGGGTCATAACGATAAAAATCAAACGTGAACGGCATTATACGTATTTATAATTTTTTATTCTGAGCACATTAGGACCCCGAAGTAACGGAAGTCTACTGAGCGCTTTGCTGCCAACCTGTACAATTAATTAAGCACGTTTTATCGCCCATCTTCTTTGCTCAACAAATCTCCATTATTCGTGCAACCGCCGACTTGTAGACTTTTGCAAAAAGCTGGACACAAAATTAAACACAAAATAAGAAAACGTAGTGTGTGTCTTGCTGTTTAAACACGTCATCAAAGATTAGCTCTAAATTATTCAAAGTGCGGAGCAAATTGATTTAAATTAAGAACACACCCTCACATATATGTGTTTGTACATTTCAACATGCTGTAAAAATACTCAATGGAAAATTAAAACACTTCAGAAAAACTAGGTGATGTGGTTAATGTTTAAAGTACGTATAAATAAAACAGAAAACATAGTGTTCTGTAACTAATTCATATTGGGTATAATATATGAGGGGGTCGTGTCCGTATATTCAGTTAACTTCACTTCAGTTTATTTTTCTATAGTGCCTCTCGGTAAGTACAAGCTCAAGTTGCCAGATATAAAGAAATAATAAATTATAATTAAAACATACATGATTGCCAAACACACACACGCACGACACACCACACACGTCTCTCCAAGACCCTAAAATGCATTGAATAAATCGACAAAAACCTACAAACTATTATTTTGTGCTCAAACTTGTGGTCTTTCAACAAATTGTAAAATTCGTCGTTAGGCTTAACTGTGATTTCCATATCCTAGATGTGCTTCGCTTAAGAAGGACACAAAATATTGTTTTAACCCCAAGTAAATTCTAAATATATAATGACACGCCTAAAGGGCTTTTATTTTACACCCTCCGGTCACCTTTATTTAGTTTTATAATTCTGACGACCAACTTTTCTTCACTGCCTTATATTTACCTTAATACATACACAAAGAGGGGAGTTATGTATTGATGGAGACTGAGCCAAACTCCTACGCCGGGTACCTCCTGAAGTAGCTGTTCAAACGGCTTGGACCCACGTTTTCTACAGAACAGACGCTCCCTCAAAAATACATTCGGGACGTGCGGAGCGCTGCACAAAGTGACAACTCGGTAACTCCATTTCCAAATGCCTGGTATTGCCTCCGCTGCGTAAGCCAAAAGGGGCAGCGGTAGCGGAAAGGATATGAAGAGAAATGACTCCAATTATCCGATTACGCCTAATAATTTAAAAATAAACATGCCCGGCGAGCTAAAATCAAGAAAGGGTCTTTGGAAACGCCACGTTCCACGTCATTAAACGTTTTCCGATTTTATTATTTAAGGCCAGCGTCCTACAGCTCTGTGCGAGGCAGGCGGTATAATTTCTAAGTTTGCATTCTCAACAGATAACAGATCTTAAGCCTTTATTGGAAAGTGTTCAAAAATGTTTAGTTGAGGTGGCCATAAAACATGCATAAATATACATAAAATGGGCACATATGCTGAGTTTCTCCAAAACATTTATGAGCTCTACTCAGTGTACTTTTAGAAATTTCTTTTTTTTCACCATTATGGCGACTCTGAGCTAGAATTTTAATTATATGGATTAGCACTCAAAAAACAAACGTAATACTTTTTTGGAGCTCTGAACAGGTCGACTGTAATAAAATCTCAAATTAAGAGTTCTCCATCTGTGACTTATAAAAATTGCACCCTGTGACTTCTCCAAATGTTACTTTTTCTTCGATATATTAACGGCGTATTCTCTACAAATCCTTCCATGACCAATTACTCTCAAAAATAAAATATAAGCCATATTAAAAAATGAAAGGAGATGCTATTTTTTTAAAAGTTTTTGAATGTTAGTAAATATTCATATAAAATCGGGGCCATTTTGCGTAAGGTCATTTTGTGTCTCATACAATAACTACCATTACAAATAATGATAATAATATTCTGATTGGTGCTTCTGAAAAAAAATTTATTAATTAGTAATAACAGAAACGATAATACGAGGCGTTCCAAAATTATTTTATCGCACTGAGTGATCGATTTGCAGCGTTGTGTTAAATTATTTAGAAAGTGGTAGCCTTATACTTGGCTTTTTTATCTAAACACAATATTAGTTTACTTGTTATATCTCAAATATTTTCAGAGTGTGTGAAAATGATTTTATCTTCAAAATCGCGCAATATGAAAGGATGACCGCGAATTCACAAAAACTACTGTTGTACCCATACTGAACAGAATTAAAGTCAAACCAAATGATCCTGACTGGTGTTGGTGTCAGAAACCCCAGTCTCTTCAGCTCGTCTTAGCCTTTTTTTTTTTCCTAATACACCCCAGAACTCCATGCCAGCTACATACAACTGGATCTTACCCGTAGATCTCGTCCTTTTCTCTCTTGAGAAGATCGCTGGCTCCCAGACCTGTCGGCAGCCCGGTTCTATGGGGACCGCCACCATGACCATACGGTGAGCCTTGAGTCAGAGGGTGATGCGCCACAGCCCTGTTCCCGTGAGGATCTGCGAAGCCTGGCACGGGCACCCCATCCATTCCAGGATAGTGGACGAGCTCATCATACTATACAGACAGAAAGGAGAAAACAAACATTAGGAAAACTACTCATCCCTCGGGGTGATTTTCTCTTCCCTGTGAATCCGGGGGATACTCCATGACCAGGAGGTAGAGGAATCATCTCACAGGGCGCGAGGAAAAGGCCAGGCTTTAAAGTAAATACCTTATAAGGATATTGGCGTGACAGCAATCACAAAATAAAATAACATTTCTGCAAGAAAAAATCAGCATGTTTAGGCGTTATTAAATTAGCACACAGCAGGACAATAAATGCTTGAGGAGAAGAAAAAAAAGTGAGCAGGAAGCCGAGACGCGGGGAAGCAACTCTGCTTCATAATAATCAGGATATCAGTTATACAAATAATAATAGCAACAATCTCCAAAACAGCTATTTACGAACAGCCGATGTTCACTTGCCCTCTGACTCTTCCGAAATGAACTTCAGAATACTGTTAGGTTAGCGATTATCCCGTTAGATCTCTGCAGGACCGGATAAAGTTAAGCGAGGGCTTGTCGGTTATTTTTAACATAACTAACAAGAAACTAAAATAAACTTTTCGAGGGCAAACAAAACCATTAACAACGTGTCTAGTATTTAAAAAAAATAAAGAAAGAAAAGGCCACAAGAAGACATAAAAGAGAATCAGGACCAAACATTTATTTACAATATCATTTGCGTTTTTCACTATGCAATTAATTTATATTAATTGCTTGAAAGTATTTATATTGTAAAATGTGTAGGACATATTACAAGATAAATTTAATGTCAAAAAAATACCAGTTCAATTTTCAAAGTAATGCATCTTTTTCAGTTAATTATATATATTTAACGATTCCCCTTTCTCTCATTTCTTATATAATACGTGTTATATTTGTTTTTTTAGCAAAAGAAAACTTTTAATGTTGTCATTTAAAATTAACGTAAAACACGACTCCATGTATATAATAATGTAGTATATGAATTACATTTTCTTTATTTTACATATATATGTAAAGCAAAGGGTTCCCTTAAAAATCAAAACTTCATTAAAAAAGTATTAAATTATTATTGCCTTATATTATTATTTACATTTACTTCTTTGCTCCACACAGGTTTTCTTAAAGGCACTCAAATCATTAATGATTAATTATAGTATTGTTCAATACACTTTTATGATATAGACGTATTTAAACAATTATAAAAATAAGTCTTTAATCTGACAATTCTAATCAGCAAACTACAAACTTTTCTCTGACAACTCAGAAAAATAATCCGCCAACAGCCATTCTGCACAGCTCAAGTATGAATTTCAGGCATTTCAAGTATGAATTTCAAGCATTTTGTAAGCCTAGCAATTGGAAAAATAATTTCTTTGATTTCTGAATACCAAAAACCTCTGCTGCATGGTGTTCGGTGGTTTTCTATGCTTTTAAAAAATTACATGTTTGTCATGTTTCATTAGGTTCTGCTTAAATATATACTTTGTATTTCTAAAAGTACTTATCTGACTTCCAGCAGTTAATTTCTGTTATATATGAGTATTATGCATGTCGGAATTTATGATGTGAATAAACTAAAAGTAGATTCTGCAAAAGTAACGAGTAAAAGTTGCCGGGTTTTGATCTAACGGAACTTTCCTCTATGCATTCCAAATGTCGAGATTTCAAGCAATATACCAACAAAAATGTTGGAATGAAGGCGACTCTTTGCGTTTCATTTTAAACAAGGGATCATTTAAAAACTAAAAAAAAAAAGTACAACAGACACTTTGCAAAAATGTCAACAACTGAGTGTCGCAAAAGAAAACTTTATCTAAAAGAAGATGGTAGGCACCACATAGTAAAAATTAAATAGAATCGTAAAGTAGCATTACATCAAGTATCGTTATCCTTTATAAAGATAATAATAATAAACACCAAAACAACTCCAAACCTGACACTTCCGAACCGGAGAACCTCGAAGTGACAAGAATGCACTTGTGAGGGGTAACGTCGCGGAAGGAGCGCTCTATCCCGACTATCGCTGACCTATATACTGCTGCTATGATGGGCAGTTCATCTCCTCCTCAGGCTCTCCGGGGCAGCGAGAAACTCGCAGATCGGCCCCGGCAACCAAAGGGGTGCGATCGGGTGAGGGTCAGGAGGATGCACAAGGGATAGGAAGACACACATAATAAAAAAAAGGCAAAGAAACGTACCCTCTGAGCCATCGAGGGGCCGGTTAGGTTGCAGTGAGCCTTTCAATAGGTTGAAGGGAAAAAAAGAAAAAAAGAAAACAGATCCAACGGCGATGTGTCGTGTCCAGAAGCGCAGGGTGCAAAGGCAATGCAAACACGGAGCCGATCGAGCAGAAGGAGGATCAGCAGAAGGAGGAGAAGAAGGTGGAGGCGAGTGTCCGGCGCGGCGCCCTCAGCTTCCACAGCCTGCAGCCGCGGCTCCCTCAGCGCCGTCTCCTCTCCGCGATACGGACACAGATGCTCGGTGCGCCTTTTGGCTGCTCGTGCTGTCCATCAAGCCGCTTGAATCTGTCAGAGCTGAAATGATCCGGAGACTGCGAGACGACACTGGTCAGCGAAGAGACAGTGGCGGTCCCCTTGGCAGACAGATCGGACGCAAACACGACTGCGGAGCGGAGCGGGTCAGCCCAGGAGGTCCAGCTCAGGCTCAGGCTCTTCACTGAGAAGCTCCTTCACCTTTCCTCCTCTCCCTCTCTCTCTCTCTTTCTCGCTCTCTCTCTCGCTCGTTCGTTCGTTCTTTCGCTCCCTCTCTCTCCCTCTCCCTCTCTTTCTCTTTCCTACTTCTCAGCAATGAGCAGATCCGGAAGTGCCGCGGCTTCTTAACCATTTGTCTGCCGCTGACAGCCCAGATGCGCTTTTATATGTGAGGGGCCGAACGCGTCTCCAACAACGCCAGCCTCTCGCATGGTCCGGAGAGCAGACGGTTGCATTAGCATGGACGCTGCGAGGAGTCGGCACATCAATTAGCATATACATTGCAAATCGCCTAATATACACGCAGCGAGCCTTTTAACCCATTGAGAGCCGCTCACGGAGACCAAAAGAAGCCATTAGCATCCGGCTTGCATGTCAGAGGAACCCGCTAACTACAAACACACAGCAGGCATGCCTTAGAGGAGCCCTGTGCCCGAACATCAAGAAGCATAGCCAAAGCCTACATTCTCTATAGTTTGGGATATTCACTAAGGAAGCCAGTTTTCGTGAGAAAGAAATCCAGTTTCGGTTCCATCTAATTCCGTTAATAGGACTCGTCGGTTAGGATTACGGATATCAAGGCACCTCCCGTGCTTTAGCAAACATCCAATTGGTTCTTTGTTGCTTTCGAGGTTAGAGGTTATGAGATCTACTTTGTAATAACTTATAACGTTATTGTAATAGGTGACTAATTATTCAAAGGTATAACATCCACCTTATATGTACAAGCTTGTGTGTCTCCATAAAATTGTTGTAGCTACACTTGGATCAGTTTTTACAGTAAACACTGTGGCCTAGTGGCTAAGGTGTTAGAATGTAAATCATAAGGTCACAGGCAGTAAACCTATAAGGAAGACAATTAATGTGTCAGCCATCAAGCTGCAGAACTTTAGAAGTAATTGTACTAGACACTTATGGTTTGTGTGCCAATGTGGTTGTAAATTTCACTTCAAAATAATTTCTTAAGAAGTGATGTAAGTCGCACAGCTCACTGATTAGATTTTATGCGTTTGTTCACAAATATACATTTAATTCTACTTCAAACAGGGATATTCCTTGTGCTACACATCAACACACCTTGCACCCGAGCAGATCTGCGCCCACAGCTGGTAACCTCTTAGCTACTCCCTGCTTCACCTCACAACCTTCACTGTAATCAGAGTTTAGATATGGCGGAGATGCTTAGTGCTTTGATTTTGGGACACTCAGGGGGGCTCGATGCTGCTGGCAATGCCTGGGGCCAGGCCATGTCCCTCAGGAACATTTGAGAAAGAAAGGCCATTTTTTAATGAGGGCAGCTTGCGACCAGCTTTTGTGAGGAAGCTCTCCACCCTTGCTTTGCGAGTCTCCCTTTGAATCAAAAAGCCAAAAGCACACTTTTCGGCAGCTACCTCCTGAACATCCAGCAAAGCAAAACATGTGTAAAGTCTATGGTCTGCTGACATCACATGCTTTACATGGTGCAAAAATGGCGATGGTGCTTTCAGTGTCACAGAAGGAATCATCTGGAAAAGGAAACATTATTTGCAAGCCTGTCATGCTTGGTTTCTAATTCACCAGTCCACCACCCCATCAAAGAGGTTTTTCAATCAATCTTTTTTATCTAGCACTTTTCATTGGGGCACACCATCCCAACTCATTTTCAAAAAGCAGTTCAGCTTACTGAGATCCATATTCCCACAGACAGAGTTAATTGAGTTCAGATGAGGGACTTGCTTCAAGCTGGAGTGAGTCAGACATGGGATTTAAAGTCCATCCATCTTTCATCTAGTTCAGTGTTGCAGGGAGCTGGAACCTATTCTGACAACGCTATGATCAGGGCAGCAATCAACCCCAGATAAGATGCCACTCCATTCCAAGACAAACAGTTGCAGTTATCCATTTAAGAGACATGAGCTAATCCCTTATCTTGCTAGAATTCTTTTTAAATTCAATAGTTAATAACTAAAAAAAATTAAAAAAAAATGAAGGTAACGCACTACTCTTTAGATTCTACCTTTTACCCGATTTGGGAAGTGCATGGCCATTTTTGGGCACTACCAGTTCATAGATGGGTGAGTGATAAGCTTGTTGATGGTCTGGTGCTAAACAAAAGTTTGAAAGTACAAGAAACTCTCCACAACAGCTTGGGGCTTAGCAGCCATAACCTTGACACCTTGAGCGTCCGTTGTTGGCAATGATTTGTGAGTAAGATTGTATGTGTTGGTGTTAATAAAGTTTTTGAACTTGCTTCAGCTTTTATGGCTTTCAGTATCTTGGCAATGGGAGATCATTGTTCATTTATTTTTAATATGTGCATTTAAAGTCTTTTAAAACCTAAAATTTGAAAGAGCCTGTTTGGCTGAATTAATATTTTATACTGTGTTTTATTTTTATTGCAGTGAAATTAATGTCATTTGCAACTGGAAACTTTTTGATTGTGTTATCCATCCGTCTATTTTCTAAACTCACTTTGGAATCTGAGGTGAGGCTGGAGCATATACCACACAGCATAGGGTAAAAGGAAGGAATTAACCCTGGAGTGAATGCTAGTCAATCTTTGGCCACACTCATGCACTTATTTGCACTAACTTCGTGTACGTGTTTTGGGGTGGGAAAGGAAAACCAAGAGAAAGGCCCACAGAACATGCAAAACAGTCTCATATAGCAATAATAGAATAATAAACAGGCAGAGTTAAGAAATGACAAAAGTCTAATGTGTACCATGGCATTAAATTCTATATTTTAGAATATGAAGAAATTCAGAATTTAATAACACACCATTGGCACAGAGGTAGAGGATACTGTAAGCTGTTATCTCTATAGTTGAGAGAACATCTATCTATCTATCTATCTATCTATCTATCTATCTATCTATCTATCTATCTATCTATCTATCTCACTTATCCTTTTGAGAAAACATGTCTGCTTCCCTCTCTGTCTATCTCTGAGTCCAATCTCTCTATTATCTCTTCTCTGAGGTATTACTCCTCAGAGTCAATTTACATCAGAGAGTCTCTGCTGTATTTTAAGAAACATTTATACTGAAAAATTTCCATTGCAACAAAGCTGGTAGGTGTTTGCTTTGGTTTTACAGTCATGATACTCAAGGAAAACAACTAACTACACATACAATATTCAACATAACGTGACATTATATACAACAGACAGATTTATGGCAGATGAAAATTAATGTAAGTAAATGTGGTGTATTACACACAGTAAGTGAAAATGTTACATTTGAATATGTAGTGTTAGGTCTGAAATTTGGAAGTATCCTCTTTTTGAGAAGGATGAGGAGTCTTAGTGGATTCATCGCTATCTATATCAAGACAGTGTACAGAAATAACCAAGAAAGCTAATAGGGTGTTAAGTTATATATCATAATATGTGGAGTACAAGTCAAAAGAAGTTATTTATAAGCCATATAACTTACTAGTGAAGCCTCGCCCAAAGTATTGTGTGATCTCCATTTTGTAAAAAACACAACAGAGCTACAGAAAGTTAAGAGATGAGCACCTATGTTGATTCCAGGAATAAGAAGTTTGAGTTATGAGAAGAGATTGGAAGAATCAAATATTTTCAGTTTAAACAAATGTATATTAAGTGGTAACAGTAACAAATGACAATATGATACAAACTAAAAAAAATACATAACCAATGTCATAATGTTTGCTACTTAGCTTACTCATTTTGTAAAGAAAAAGATGAAGTATGTGGAGTAGGCAGCATCATTGTCTCTGTTTCTGTGCATCTCAGTCTATTTCATTCTCTTTTTCTGCGGTGGTACACCATATCAATCAATCAATCAATCAATCAATCAATCAATCAATCAATCAATCAGTTAAATACCACACTTTCTGAGCACTATCAACAGTTACTTTCCAATGCACTGTTCAGACGAAGTCTGTTTAAAAAGGCAATGTAGTCGTAGAAGTTTAGGACAGTCCAAGTTTAATCATTCAAGTAGTGTACTAGTCAGTAATATTAATAAATAGCTGCAGAAACAGACACCTAGCAATGGAATGAAATATAATAATGTATGGTGGTGCAGTGTTTTTCCATGGTGCATCAAAGCTCGAGGAGATTGGGCTCAAATCCCCGCCTATCTGGGTTGCTGTCTATGTAGACTTGCATGTTTTCACTCAACTTTGTCTGTTTTTATCCCACATTCCCCAAAAACTTGTGTTAGGTTAATTGACCACACTTTTGTGATTTTGCATGAAAGAGTGTGGGTGTGTTTGAATATGCCATGCTATGAAGGGATGGTTCATGCATTGTGGTTGATGATATCAAGATGGGGTCTTCCTCCCACCACTGCCATTGAATTGAATGTAGGTGTAAGGAAAATTAACAAATGAATGAAATTACTTATTAGCAAGGAGGAATCAGAAACAATAATGAAATCAGTAATAGTCCAAATATGGTTATTTTAAGACAAGGAGCATTTGAATAATATGGTTTTATATAAACATGACATTATGGCAATAACAGAAACTTGCCTGAATGTAACAAATTAGAATCATCATGCTACAGATGTCTTTCTTTTTATTTTGAAAAGACCGGAAAGTTTAGAAAACTGGAGGGATGTCTTTAAAAACCTAATTAAATATTGAAGTGCTTCTAGTTTAAACTGGAGATGAGACAAATCCTATTGAGGTTTGTTGTATAGAGTGTGATACCACATTAGGAGTGTTTTATAGATTACCCCCTCAATATAAACAGTAGTATTAATATGTTATTTACAATAAATATAGGTGGGCACATCATAGTAACATGTTTCACGATTCACTTAAATCTTACAAAACGCTATTAACTGAGCACAGACTTACATGACGTGCACAGATTTACAAATTTAATAAAGCAACAGCGTGGTCTATGATTATACAAAATTTACCTGCATAAACACACATATCTAGTTAAGTAAACAGTACTGCACAGATCACATTCTTTGTTTAAATTGTATTTGAAGAAATGCTAGTAGAAGTGTCAGTTAACTAAAGATAAGGCTAGAGAAGAGAAAAACAAAACCTCAAGACAACAGCATTCCTGAAGAAAATAAACCTCTGGGTAGGGGGTCCATGGTCATTTACACCAGGCCAATGAAACAGTTCTGCTGGCGCAGATCAGCTGGCCATCTTTCCAATTTCAAGCATTCTGCAATATCATACACCACGCTCCAAAGGTAATAACTCAAGTGTAACACAATGATCCTCTGCTACAACTGCTCAATTCAAAGGTTCCCAGTCACAATGACGTCACATTCCATGGACAGGAGTTGTATGTTGGTTAAAGCAGCAGTGGCATCAAGAGCTACAGCAGGAAACCAAAAAGAAAAACAGAACAGTGAAGGGTTAGTAACAGATGGTAACAATTGCCAAACTTTTATTTTTTTGCATAATCAGCAGCTAAACAAGGCTATGCTAGATAAAACTAGAGAGTCTTCTGTTTGGTGTGAAACGTGGAGACCAATGGGCTAACACACTAACAGGCACTGTTTGGTGGCCCTTTAGCTGAAGGGTTGGACTCCCAATGTACAATAGGTTTAATTTTGCTGTAAATTTTGGGATGGATAGTATCTTGTTATTGCAATCTGTGCTGCGGGATGTATGCCTTAATAAGCTGAATTAAATAAATAGGGCTCAAGCCTTTTAATGTATTAAAGGTTAGATGGAAGATTTTTAAAATAAACAGCTCTTAACTTAGCTGTGATCCAATCGGGAGACTTAAAAACGGAACTTACTTCATCAGATGATTTTAGCCCTAGGAATGATCTTACTGCAGCATTTTTATTTAACTAAAAAGCTACAACTAGAAAGGCTTCAATAGCCAGTAAATAAAGCACATCAGTAGTCAATACTGCATGAATTAACTGCCCAAATTAACATTTCTACATCATGCATAATGAGGAAATATTTTAATGTTCCCTTTTTTTCTACAGTAAGTTGCAAAAAGCAGGTCTAATTCAATGTGAAGTTTATTTGATAGAATAGTGTCAAAGTCAGCGCCTAATTTGCATGCTGGTTCACCAAAACTGAAATTCAGGCTCTCTGGGTTAAAAATTGACACTTTCTTGTTGCTGTCTACTTCATTCTCACCAGCTAATGGAATTTCTGTTTTTTCATGTTTAAAGATTGTTAGTTATCACTCATCCAATGTTTTAACTCAGTGAAGCAATTAATAGAAGAAACAATTGGAAAACCATCACTAGGTCTGACTGCTAAATACAGCTGAATGTTAGCTGCGTAACGCGTATATTACATTTTAAACTGCATTTGATAAATATAGGTTATCATTTGAAAGCAGAAAATTATATAAAATTTCTTTATGTTTTGTATTATTATAAAGATTTTAATCTCAGTATAGCATTTTTTTTTTTTTGCTATTGATTGGTGTGAATAACACTGTTGAAATTTTCTGTTAAATCTAAAATCATAATAGTGGATTTTGGGGGCAAGAATTAATAGTAGTGATTAAATATGATTTTGTAACTCAGTATGTTGAGTACCAATATAAGCGAAAACCCATCTTGATTTGATTTGTAATAATTAAAACAGTTCAGAGTACAGAGGTTATTGAACTGTTAGGTTACAGTGTTCATAACATTACATTTTTCAGTGTTTTGACACCTCAAGTTGTTAAATACTCTAATGTTTTAAATTGTTAGACTGAATTAGATTGAAAATAATACTTGAGACAATACAAAAAAAAACTACCAAAAACAGAAGCAAAGAATAATACAGGTTATTAAGTAAGTGTAGAGATCAGAAAAAATATTTAACAATTGACACTTTATTACAATGAATATGTTATGAAACTTCCAAAATGGAAAAGCCAAAACTGTAAAGAATCTTCATAAAGACATAACAGGATTTACTCATTATTTCAATTACACAAAACAAGAAAGCACTAACCAAACAATGAATAACTTCTAAAACTTAGTTACAGCGATAAAAGAAATTATTGAAACTCAATTGTTAAACTGAAAAAAGAAAAGGTAAAGGGAGATTTAAAAGGAAAAGGTGAGGTTAATTAATAACAAACAAAAAGGAGATTCATATACAATAAGCCATGAATAGAAATATTGCCTGAACGCAAAAGCAGGAGTCAAAATAAGAGAATTCAGAATTACAAAATATCTCCAAAGACACAAATATAATGAGATGGGATTTTGACACGTTGTGATTTCAGTTTTGCACTTACTTTTGTGAAGCTGTCCATTTTCATCTGTTGAATATTTTTTATCAGTATGTTTAATAAGTTACTGCATATCTGTTTTGGATATTCATTTTTTATTACTGGCACTACTATTTTGTGAATTCAGGGCAGTGGCTATTTTGTTTATGGTTGCTAAGCCTGTTGTTTGTCACATGACATATTATATCACCCAAGCCGCCCAACATGTTGATTTAAATAGCAACAAACTACTCTTATCACCCAAATTTCTAGATATCATTTGGGATCAATGTTAGCAATATGTTTAATTATTCAAAAACTAAGACACTATGTCTGCTTCTTGATGCTAATTTTTGTTTTGCGTATTTGTCTTTAATATTTTGGTTTAAATAATTTTACTGCCTTTTGATTTTGGCCTGTTTCGAACATCGATTCTCTGTTTTTCTCCTCTCCTTTTTTATCAACAACAAAAAAAATTATTGAAAATAATTAACAATCCACAGGACATGAGCATTGCACAGATTTAAAACTGACATCATAACAAAATGCTAGCATCATTAATAAAAAACCCTGCAAACTACTAAGACTGTTGATTAAAAAAAGACCATAGAAGTGTGAACAGGTTGTGTAGAAGAATGCCGGGTAAAACACAGAAGCTTACTGAAGACACACTTCCAGTGCTTTTGTTGTCTGAAGATAATCAGGAAAGAGGCTACGTATTTTGAGGAGGAAGTAAAATCGACTGATGGAAACAATGGAATTGCACTTAATCATGTCTTATCATTTTCTAACCTGCTTAATCCTAACCAGAGTAGCAGGGGGTGCTGGAGACTATCCCAGCTAGCACAGGATGCAAAGTAGGAACAAACCATGGACAGTGTGCCAGTCCATCACAGGGTGAACACACACACTAGAGCCAACTCACCCAACCTGCATGTCTTTGGACAGTGGATGAGAACAGGAGCACCTGGAGAACACCAGACACAGGGAGAACATCCAAACACCACGCAACAGGGTTTGGGATGTGAACCCTGGTCTCCTTTCTGTGAGGAAGTAGTGCTACTACTGTGCCACCATGCCACCCTCATTTAATTGTGTTTTTAGTAAAAAAATCTCATTATGGGAAAAGATTGACTTTGTCAGTTATAGGCCATCCATCCATCCATTATCCAACCTGCTATATCCTAACACAGGGTCATGGGGGTCCACTGGAGCCAATCCCAGCCAATACAGGGCACAAGGCAGGAAACAAACCCCGGGCAGGGCACCAGCCCACCGTAGGGCGAGTTATAGGGCAGTTATGCTAATTTATATCATAAGCTGATTAGTAGAAGCAATTGTACAAACAAGACGGGAAAAAATAATATACAGCATTGTTGTAAATGGAAGTTTCATCTTCACTTATTAAGGAGAACTGTACAAGGAAGCAACCCGAAATGACTGATAACAGTAAAGTGAATGATTTTACAGCATTTACCTTCACTGTTAAAATGTTTTTCATGCACTTTTTGACACAAGGCTATCATCAAAGTGCCACAAGTGGGTATCCAGGGTGTTGTGGGCCAACAGGAGCATATTATCTTAAATAGAAAAAGTGACCAAGTTTGTTTCTTGCCTTGAGCCCTATGTTGGCTGGGATTGGCTCCAGCAGACCCCCGCGACCCTGCAGTTAGGATATAGCGGGTTGGATAATTAATGGATGGATGGTATTACACATTGAAATGAAAATAATTAGATGTAACTACAAAATGAGAGGTCTGGTGATTGAAGCACCTTATAAAGAAGCATTGGAGGTCAAAGCGGTCACACCACTGCTCCAAACCTGACAGTATCTGCAAGAAATCATCCTGGAACCTGGGTAACAAACCAAAAGAGATCCTGCTTAAACTCTGTTGAGACCCTCTGGTGGCATTTTGGGAATACTGTGTGCAACTTTGTTCTTCATCATATAAAGCACCAGTAAAGAAGAATTGCTAAGACTGCAAGACTGCAGAAAAAATTGACATTTTTGGGGCTCGAAAAAGTTAAGCCTGAAATATTTAAATTTTGAAAGGAATAAGTAAGGTTAAGACCAGCTAAAGTTTTTTAGCATGGAACGAATGCCATGATCGTGATGGTTCCATGGCAAATTTCTAGTTAATATTAGAAAAAGTTTCCTGAAAACCTGTATTAGAAAAGTGTCAGAGTATGAATTAATATTTTTTCTTAAGACATCCTCAGCTAGAAACTAAATTTTTCAGTGAGAAAACTGTAATATATATATATATACTAGGGGGCTCTGCCCCCTGATCACTTTGCTCACCAACCCTCGGTCAGATGCTATGCACCAACCACTTCGCGGCTCTGCCTCTCACGTATGAGTAAGCGGATGTACAATTTAATCAGATTGTTATTTTCATGGAAACTGTTACATATGCATAATAGAACTAACTGTTTTACATTACAGTGAGTAATTAACCATGGTAAAAAATAGTAAAACGTAATAAATTAAAAGAAAATTATGTTTCATGTTGCATTAGAGGTATTCGTTGAGTTACACATTTTTGTTCTGTTTGGCTTTGAAATTAACACACAAATACTTTTTAAAGTTACACTTTTACTGCAAAACTTCAGTAAAAACAATATTTGGAATTAATTTTTCTTCAATATCGCATTGAACTTTGATTCCGTGTTTGGACTTACATTGTGACAAAGCAACATATAACTGCCCTTGAGTGAATATGTTTTCTTTCTCTCTAATAAATAAACCAACTTTTTGGAATGTTCGTCCCAGTCATTTGTGTTATAGCAAAAGCTGTTCTAACGGGAAGCTGTATAAATGTTTTAATGCAAATGGCATATCAAGATCTCCTTTGGTGTCTAATGTTATCCACGGAATATTGACTACATTACCTTTCTTGCCACCTGTTAAAATTTTACATGTTAGAATTGTTCAATCAATTTTGAATACAACTAATCTTGTCCCATTGCATAACCCATCACTCAAACTTAAATTATGCAATAACATTACGATACATCCTTCTTCAACTGCAATTCAGCCAGTGGAAGACTGGACGGTGTCAATGCTTGTAGATATTCTGTGGGATATTGTAAGTTGATGTTTTCATCTTCCGCACTATCACCACCCACTGCTTCAGCATAGTCTATTGATACACATTTAATCAATTTGCCCTGTAACCAACCAACAATTTTTGCATTAATTCGTTTGACTTCATCGTTTCTTGCTGCTAGGATTTCCCATGTACTCATTTCTTCTGTTGATAACCCTTCGGGAAAAAATTATTCAATAAGATTTGGACATAGTAAGTCTTCTTTTATTGGGAGATTTTAAACTTTAAAGTTGCCAATGTCTAGTAGCCAGATAGCGAAATCAACTGAATCTTGATCTGCTCGTATATTCTTTTGTAATTTGAATTGTTGGAACAAAGACCATAAAGGCCCACTCTTTAGGCATGCATCAAAAATCTGCCTTTGGCCTCCTTTCTTGACTACTGGTGGAACTTGACGAAAGTTGCCTGTAAGTATAAAAGTTTTACCTGCAAACGGTTGATCGGAGCCAAAAACGAACCGAAATGTTTTGTCAATTACATTTAATACTGTTTGTGGGATCATTGACGCTTCATCCCAAATAAATATTTCAGTCATTTGCATTTCTTATTTCATCTTCTTTCTCCATTTCAATGCAACATTTTTGTCCATGATATTTAAAGGTAAGTTAAAAGTTTTGTGATACGTTTAACAGTATGGAAGAAGAACTGCTGCTATACCTTTCCACACTATCGATACAATGTTTTTGCATAAGTGTTTGCAATAATAGACTAAACACTTATACAAATATGTTTTACCTGTGCCGCCAGGTCCATCTATGAAGAACAACTGCTGACGAATGGTTGAGACCAACTTGAATAAATCTCTTGGCAATAGTCTTGAAATGGTTTACACCAACTTGAAAAAAATCTCTTGGCAATAATCTTGTCTTGTCTCAAGATTTCTTTTATAATATATATATATATATATATATATATGTATTCTTTGCTCAAAAAATTAAAGGAACACTTTTTAATCAGAGTATAGCTTCAAGTCAATGAAACTTCTGGGATATTGATCTCGTCAGTTAATTAGCAGAGGAGGTTGTTAATCAGTTTCAGCTGCTTTGGTGTTAAAGAAATTAACAACAGGTTCACTAGAGGGGCAACAATGAGACGACCCCCTAAACAGGAATGGTTTAACAGGTGGAGATCACTGACATTTTTCCCTCCTCATCTTTTCTGACTGTTTTTTCACTAGTTTTGCATTTGGCTATGGTCAGTGTCACTACTGGTAGCATGAGGTTGCACAAATAGCCCAACATTTCCAGGATGGCACATCAATGCGTGCACAGTCTCAAGGGCATGGAGGAGATTCCAGGAGACAGGCAGTTACTCTTGGAGAGCTATACAGGGCCATAGAAGGCTCTCAACCCATCAGCTGGACCGGTATCTGCTCCTTTGAGCAAGAAGGAACAGGATGAACATTGCCAGAGCCCTACAGAATGACCTCCAGCAGGCCACTGGTGTGAATGTCTCTGACCAAACACTCAGAAACAGACTTCATGAGGGTGGCCCGAGGGTCCAACTTCCTCTAGTTGGCCCTGTGCTCACTGCCTTGCACCGTGGACTTCGTTTGGCATTTGCCATAGAATACCAGAATTGGCAGGTCCACCACTGGTGCCCTGTGCTTTTCACAGATGAGAGCAGGTTCACCCTGAGCACATGTGAAAGCCGTGGAGAATGTTAAGCTGCCTGTAACATCATTCAGCATGACCAGTTTGGTGGTGGGTCAGTGATGTTCAGGGGAGGCATATCTATGAAGGGACACACAGACCTCTACAGGCTAGACAATGGCACCTTGACTGCCATTAGGTATCAGGATGAAATCCTTGGACCCACTGTCACACCCTACGCTGGTGCAGTGGGTCCTAGGTTCCTCCTGGTGCACAATAATGCCCGGCCTCATGTAGCGAGAGTATGTAGGCAGTTCCTGAAAGATGAAGGAATTGATACCAGTCACTGGTCCCGTGCTCGCCTGAAATAAATCCAATAGAACACCTCTGGGACATTATGTTTCGGTCCATCCCACATCACCAGGTTGCACCTCAGACTGTCCATGAGCTCAGTGATGCTCTGGTCCAGATCTGAAGGAGATCCCCCAGGACACCATCCGTCGTCTCATTAGGAACATGCCCTGACATTGTCAGGCATGCATACACGCACGTGGGGGCCATACAAACTACTGAGTACTATTTTGAGTTGCTGCAATGAAATTTCGGCAAAATGGACTAGCCTGCTGCATCATTTTTTCACTTTGATTTTTGGGATATCTTTGAACTCAGCCCTCTGTAGGTTCATAATTTTCACTTCCATCAAACAATGTGGCGTCCTTTCATTCCTAACACATTACCCAGTTCATAAGAGTATAGATATCCAGCAGGATTTTTTTCCCATTGAGAGCTGATGTGTTTTCAAAGTGTTCCTTTAATTTTTTTGAGCAGTTTATATATATATATATATATATATATATATATATATATCATGTCATATTGGACATGTAACTGTAACAGGCATGCTTCTCCCATGAGATCTAATCTTGCATACTAGTGATGAGCAAACATTTTTATGCAAAATTAAATTTGCATCAAAGCTGAAATGTTCTGTGTCACAAAAAAATGTTCTTAAAACAAATGTTGTTTCAGTTCCAGAGAAATTACTGTTGATGAAACAAGGAGAAAGCCATTTAGTTCCTGTATGGAAGGATTGAGATGCATTCATTTTGTATACATCGGCCTGTGATTGAGTATTTACATCAAGATCCCTAGTGAAAAAACTAGTCAGTGAACTTTTTTCCTGTCACACGCAGACATTTTGCTGAGCTGCCCAGTTTGTTCAGGTGGAGTCACCCCCACTTTGCCAATTACGATGTAAGTATTGACAATTGTAATTCTAAAGATGCATCAGACACAGATGGCACCTGGAGCATGCCTATCCTCAACCTCTTCTGCAGAAATCAAGAAACAGGAGAGGGCATTTGTTAAGTAAATATTTTAGACGGAGCAGCTTCTGTGAAGAAAATAGAGTGATATGCACAATTTGTGATGAGTGATAAAGGTAAGGTTCAATCCACATACAGTTCTGCGAAACTGACACCTGATCATCAAACTTTGACTTTCCCACAGCAAGAAATAAACACATTATCTTTTAGTTTGTTCTTGTGGACAATACAAAAAAGCTTCTGACATGAATGTAGTAGTCTCCATCAACAAAAAGTGCAAACTCTCTATGAGGAAATGACACAGCATCTCCAAATAGGAATTACATAAAAAAGCTCCCAGATATGAAAGTTTGCCAGCACAGTAAAGTTTCTTTTCTTTGTGACAAATTTCAGACAGTGTTTTTCCAAAGAATTATAAGTAAAAATGAGGAAAATAGTAATAATGCCAAAAGTGATTAATTGATTGCAGAATAAGCCCCCTAATGTTGTGTCTAAGACTGAATGCAAGAAAGTCCATTTAAAATGCAAGAGGAATACTATAAGCAATACTTTGAGACAGCAGTTGCGTGACGGGATTAAGTTAGTTTCAAGGAAAATTAGGTGAAGCAGACAACTAAATGAATGTTTTTAAGAGTTCTGCAGTGCATCTTTGGAAAAGTTCACAGTGGAACTCATTTGTCACACACCTCTGCTTTTGTAAGTCAAGCAGCACTGATTGCATCCCTACACCTGAGCCTCTGTACTTGACACATAATATCTAGGTCTAGCATTCATATGAGATTGTTTTCAATGTTACAAAGAGCTATGTACTTTAGAAAAATAAACAAAGGAAAGAGACAATTAACAGATTCAAAGGAAATCCAACTATTAAGTCAATGTATTTTTATCTGTGTATTCATATACGGAGAGTAATAGGGAGGAAGAGGAGCCTATCCTGGCATCTGTCACACTCACTCACGCTGTTATTATTATTATGACATTTCAAATCAAGACAAATTAATACTATTTGCAAATCTTGTCTTGGTGTTGAAGACTGATTTACACCCTAGAAAAACCCATACAAACACTTGAGAACATGCACCCTTGGCCCACAGGCCTCAGATTCACATCAGGACTCCTGGCACCATGAGGCACCACTGTGTCACTTTGAGGTGTTATTCTTATCATTTCTTTGCACAGCTGTCTTCAGATATTGCATGTCAAGTATAATCTCTAATAAGGAACATTCTTTCTCCTAGGATTTAGTGAATGTTTCATATTGATTTTTTAAGCATGTGGGTTCTATCAAGGATTGTCATTTGTAGAATCTGTTGTATACTTGCTTCATTTTCATCACCAGGAATGGACTTCATTGTTTCTAAAGGATTTTTGTGAGTAACTCCAATTCCTGCAGTTAGATTGGACACTCTCAAATTTGAAAAATGACATAACCTTTTAACTTCATTTTGAAGGTCCTTATATGTTAACAGAATTGTCTGTTTGTGACTGTTGTTCTACAGTGTTATTATTAATAAAAGATGATTGATTTACAGACCTTTACAGTAGTGTTATATATTTTTTAAAGAATGGCAACCATCTAATATCCTATTCTGTACTGTATATTACGGTTTGCCTCAGTCTGCTTGCGAGGTAGTAAGAACATATTAACATTGCTTTGTGCTTAATGCCATTCAATAATGATTGGGTTGACTTAATCAGTTGTATCAATATATTTACATTTCATAGTGACCATAGTTATAAAGTGTGCTACAGAAAAATGAACAAATATGCATTTAGGTGAGGTGGCACAGTGCTTAGTCCTGCTGGCCTGTGGATTCAACACTCAGCGATCACATCATTAAGCTGCTGTAGGGAATGTGCATGGTCTCTCTGTGTCGGTTTTCATCTGGATAGCCCAATTTTATTCCCAAAGATGTGTGCTGTATGTTACGTTCAATTCCAACTCTAAAGTGAATCTATAAGGGACTAATGCACTATCCAGTGATGGTTAACGTCTTGCATTCAATGATTCAGGAATTAGCTCCAGTCCCTCTGCATACCTTATATTGAATTAAAATATGCTTAATAAGAGATATTTTTATGTTTCTGGATAAACCACAGTTTTTATGTTATCTATCTATCTATCTATCTATCTATCTATCTATCTATCTATCTATCTATCTATCTATCTAATATTACATCACAACAGCACACTTGTTTTCTTTTTTCTACAATGAGACCACTGGAAAGTTAAATGACATGTTCCTGACCTCCTTGTGCTTTACAATCCAATTCTTCATCTGCTAAGCCACACAGCCTACACTAAACTTGAGTGACTAGCCTGCTGAGTTAAAGGAATATGTATCCAATCTCTGATTCAGAATCAGAAGCAGTATCCACCCCGCTGTCTCTCAATGTGAGAGCTCCTTCGTTCTCTGCCTCTGTTTGCAGGGACTTGCTTTTAGCTGCTGTGGTGATAAGTGGCAGTGTTATTTTCAGGCTTTGCAGAACAGTGCCTAAAAATATTTTTCACATACATTATCCTGATTGTCAGGATTACCAGCATCCACTTGTATAAGTGGAGAGAATTTAAAGATCCAGAGCTGTGTAAGCTGCAGAAATCAGTGTGGAGTAACTATCTGTATTATAGTGGTTAAAGAAGTCAAAAGGTACCAAAGGTGCCTTGTTCATTATGTGAACAGGTACCTGGCTAGCAAGAGGCCATCACAAGCAAAGGCACCTTCACATTGCCACAGGTAAAAGTCCACCAATAATTTTTCACTAGAGAGAGAGAATCCCACACTGGCAAGAAGAGAGCAACTGGGCATGCCATGGTATTAATGACTGAGTCTACTAAGAGGTCTGATGCCCTTTACATGAACTGGGTGCATTGAGAGATTAATAAACAGGGACAGCGCTAAAGGACACAGTGAGTTATGGCTTGGGAGAAAAGATGCCATGCTTTCCTAAGATGTTAAAAGGTAGGCACCTCAGCAGGTACTATAATGTTTCACCCACTGCAAAGAAATAGACAAAGTGAGTCCATTGAGGATTGAAATGGACAATAAGGAATGATTTGTGGTCCCTTTCAAGAAGAAATAAGCCGAAATTGTTTATTTAAAGGTGGAAATTGGCAGTAGGCAAGTGATTAGCCTACTGCCTGATGGGTAGCAGCAATAGTTCCCAAAGAATGGGAATGGGTTGCCTTGTGAAAGATGAACAAAGTCAGGGCACATTTGGAGATTCATTCCTACTGAAGATGCATATATAAGCAGAGCTTCCACCAAAGAGATATCTATCTATCTATCTATCTATCTATCTATCTATCTATCTATCTATCTATCTATCTATCTATCTATCTATTAGCTGTGACTAGAAGGTTAAACTCTCATATCACAGTCCTTACTGAGTAAAAGGCTAGAAGCTTAGTTGAGGTAAGGACACAGGATGAAGAAGTTAGGATGTTTAAAGAAGAAAAAGAGAGGACTGTTAGGTAAAGGATGGACTTCTTTGATGTTATTTGGTAGGTGCACAAGAAAGTGAGCCACCCCATCAAGCAGTCAAGAACTAAAAGCTGTGACCTCCAAATATATTCATCTATTATACCTTAGTAGTCAAAGGCAAGGGGTGTAAGTGGCAGAGGTAGATTAAACAGAAACCAATATGGTATTCATCAAGCAGAAAAAGGTTGATGGATTGATCAGACTATAAATAGGAAAAGACTGGAAACCAAAACTCAAAGTCAGAAGCTAAATAATGTCATATCCTGTAATTTCAAAATTATTTTATTCATTCTTTGCCCGGAACAAAGTTCTCATGAGTAACACATCTAATCCTGCTACTTATATAAGATGGCGTCAACTACATAATCATCTCATATATGCACAGCACTCACTAGGCAACAGCAACTGCATACCTAGCAACCCAGAAACTATGTGTTAAAAATTACATGGCAATATGTGGGAAAAAACAGAAACATAGTAACATTAAATTAATTTGTCATGAACCACAAATTGAAAAATGATTAAAAAAACAAGAAATGTGGAACCTGACATAGATTTGTGTGGGAAGATTGAGAGAGGAGACAAATGTCTTACTTTATCACTTACTTTGTACCTTGCCTTTGCCATATGTTTATCCCTCACTTTTGTGTTTGTTAAATATTCTTTCAGTTTCCTTTTGGGGTCGAAGAGGTGCCAAAAGGGTGAGCCTCTCCTGTTACAATGAGCATCATCATTTACTCAAATTTAAACTCAGTTCACCATAATAATAATTAGCTGTCTCAAACAAGCCTAAACTGAACCCATATCTCAGAATTAATTTATGAATAATTCCAAAAGTAATAATGAAAAATGACATAGCTTCCTTCTTAATACACACTAAAGTTGAATATATAATGAGGCATAAATAATACTTAAAAAGCCATTAAAGTAACTTTAAGCAAATCTGTTCTCATTTCCCATTCCAGCCAATAAAACATGGAAGGTAAAAAGCAGTCCTGTACATAAAGATGGTCATCTTGAGGTGCTCTCATAGACACATTTGTCAGTCATGACCCTGAACTAACCAGAGGAAAAACATACAAGTTCAAGAAGAACATTCACACTACACTCATGAGGTGCTCCTAATGTGCTGCATATTGGTTGGAGAAGCAAGTGGGAATTTCAATGTGCTTTGTGCACAAGACAATGTAGTACCTGCATATGAACTGTGGTCTAACCAGTTTGAGGCAAAAATTCCAAACAATACTATCTATTCATCAACACCACCCAACCCAGTTACAGGGTTCCTGAGAGTTCAAGCCTATATTAGCAGCACTGTGCACAAGACACAAACAAAACCTGTATAGAGCAGTCAACCAGAGGGCACACACACAGTCTAACTAAGTGACCAAATAACCTACCACAGGAAACAGAGAAAATCCACACAGACACTGGGAAAGCATGCAAACATCACACAGACTGTTAGCAAAATGGGAGCTGAACCCTAGTCCTAAAAACAACACAAATCACTATGCCACTAACCTTAAAACAATGGCGATAACTGAACTTGCTCAGTAAAATTGTTATTTTAGTTTTTGTTACCTTTAGATTATTGTCTCCAAGATAGCAGCAATGTAATATATTAAAAGGAATCATAATATTCATACTGTATACTGATAAAACCAGTGTGCTCTATGCAGTGCCGGTGCTAGGTTATTTTGAACCCTAGCCCAATCTTATTAGTGTGCCAACCGACTGTTCAGTAGCTAACCTGTACAACTGGGTCCCCCCCATTCTCCCCACCATGATCTGCCTAATTCTCCATCTCCTTCTCCCGGTTCTGTGTATATAACCCTGAATTAGAAGTATGTCTGTGAAACGGATGGATGTTTAAACATACAATGCACCTGGGCACATCATTAGTGATATTTTCTGACATCAGTGGGTGTTTAGGTCTCACAACATCAGGCACTGTAACCCAGGTGACACAGCCAGACTCAATCAAGCCTTGGCTCGTATCCAGGTAGTACTATCCCTTCCACAGATCCACAACCACCTGGAGGCAACTGCTTCTGTCACTTCCCTAATGTCTCCTTTTCTGCTGGTCACTGTGATACACAACATGTGGTAATCACTACAGAGTGACTAAACAGCAAACTCCACTTTGATCAACTCACACCTTGCCCGCTACCTTTTACTACAACACTGCTCCACCAGTTCTACCAGTTCTCTCATGGGCCTCCTCAGATTAATCTTCCCAGTGGATGGTAACTTCCTGCTTGGTGTTCATGAACTGCAGCACCATGTCTGGCCACAGCAATGTTGTTATGACAGATTCTGGGAACATATGTTGCTTCCCTAGGTCAGACTACAAATCTCATGTGTTTCTAAGCAGGCCAGAGACGACAAGCCTGGCAGTTGTAAGTCTCTCCACTGCTCAGATGAATGAGATGGTGTTCTTGACTAGGTGGAGGCACTTGCAGTGACTCATTCCTCTACTGACAGTTTCCACTATGACCTTCAGAATTTGGTTATATCACCAGTGGCAGCATCTTTTGCCCAGTGCTGCTGAACAGCAGCTCAGAATATTCTTGAGGGAACCAACTTTCAGGCACAGCAGACATGCTGGAAAGTCTATCTTCCCCTAGCAGAATAAGTTACACATGTTTCGTAGAACATGGTTGACTGCTTGGATCAAAAACAGGATGCAGTATTACTCTGCTTTCAAGAGTTCTGGACATCAGACAGGGCAGTTCCACAGCTTTCTGCCACTTTGGCCAAGCTCCTTGCTGCCTCTTCCCAATCACCCTTGATTGCTCACTCTTCCTAGAACACTGCATGCACCTCTTTCTGAACAAGCTAGCTCTAAATTTTTGAATAAATAAAACAATATAAAGAGATTGTTAGATGCAGGATTGAAAACCATCCAGACAAAGGGAGAACATGAAAACTCTTCAAAGACAGTGACCCGACCAGGATTTACTATCTTCTGCTCCACCATAACCCCCCTGACTTGAAGATATTTCTGCCACAAAGCCTAACAATTATATACACACATATGTAAGTTGTATATTCATACAATACAATACACATAGCTCTTGATCAGATTTCTGACTTTATTTTCACTTTTGATCTGGCTGAACTTCAGGGGTGGTGCAGTTGTTTAGTCCTCTATACCACCAATGCAGGTGGCAAAGCTCAAATCCCAGACTCATCACTGTCATGTGTCTGTCACATTCCAAAGATGAGCTTGTTAGGTTATTTGGTGACTCAGCATCATCCCTGCACCCTGCTGCTTAGTGGTGTCCCTTCTATGGTTGGTTTCTGCCAGTCACATTTGGTTCCTATTTTTTTTAAAAACAGTAAACTTTATCATTTACTTTGCATCCACAAATCAAGATGAGTATTAAAACTACTTTAATGAGAAAGCAAAATTGTGCTTGATAGAGAGCCAAGGAATGATAAGATGCAGCACTGATGGCCTCCAGCCTGGCTGCCGTTATGTCTGTGTCTGGAGGACCTGATTCTGGTGGATCTTCCATGGACCTTGGTGATCACGGAAGACTGTACCCAATCGTACAGGTTAGCTACTGAACAGTCGGTTGGCACTAAAGGCACTCTAATTCTGCTGTGAACCTCCAATCACCATCCTTTAACTGACCTTGTGCATCTTGCGGTGTGAAAGCCGACTCAGGTCAGTCTCCTGACCTCTGACCATCTGCTAAAACTCTGAAGTGGAGCTGTTTTCTCTCAAAGCTCGTCTCCCTGCACTACATCCCTGCCGAAGGCGGGCCTCTCACTCAGAGAGATCTGGTCTCACTGTTCTACCTCTTCACTAACCCGGGAGACACTGCTAAGCTTGAAATCTGAGGAAACTTCCAAATAGGAAAGAAAGTTCAACAAGTCAAGGAGCTCCGACAAAACTTTTCAAGACCTTCGTTGCATCAGATTTCAAATGGATGTGCTTTTCCTGGCAAGTCTGGGGCTCTAGTACACATTGTCAGAGAGGAGCCATAAATTACGCGAGGCCTTTTTTTTTTCCTTCTTCTTCTCCTGGAACACCCCACCCTAGGTCAGCTCTGATTATTGTTTTCGGCAGCTCCCAGATCCTTCGTTCACTTTGGGACGTCTGTTTGTTTGCAGAGCCCTCGAGCTTCAGGAATGAGAGGGAGGAATATGATTTACGCAGCACCATGTCTGACACTGCAGGTGCGCAAAGTTCATTTACAGGCAAAGATGAATCTTTGTACATCTGTGCTCATGGACCTCTTCTAAAATAGCTGATCCCATCAGCACTCAGCCTCTGTTTATCATTGACAACCTCAACATACATTACCTGTTCAGATCTCAGTTCCTGTTCTCTGAGTTGGCACCACAAACAATTTGGCAGAGTATTCTGTAGGCAATCTTTAAAATGCTGCTTGGTTGAACAATATTTTAAGGTGCACCCTGGCATGGACCTGGCATACTGGAGGGGATTGTGCGAGATTGCTCCTTTTTAAAAAACAAATTCAAAATATGGGCCCACAAGAGCCTCCGAGGAGTGCCTCTCTTATCTTGAAATCCTTTTTTTTTTACCCTTTCAATACCTGCTGCACCTTCCCTGCAACTATTTATTCAGCTTTCTTCAGTTCCACATGTAATCTACCACAGATCTTTATTCTTTCTCCCTCCTGTCATCGGTTCAGTTATCCTCGTCTGTTTGTTTCATGTCATCTCTCTTTTTCTTGCACCCTGCCTCCCCCAGCTGCTTTTCTTATTTGGCCCAGGGATTAATCCAAGGGGTCGGCCTCCGGTCAGTACTGTCCTTATCAGGCCTGGGGTGTTGGGGAGGGCTAGGGGTGCACACCTGAAAGCTTTAGACCGAAAGCAAGGAGGTCCTGGTGGGGCAGAGCCAGTGGAAGAAAAAGAGAAAAGCTCCAGGCCAGAAAACCAAATAAAGAAATCAAATAAAATTAACACAACTTAAAAGCTTGCTCACTTGAGACATCAAGAATGAATACTCCAAACCCATCCCCCTGCTCAAGCTGTAATCGATTAAAATTTAGCTCATTTTATCTGCTATTATTCAATTTCTTACTGTAACTCCCAAAAGTGGCATTTGATTCAACATTTGATGTCCGAGAATCAATTTTTTAAAGGTTTGTGTATCATGGGTTTGGTAGACAAAAAGGCTGCTGCTATGTGTCAATTCCTTTCTGTTGTTTATGCATTTGTCTCTTCTGTTTGGTTGTACTGACACCGTACTCTGTTCTCAATTACTTTAATATCTATTTCATTCTTATTTATGTTGGCTGTTTTTCACACAAATATGTTATTACATGACTATAGGGCTTTATTTTATATTTTTAGTTAGCTTATGTAAGTTTATTTGCACAAGACACTATATATTCATTAACTTACATTCTGAAAAACATCAAAGTCTATCCAGGAACCAGATATGGACAGGTTGCTAGTCCAATGCAGAATACAAACCCTCATACTTATTCACAATAATTAACCTAATGTGCAAGACTTCGGAATTAAGAAGTGGAATTTGTGTACTTGTGCAAAACTCAAGTGTACAAATTGTGCAAATTCCACCAGGCTGGGAATCAGACTTGGGTTCATGATCCTCTGAGGCAGCATCCCGCTTAGCTATGTGCAGAGGTTCACGCTGAAGCCCTCACCAAATTACAAAGTTGTGCTGAAATTTGTCCACCACTGTATGGTTTCCCTGTGCTCCCATGCACTTGCTTCCGATTACTCCGTTACCCCCTTAAAAATTAATTAATTAAAAAGTGTCCATCTAAGGAGAGTGTGGATGTGTCCTATAGTTTGTCTTTTAGGTTTGGCCTCTGTCTTGCACCCTAGACTACTGAGACAGGCTTATGATCCCCGTAAACTTAATACTGGACTAAATCGCTTCAGAGTCAGTGGTACTGATCTTTATTTTCATCATCCAACGTTAGGCTTTTCGAGTATTCTATTTATCTGACAACGCAGACATTCTGATTTATTGTTTTTATGATTTGTTGCTTTGGTTGCATTTTATTATTCTAAACGAAAGTGTGTAAGAGGTAACTTCGCTTAATTAAAGTTCAACTTGTTATGTTTAATTTAATCTTTTTCGGCTTGCCTTCATTCCGTTTAAATTTGCATTCCGTTACGTGTCGTTTTAAGTCTCTGTTCCCTTCTGCCGTAACAATAGCAGACGATTAAAATTTCACAACATTTAACGAGCGATTGTGGCGTCTTAAACTACTTTTAGATACAATCCAAACAAGCATAGTTCCGACGGGAGATAACGGTGTTTAGTTTACATCCCCACCCCAACCCTGTCCCTTGTACACATACACACATACACTCACACACGCCTCTAGCTTTTTGATGTTGTTTGCAGATCTTTGATAGCTGAAAACCTCGTTTTTCTGGAAATTAAAAGAGTTTTGCAAGAGTTCCATCAAACAAGGCGCTTCCGACCGCGAGCCCACACAAAGCCCGATTCTATTGTAGCGCGCATACCCTTTATCACCGTGCACGTACTCCACTGAGCCCCCTCTTCAACAAAAGTACATTTTAAAAAGGAAAGGATGATAAACATTGAAATCCCAAGATATAATGTGACGTTAACGAAACTGATAACAACAAAATATATAAAAGCAAAGAAACACAAACACAAATAAGAAATATGGACGACTGGAAAAGAAATTAAGGTACAAGAAGCGATTCACGTTATCTTTCAGCTTAGCAGTCGATGTGACCCCTGGCAAAGCTGAGAAGAGAGAGCCCTGAGGCGAAATTTGACAACGAAACGGTAATTAAGAACCAAGAATCATGGAGGGTCCCTCGCCACAAAGAGTCAATGGTCCAAATAATCGCACTCTTCTGGGTTTCTCTAGTTGTCACTAGTGTCCACAGAAGCCCACCTCCCCAGCCAGTCTGTTACGTGCCTATAAAGAAGAACAACAATCGAGCTGGGAAAAGAAATATTTTATGGATCACTTTGATAGTGGGCATGTGAACGATGTCTTTTTAACCATCGCCACTTTTTTTCAACAGAGACAAATATTTTTCAATAGTATCAAATAGTTTTGAAACAGTTGTGATAGATTAATGCGTGTGTGGTTCCCTCATGTTTGTTAAAGCACATCCATTTAAACAACTTAAAAAAGTCAACTTCGAATAAAGGAGTGTTCTAAAGGTTTACATATACATTATCGGTAATTATGCTGTTTTAAACTTGTTATAACTAGAGATACATTTGCATTATGTTATTGTCGTTTTTATGCCTTTTTAATATGTTATTTTTATACAATAGTACACTTTGTTTCCTATATTTTTATTTTCCCAGTTTATCTTCCTGAATCATAAATGAATGAATGGATAATACTATTAACAACATCTTTTAAACTATGTTTATTATTATTATTATTATTATTACTATTACTATTAATAATAATAATAATAATAATAATAATAATAATAATAATAATAATAGTAATAATAATAGCATTGTTAGCTGCCTAACGGATTCAGCGACAAGGATCTCACACTTGGTAGTTGTTCTGTGTGAAGTTGGCTCCCTCTTCCTGTTTTTACGTGGGATTTTTTTAGGAACTCGGGTTTAACTTACATAGTTTGGTGTGCGTCACATTAATTGGAGATAGGGAGTGTCCGTGGGTGCGTGTTAGTCCCACGATGGAGCGCCCCCGCCAGGGTTTGTTCCAGCCTTGTGCCCGGTGCTAAAAAATACACACCAGCTCTCATCGGGCATTGGGAGGATAAATAGGTAGATCGAAGTATCACAACAACTGTAATAATAACAATAAAAGGAAGAAGATGATGACGAATACTGTTACAAAACAAACACTTTATTTAAATAACTATAATTAACGCAAAGCAGATCAATTACTCCACTATAGGATTTGGCTTATTTTACCTGCCCAGATAATAATAATAATAATAATAATAATAATAATAATAATAATAATAAT
>JANRMT010062793.1:7489591-7545434 GCA_026402145.1 Polypterus bichir lapradei
ATAATAATAATAATAATAATAATAATAATAATAATAATAATAATAATAATAATCATCATCATCATCATCATCATCATAATAGGGAGTACGGGAAAAAATACTAATAATTATAAGGACAGGGATTGACACGGTCTGTTCTTAACTAAGCAGATTTAAAGAAAGAAAGAAAGAAAGAAAGAAAGAAAGAAAGAAAGAAAGAAAGAATTAAGACAAACGTTAAAGACACTGTCGCCGTGATTGCGACTGAGGATCAAGAGTATATAAAATAAATTCGAGGTGAACAAATGCACCCCACCAATGAAGCGCTCCTCAGTCCGGCTAGACCCCGCCCGAACATCTACGACTGCTATGTGTCATTCATTGTCCCGCTCACTTTCACGCTGTCACTAAAGCTGCCCCTGACACCCTTGGGCTGTCATCAGTTATCTTTGTAGGATGTTTACTTTGAGCACATTTTCCCCCTCCGAGCTCCACGTGACCATCACAAATGTAATTGTATTTTTGTAATGGATAATCTATGTACGTTTAAATGACTTTCTTCCACAGATAAAGTACAGCTCATAAAAAGTCAACAGCGCGCTTCACTATAAAAGTGTCGCCTGTGAATTGCAGCTCTGAATGAAAGGTAAAAACAGGAGTGGTGTCTACTTAAATGACTGACTTTTTTGTTTTCGACGTTTTCATAATAATTTAAAAATATAAACTTGTATTTTTCGAGTTGTTCGAATGTTTGCTTGGGGATTCAGCCCACTCGAGCCTCGGACTTAGTTTGCTGCATTGCAAAAAGTCGCCGACTTTGATAACACAAAGCGTTCAAAACAAAGCCAGCTTGTAAAGTGAAGAAAGAGAAACAGCACAGAAGTCTACAATTAATAAATAAAGTAATAATAATTGGAGGACACTATATTGAGCCAATTCATACATACACCAAGATGACCCAGCAGACAGAACCGAGGAGAACTAAGGGTCTGAAAGCGAGCAAAGTGAACCAAATACGAAACCAAAGTTAATCAAGAGCGGAGCCGAAAAGAAATAAGAAACGCGGTACGAATAAAGCGGAGGGGAAACTAAGCGAACAGAACCCGACTGAAGCCAGAATAAAGGGACAGAGAGCAGAAATGGAGCTGCCAGAAGCCGAATCTCGATAGTAAATACTGAGCGCTCCAAATATGACGACTGGAAATTGGCAACAGAGTAAGTGGAGCGACTTTAACAGAATAAAATAAAACTGGAACTAGGGACTATTCCTCAAATGCATTATATAAGAATTTAAGTTTATATTTATCAAACAATATATTTCGAATACATAAATATGAAGTGAGTGTACATTAAGTGTTCAGTCGAGACCACGAGTTTATTTGAACTTTTTTACATGAGAGATATTAATTTAAAAAAAAATGTAAGCAGAAAAAAAGTTGAAAGAGATAAGAGATATTAGAAAACCTTTCACTTTGGTTTATCTGGAATTGACTTACATTGAAGTATTTTCTTGAGTAATTTATTTTGCGCAAGCATTTTTACAGCATCTGTCATTTTTTTTTTTTCTTATCCGGTGTAACATGTTAATTTACTATTTAACTAAAGTGAAAGGCGTCCGTCCATTAATGATTTCTGGCTAACTCCTAATACGCTCTTAACAATAAAGGTTCTAAAATAGCACTTACCGAGTTTTGTCGTTCCTCGTAAATCCATTGCTTGACATAGAACCATTTCATTCTGCAAAAGTACCTTTGCATATAAAACTGGTCTTTGGGCTCTGAAGAGATTCATAACATGTGGAAAAATATAAAATATTTAATGTATAGTGGGTTACCTAACAGGGTACTGACAGATCAAGAAAACATAAACTTAGACTGTGTTATCGTATGAAGGAAGAGTCCTCTTAAAATCATGAACCCAATGGTACTTTATAAATAGGCTAATGTCTATTTAAGGTTATTTGTGTAACCTGTTACTGATCTAAATAAATAAAGTTTATTTCTGGAACCTTTATGTCGATGGTTCTTTATTCAAGCAAAATGGTTCTCTTATGGCATTCCTCTGTAGAACAACTCCAGCACCTTTGTTTTTTATTTTTAAGAATGTACTGTAGCTACCTGCAACCCTGTCTTGGAAAAAAAGTATCAAAGTATTGACTCTTCAATTTCACAAAATAAAGAAACACATTCCATTAATATAGTATCAATCTATTAATTTCTAGAACCTGGGTTTTTTCAATTTTTCGGGGATGAAGAGAAAATGGGCCTATACTAAGTCCACGGGGCAGGAAATTACCATAATCGACCTATCACAACGAATTATAAGTGCAATTTTTAATTAACTAACTTTATTATTGAAATCTGAAGCAAAGAATAGCAGTAGAGTGTTGTACCATGTTAGGCATAGATTGATACAGCCTTAGCCGCCAGGTCACACACACTACTTAACAAACTCTTTAACACACACGTACACGGCATGACATCATCATATTATTAAATGCGCTTAATCATATATATATATGCAGAATATCTCATATATTTATTTCATGTTTATATATTTGCCCACCTACACCATCCTTTAGGAATGAACTGAACGAACTCTAAACACGAGCTGCGCTTCTTGCCTTCACAACATTACATTTCATTGATTTTTTTAACCGATGGAACCGGAGTCCCCGTGACGAGCACATCTTGGCGACTTTTTGAAGATTAGCTGCGTATTTTCTGTTTTCACTTTAATGATAATGCTCAGTGGAAGCTTTCAAATGACAACGACCCCCCGCAGCTGCCTAGCAGAGAAAAAAAAGCTTGTGAAGTTTGACACCAAGTTTGTGAGTTGTTTATATTTGTGATTTCGCTGTTTAATGTAAACTAGAGATTGGCGCAAACAAAAATACAAGGCGCCGCTAATAAAAATATCACGAAATGAAAGTGAAGCGTTCACGCCAAGCGGCGAGGTAAGAGTCTGACACCCCAAACTGCGCCATCGGCCACATCGAGAGCGTGTGCACGTGGTGCGGAATGACCTCTGGCTGACCCGACCAGTCTCTCAGCGTCTGCTGACGTCATCTCTCTTTGCGGCTCGTAGTTCAAGCTGAAACGTGACTCCACTTCAGTGACAAATTGTCAGCACTGCCGCCCCCTCCTCGCATACACCAAAGTTAGCAGAATGTTACCACTCCGGAACAGAAGGGCCAGAAAATTGATGGTTATAAAGCCCAGTTCGTTTCGTTGTCCAGTTCACACTTTGACTATTTTGTAAGTGTGTTAGAGAACTACACAACAGTTACAAAAATGACGAAATCGACCCTTACAGCTATTTTCCGACGAATGGTCATATTAACCTTTCCCATTGTGTCACGAACAAGGCAAGAACCAGCACTGGACGAGACCTGAGTCATACACATTTTAAGCTCTATCTCAGAACACTAAAACGGGCGCTTGGTAAAGCTTATTTTATATAGCGTCTTTCATAGCGGGCACTTATTTTAAATAGCTTATTTCATGTTGAGAACTGTAACATTATTTTAGTGCCTATCGCCGTGGTAATTTTTTACATTGTTTTACATAGCAGTATTATAGTTTATAGTGTTTTTATAGTGCTCTTTAGTGTTTTAGAAAATGGTATACATATTGGCTATTAGTAGTAGTGCTAGTACTGTGACACATGCAGAGTACAGTACATTGAAATTCTTGCATATCTGACCAGCTTGCAATATCATGCCACTCTGCAGCACCATCATAAAGAATAAATACAGATTACAAGGTGGCACATTTATAGTCTGCTGTTTGAGGTAGGGAGGTCTGGCTTCAAATCCTGGGTCCTCCCTGCATGGAGTTCGCATGTTGCCCTCATGGATTTCCTTCACGTTTGTTTCCACAGCTCAAAGACATGCAGGCTATGTGAACTGCTGTTCCTAAATTGGCCTTGATATGTGAATGTTTTTACTTACCAGTGGACTGGCACCCTGTCCAAGGGATTGTTCCTGCCTTGTGCCCAATGCTTGCTGAGATATGCTCCAGGTTCCTTGCAGCCCCATTCAGGATAAAGTGGGTTTAGACAATGAATGGATGGAGAAAATAAATCAGCTTCTATAATATATACATTACCCCTGTTCAGTTGTACTCCAGTTCCTGAAACCTTGTCGAAAAAATCCTGAAAAGAACGTCGAGTCAACCTCAGACAAATGACATTATCACTCTGTTTTATAAAGAGTCTTTCACAGTGGCCATTTTCACAGTTGTGGCGTTTTTAATTTTCACAGTGGAATATAACACATTTTTATAGTGGACACAACAGCACTGTTTCCTATAGTACTTTGCATAATGGGCATTATTACAATGTTTCACATAGTCTTTACTATCACTGTGTTAATATATCATGTCTTATAGACGTACTATCACAAGTTTTATATAGTGTCAGTCATACTGTGTTATTTATAATTTACTTTTTCACAGTGATTTATATATTGTTTTTGTATCTCAGCCATTTTCACAATATTTTAGTGTCATTCATAGTTTACCCATCACATAGCCATTTTAATATTGTATTATTTAGCGTTTTCAAAATGTTGTACTTTACACACTTCATAGACACTATTCTTTTCTTAATGTTTTATAAAGCACCTTTTATACTAGACATCATCACAATATTTTACATATTACATTTTCAATGTGAGCACACTCACAATATTCTATAAGTGTATTTCAGCAATGGCCAATATCAAATTGTTTTATATAGCCCAGTTTTACTGAATACATTACATAAACAATGTATACAACACTTCATTGAACTTTATGTGTATGGAGATTATGGGCAAAAAATGTAACATTAACATTAAAATACTTTCACACGAGATGAAAAAGCATTTCATATACAAAAGGAAACTTAAAAATACATTTTTGCCAGACTTTAATCAATATTAATTGAAATGAATGAGCAAATTGGATGGGAATTTTAAAACTGTGCAGCTGAAGAGTCTCTAACAGCCTCAGAGCACAAGCATAATGTAAAAATATTTAAGGCTGCCAAAAGTTCTGAGATTAAAATAAATTAGGACCAAGTCTAAGCATAGCATTTGAAATCGTGCCGCCGTTCCTCCATCCAACTTTTAACCTGTTTAATCAAGTTCAGGGTTTCATAGACTGCAAATAATTCATCCAACCATCCATCCATCCATTTTCAAACCCACTTATCCTGAGCAGGGTTGCAGGGCAGCTGGAGCCTATCCAGGGAGCATGGGGTGCAAGGCAGGAACAACCCCTGAATAAGGGGTCAGTCCATTGCTTGGTGAACATAGAGATACACAAACACACTCTATAGGGGTAATTTTAAAAAAGCCAATACACTTAACCCATGAAGTATTCATATTCCTTTATATTATATTCTTATAGAATTTCTAGTCAGTTTTGCTAGTGCTAAAGTTTGGGGCAATCTGATTAGACTGCAGGTTTCAGTGAATCTTGAAGTGAAAAATGGTGACACAATATCCACAAACTTAAAACATGACACATTTTTGAACAGTTTAATACACAATTACTCTTAATATAAAATACCGAAATTTCAAACAGTAACTCGTCTGAATTTCTAGACATAAGGAATTCAAGTGTTAAAGTTAAAAAGGACACAATCATTGGAGAACATACAGAAATAGCCATAAGAGGGCCATGACAGTGCATATCTGCAAAAGGAAAAAGGAAAGAGGTTAAATTATTTGAACTCTGAAAAAAAAAGTTACAAATGCACTCACACTAGAGCAATTCTGACTTGAATGACTTTGCTCTCTGGGAGGAAACCCATCTGAACACAGGGAGATAATTCAAACTGTAAACTGAAGATACTCCCACTGGGAATTGAGTCAGAATCCTAACTTTACTGGGGGCAGCAATGCTGGGCCACCCATTATAAAATCCAAATTATCCAAAAATCGAAATGAAACAATGTTGTCTGTAACAAATAAGAGAAATGCATTAATCCATCATCCATGGTCACTGCTGTCAGTGGTGGCAACTCTCTGGATCCTTTTAAATCTTTCCAAATATGTGTGATGTTCAGTTGTATACTCTTTCTGCATTAAAAATTGCCTTAATTAAGTGAAAGACATTATATAAAATAAGAATTAAAAGGATGATTTTTAGGCAGCATTGTGGAGCGATTGACATTTCTTCTGCTGCCTGCATCTAGCACACTGAGTAAAATCCTGCACCTGATTGCTTTCTGTGTTGTGCTTGCCTTTTCTCCCTGCATCTGCGTGGATTTCCTTCTGAGCACACCAGATTTGCTTTCAAATTCCAAACACATTTGTATTAGAGCACTGAATCATTCCAAATTACCTCTGTGTGTGTATGCGTGCATTAGAAGGCCTTGTGATGGACTGATGCCCTCTCCAAAGACGTTTCCTGTCAAGTGCTACCTGAGAGACCCTGAATTGGATTGAAAATGTGGTGAGGGTTTGTGAATGTCATTTTATGATAAAGACTGAATGATAAATTAATGAGATAACTTAATCACAGACACTGTGATCCAGTGGCTAAGATGGTAAATTGCATGGTTGCACCTACTATCAACCATAACCAGGTGCTAAAACAGCACTCAATCAGACCAGTTTAAAGCCATCAATTAACTTGGCACACATTTGGGATGTGCGAGGAAATTAGTATCCAGAGGAATATCCAGCCAGAAACATGGAGAATGTGCAAACTCCTTATAGACAGCAACCAGGTATGGGATGCAGACTCGGGACTCTGGAGTTGTGAGGCAGCAGTAGTAGCACTACACCATCCCTGTGCACTAAACATGTACGCTCTCTCTCTAAATATATTTTGAGATCTGAAAACAAGATAAACAAAAGAAAAATTGTAGTATCAGTTGGTGACCCCATTCAAATTCCCGAAATGATTTGGCTACAGGGAAAAAGAAAAGGTTATAACTGTCTTGATGTTAAGGAGTAGCACACCAGAGGCATCTGTTCTTGTTGAGGACTTGGTCCAAAATGAGGTGGACTTCCTTGGTCATGTAGTTTAAGTAGGAAGACCAAAGCAGAAGGGGAGGGGCAACTGTTGTCCTGGGTTGAACTGACATCATTGACCCTCTGAATAGTTGTACTCCATTTTAAAGCAAACAGACATTGTGTTTTTGGCAGTGTCACATCCAAATCCTTCCCCATAATATCAGTTGACCCTGTACCTGTGAGACACGTCATAAGTCTATAAACTTTGGACTTTATTGCCAGGCAACATAGTTGGTTGAAATTTTTTTGTTGTTACATCCATATAGTAGTTAGGTACCTAGAATTAAACAACACAATATACAATACACCACACCATCACAACATTAGATACAGTAAACACAGATATATGAAATAATAGGGTAAAGCAGAATTGCACTCCCATCCAGTAATATATCTGGTAAGTCCTATATAAAATAAACATAATTTATATTGAATGGAGGAGGCAATAAATCATGAAACGACGGATGAATCAGAAATTGTATTTAACCATAAATACTGCCGTAGGAAAGAAACTGTTTGTGTGTTTAGTAGTTTTTGCCTTTATTGCCTTTAGTAGCATTTCCTCAATGGTAATATCTGAAAAAGATGTTTGCCCAGGTGAGTGTAGTTTTTCCTTATATTTTGTCTCCTGACCCTTGACATATAAGACCTCAATGGAGCCTATTTTCAGCCCTACAATTATTTTTGCTGTCTGAATAACATGCTGTAGGTTATATTTGGAGTGTGCAGATGCATTGCCATACCAGATTATTATGGAGAAAGTGAAGATGCCTTCAATTACGGCTCTATAAATGTGTACCTGCATTGATTGGGACAGGTTAAACATTTTAAGTTGCCGGAGAAAAATCATCCTGTGCTGATCTTTTTGAATAAGACCAGTTATGTTTTTGTTCCATTTCAGACTGTAAGTAATAATTGTGCCAAGAAAACAGGCCCCCTGCATAGGAGATGAGGAGTGTCACTTAAAATCCACCATCATTTCTACTGTTTTCAAAGAATTCAACTTAAAATGGTTGAGGGTCCACCAACTGGCCAACCAATCGACCTTCCTCCAATGTATAATTATTATTTAATATGGCACCTTATCCCTGTTTATGGTCAGGCCAATCAGGGTGGTGTCATCAGCAGACTTCAGCAGTGTAACAGATGGGTAAATGGAAGTGCAGTTATTGATGTATTGAGAGAAGAGGAGAGGGGACAGAACACAGCTCGGAGGGGACCTTCAGTCAGTCAGGAACCCTGACTGATATTTGCTCATCTTCACTAGCTGAGGTCTGTTGCTTAGAAGGTTAAAAGTCAGAGATCCAGACACAATATAATATTCACAAACCCGCTTAATCCTCCTCAGGGTTGTGGTGGGACAGAGTAAATTTCAGCTTCACTTGATACAAAGTAGGGATAAATCTAGGACATGGCACCAGCATTTCATTGACCCACACACACACCCCCACACACATACCCACCCAAACAGGGGCCAGCTTACAGGCACCAGGTAATTTAACAGAAACAACTTTGGGATGAAGGACTTGAGATGTGTAAGTGACTTTGGGAAAATAAAAAAACAAACAAATTAGCAAATTGTGTCAATTGCTGTTAAAACAGTAACACCTGAAAAGAAGCATTTGAACTGCACTAGCAATCCCGTGTGGCGCACAGTCGTTCCCCATTTGTTCAATCCCAAATTTATCCTCTCGTCTGTGGGATTTTCATTTGCTGCTCATGTAGTGTAAACTGATGGGGGAGGTGATATGAAGATACATTTTTAACCCAGAGCTCTTCTTTTGTCAGTAATAAAATAAGTCTGAATGTGAACCCAGGCATTCCAAGGATTTGTTCTGGTCACACATCTTTTCCAACGTAATTTACCACAAAAAAGCATATACATTTTGGCTGAAGGTTCAGATCATGATAAAATTAAATAATTAACAGATGCACCAATGATATGGAGATTGAGTGTAGCTCATTATGGTTCTAAGTTGCAATGGATCTTCATGTCCGTCTTTCAGATAATCTGGTTGTGAATGTTCTTCTCTGAACATTCCCAGTTCTTTTTGCTTAGACAATGCTTCAGGATGCTTGCCTTTGTAACTCAATGGCAGGGATGCTCCATTGTTACAGTTGAGTCAGGGGTGGCATCCTACATCACGTCTTTTTGCCTGGTACACCTATTAGGAAACTAACAATGAGGATGCAAAATCGAGTGACTTTGAGCTTGGAAGGGCTGCTGAGGTTGACTAATTGTTTAAGACATGGTGGGCTGTGGATGCTCACATGGGACAGGACACCTGTAATAAATTTAGTGCCCACACCTCTTGTCTTTTTTCCTCAAGGTCATTTTAATTGCTCTTTATCACCCTGTCAAATCAAAGAGACAAAAGCCAAACTTCCTAATTAATGGCTGGGTGTCAATGGGTCAATTAGACGTCAGTAAATCAGCATGAGGTCTGAGTGACAGCAGACTGGCAGCATTTGGCCTGCGCGGCAGCAAAGGTGATAAAATGATGTGGTAGGCTACTACCATTAGGCAGCAGAGATTACTTTTCTGCAGACCACTGTTTTCATCTTCAGGTCTCTCTGACTCTGTTCAGTAGACTATCTGTAATGTCAGATTTCAACTCTTACTCTCACACATCAGCCACATATTGGTGTCAGATTTTACAGCCCTGTGATGCATCCATGTAGCCGGGTCTCCCTGTCTCTCACAGTCTCACTTGTTGACTATGGGCTGTCATCAGGTCTCAGCAGCCAAGCTGCATGTCGTTTGAAGATTCTGCCCCCCTCTGGGGAAGCCAAATTTACAACATACAGACATTGAAGTACTCACACTCCGAGGTGTCCAGAATGGGCATGGCAGCTGGCCTTTAAAGATTATTACTTCTAGGTCACTGTCCAACTCCAAGACACCTGGGCACACAGCCATGCACAACTGGGTCTTGATATACATTCAGGGTTATAACCCCAGTCGCTCATTTCTTGCCAACATTTGTTGTCAAAAAGTAGAATATCATCCTGGATCATCAGAGGGGTCAGTTTATAGTGATCAGCAGCACTGACTTTATCAGACAAAATTAAAAGTCAAGCAGAGTGCATAGTCCTGGGGATCACCACTTGGGCTGATGTTCTCAATCATGGACAGCTGGAGTGCTTTGGATGCCTCGCACGTGCCCCTGGCTGTGATCTGACCTGAGTGCAGGCCGCAGGGGTCTGTGGGCAGCAGGCTGAATAGAACAATCAGGCTTCCCGGCAGGGACCCCAGCAGCCTGCGCATTCAAAAAGACTAGGAAAAGAGGACATACACAAGATTAAGCAAGAGGAGGCAAAGGAGGCGGTGGGGGACAATGAAAACAAAGACACGCAGGGGGCCGGGAGATGAGAGAAGTGGATACTTTCTTGTTTGTCGGCCCCTTCCTCGACAGCAGAGGGGCTTCAAACAGGGAGGTATGAAGCTCATGGGGGCAAGGGGGGATTAGTGGGGTCGATTTCTTTGCCATTCTTTCAAGTTGCTGTGAGAACTACTGGTCATCTATCCTTCCATATATCCATCCATTTTCCAAAAACATTTTTCCATTCATGGATAGCTGGGTCTTGCGTGCATGTCTTTGAAGTACCCATAGATTATTAATATTGACACCAGGACAACAACGAAATTTTAAATTTTGACTGAGTTTTGGGCACTAGATTTGAGAAGCAGCAACTAATGAGAATACATTCTCTGAATAGCATAATACAATTCAAGGTTGCTGCTGAGATTGCATTGAGTGAAAGTCAGGATGGAGGAAGGAGGGCTGAGTCCAATCATGTCCAAACCCTCACTTACTCATAGATACATGTCTTTGGATAAATCAACCTTCAAACAGCTTTTAAAAACCTGAAGTCACCCCATACTAAGAAGGTTCAAGGTTTGGCCACAGTTGCCTTCCTACATATGTAAATATGCATCAAGTGCCTTCATTTATTGACATGATGGTGACGCATCCAACAGGGCAAATAACTTTGATTCACTGGTCACACCCTGAAAGATTTGTATGCCACATAAAACTCATTCAGACTCCTCCAGTAGTCTCTTTTATACATCATCTCACACATCAAACTACATTCCCTCATTGCTACCTCTTTGTCCTTATATTTTGAATATGTGACTAAAATGTTCTGCCTGTTCAACTCAAAGCTTAGAAGCAGAGAAGTAAAAAAAACCCAAAAGCACTGTTCAGACCAGATGGATACTGACTGTAGGAAAAACAGAAAGATTCATGTTACTAATCATTTCTGGCTATTATAAAATGACTTGATGAGATTTTAGCCAATCAGCAGTCTCGCTGCTAGCACAACAACAACCACTCCGCGCCACGCTGTCCTTACATGGAGCATCCATTTGGCACTTATCCATGCCCACATCTGGTGGAAATCTGGCTTGTGACTCAGCCTCACAAACCAAGCAAGCTTTCTGGTCTCCATAGCAGCTTAATTTCGAACAATGGTCACTCTGATCTTTACCTAAACAGATTTGAATTCTTTCTTTCGAGGTTTTATAATAATGGAAAAATAATTGCAGTGACATAGGTTGGCATGATGAAAAAGTGTGAAGTGCTGCTGTTTTACCAATCCAGGGGCTTGTTTTAAAATCTGCAGGGACTGCAAGGGCCTCCTTCTGTCTGCGTGCATGTGAGCGTGACCCATGATGGACTGGCATCCTGTCTATGCTGTGCTTGACACTGCCCAGATAGATTCTTGGTCACCAATTAGGTCATGAAATTGAAAAAGCAAGCTTAGAAAATGGATACAGTTATTACAAATATACAGCATACAAAAAAACAGGTCATTGTGGTCTAATTTGCATAAAATGCAGAGATCAGAAGAAATTAAATAATTCCAAAACCAGATCAAAAAGAGAATTTATTAGTCCACAGTGGGAAAAACACGTAGATGTCAAAAGTATCTGGTAAAATCTCCAACATACCACTGGTATGGCATGCCATCACAGAAATCCAGAATGAGGTACTATGGCATATTTAACTAAGTATGTGGTTGGACTGCACCTCAAGAAAGAACAGTCATTCATCATTATCATCAGTGGTCACTGAAATTGAAATCAAGATTTTTGTGACTTTAGATAGTTGAGGAGACCAAAGCTTGAGTCACAGAACTTGAGCTGGATGGGGCAGAAAGTTACATTTAAGAGTACTGGCTGAAATTTCTATTCTCCTGCTTCCTTCCACTGACAACTTTCACCTACCTCATCAAAGAGTCAGGTGGTCTCAGAGTGAACTGTCATTTGATGAACCATACAATACGGAAGGGGATACTCCGTAGCTGTGGTCTCCCAGTTGTTTATTCAGCCTTGATGGTAAAGATTGCACCTCAGAATTTCTCCTGTACCCTCTTATTAGGGGCAGATCCTAAGAGCTTTGTCCTCTTTTCTAGAGGGTGCATGTTGGATAGTAAGGGCTCCTTGATGTATGAATGAATGGGAAAAAGTGTCTTAATAAGGAAAAGAGGAGACTAGCACTCATAGATGATAGTGCCATACACTATTTTACCCACTGTTCTGAAGGTTACAATGTTGCTCTTATTACGGCATTACTCATATTGTCTCCACGTGTGAGTATGACATTCATCAGTCTAAAAAGGGAAGTTGGACTCATTGCTTCTTATTTATATATATTGTACTATCCTTCTATAGCAAACACCACCTTTAGACAATTTACAAGTACAGATAACAGAACATAAAATAACATTCTTAAACCTACGTACAAAGTTCAAAGTGAGAGGGGAGGACCAGAGACTATCCTAGCAGCACCGTCATATTCTATTCACAGACCAACATGAGAATTAAGAATAAATCTAACCCTCATATATCTGGGAGAACACCAGAGGGAAGGCTCATGCAGACATATAAAGAGCAAGCATTCAAACTCAGGGTATGAGATTTGTCAAATAGAAGCACTAACCACAATACCACCATGTACCTTCAATAGCAGATACAAAATAAAATCTTTTATATTAAATTTCTAAATCTAGAGCGCACACTTACTTCAGATAACTCAATGAGTGACATATAAGGACTGAACCAGCAACTCTGGGGCTTCCAGTCAACAATTGTAGACCACTACACGAGCGTAATCTGGCTAAAGCAAACATATTTGTGCCTAACATCATCCCAGAAGTAATGACAACAGCAACCAATGGCTGATGTCTACTCTGACTCAACCTCTGCAAAGCATTGGCGCAACATCTGCAATACTCAGAGGGTGTCATACATCTTTTGATGGTGGAAAGCATGGACATAGGTAGTGTTAAATGGTATGCCATTGCCCCTGTTATGCTGTATCTCTGGGATACCAAGATACTTATTAAAAAACATGACAGTCTTCTAGCAACTATCATCATCCCGTTATCATGCCAAACAGCCAACATGTATCATAATACCTTAAGCTTCACAATCACTAGTGATTGCACATCTTGTCAAATGCAGTCAATCATATGACTGAAGTTTTACAGGTGAGGACAATGCAAGCATGTCAAGGTTGCCGCAATGAAGCTTGACCATCTCCTTTTTTATAGTGAGCCCTCTAGTGGTGGATGCAATCCTAATGGGCCCACACTAACTTTTTGTGTGCCTAGCCATTCACAAACCCATTATATTTATATACAAAGGTGCAACTAATGTTGTCACAGATTATGATATACAATATTATCACAATTCTAAGGTCACAATACAACATTATCATTTTTTATGTTTTATAACTTTATGTATTGCCATTAATTTCTATACTATATTTCATATGATCATTTCCTATTTGCTTGACTGAAATTAAATTTGAAATTCTACATTTTAGCAAAATATTTTAATCTATTACACTAAGATTTTTCAGGTTAGGGAGACAGAAGTTTTGAGGTATGGTAATTATGCTCATTAATCAAGACGATCAAGAGTGATGAAATGCTGCATGCTTATTAGCACATGCAAGAAAAAATTCCACTGCACTCTGTTAGGGTGACAATACCGACCCAATAAACTTGTATATTTATGCATATATCAAATTGTTTTTTGTACTCTATTTAATGTGTGAGCTTGTCAGTTAAATTGGCACAATATTAAACAAATGCAATTAAAATGCAGACATCAAATTTCTGCAAAGGTTAGCACTGCTGACTTACAGCTCCAGAATCCCGATGTTTGGGAGTACACCATTGAGTCGATCATATCCTTATGTAAGCCATTGCCAGTTCAAGGTTTTGGTCCCTTTTCCTCTTCACATACACTTGATTACTCATTAATCATCTGGTTAAAGCTTCTGTCTCAAATTATTGAAGAGTTATTACATTTTGAGCCACAACAATTTTAATTTCAATAAAAGGTGTTTGTATGAGGAACAGCATGGGAGTATAGGATTTGGCAGAGTTCTGGAAGCAATGCTGTGACCTGCCTGGTTATTCTGTTCTGTGAAATTCCACTGCCCAGCCATGCCTATTCCTGTATGAAGTAGTAGTAAGCCTACAGTGCAGTGCAGTGAGCCACTGGCTAAGAAGGTAAGGTCTGAACCAAATGATACAGCGGATGCTTCTGTCTGCCAATTTTGCATACGATGTGCAGATCATTCTTTGGGCAGCCTTAATCACAAGTAAATCTCGTCAGAGGGAACTACATGATGTAACATAACATAACATTTCATTTCAAGCAGCCAAATTAGTCTCTGAGTCCACAAAACCCTTCATTGAATAAACAGGTCCTTAATAGATCAGTGGATAGATGATAGTTTCCATGTTCAAATGGCTATGTGGAGGTACAAAAAAGGACAGAATGGGAAATGAAACAATCCGAGGTATAACAAAAGTGGGGGAGATATCTAAGATGTTACAGGACAAAAGGCTGAGATGGTATGGACATGTGATGAGGAGAGACAATGAACAAGTGGGAAAAAAAGAGTGAAGGGAATGGAAGCACAGGGGAAGAGAAAGCAAGGGAGGCCAAAGCTGAGGTGAATGGAAGGAAAAGGGTCTGACTGGGAAGGAGGGCAATTAAAGATATCAACTCCACATAGATGTGAGAAAAGACGAAAAGGAAAAAGAAGTGTGATTTTTTTGTTACTCACCCATTTTCAGACTTACTTCATTCAATATATGTCAGAGAAGGCCAGAATTGATCTTGCCAGCATTGGGTGCAGAGCAGAAACCAGATCTGGATGGGGTACTTACTCAAACAAGCACTTAGGGCCACTTTTGATGCCCTAAATAACCTAACCTGCACTTCTCTGAGGATATGGGAGAAAAAAATGGAGAACCAGGAGGAAAATCCACACATATATTGGGGGAATGAGCAGACCCCACAGAGACAATGACAAGGGATGGGATTTCAGCCCAGAATGCTTGGATCTGTATGGCAGCACCACTAACGAAATTAGCATAAACAATTATTCAGAGATGGAATGAGAGCTCCTCCATGCTTTTTGTCATGTTTCAATGGCTATGAAGAGTACTCAAAGCTGTAAGATGATGTCAGTTTCTTTCCTTTACAATGTAAAATTCTATTGTACTTAAAGTCTTCCCTTTATTTTCTGAACTCACTTTTTTCACAAGGTCATGCAGCTCCTTAACCTTCCCCAGCACCATCAATCTCAAGGCAAAAACTGACCATGGATGAGATGGCAATTTATTGCAAGCACATACATTCACTCACAGAGACAAAATTTAAAGGTGCCAATTAATTTAATTTGCTTACATATGGGATGAGGAAGAAAACCCACTTGGACAAAGGGAGAATGTGCAAAATTATCATAATCAGTGTCCAGACCATGTTTTGTACCTAGAGCCGTGAAGAAGCAGCACTGACCTCCTTACTAATTCATATTGAATAAAAAATATAATAGTGGGCGAATGTTCATAGATAAGGGTCTAGACTCATTTGTGCTGACCCCAGGTTAAACATACACCAAAAACTGGCTAACATTTCAAAAGGGTTTCTTCAACTCATTGGAAGGCCTTCTACTTCTGCTGACACTTCAGGTGCCAAGCTCTCCACCATTATATGACTCTTTCAGTGGCACCCTGGGTACAAATTATATAATATTTCACATAAGACACCAGAGTTGCTACTCATTATAACTGCCTTTTAAAGTTTGAAAGTTTGAAGCTGGAGTTTACCCTCAAAACATTAAAGGGTGTGTGTGACCCTTATTATGGGAATGGACAAATCACTTTGTGGAGATCTCAGAGAGTTCTCTTTAAACAGGGTTGCTTTCACAAGAAACCGATGTTTTATGAGCAGTAAGCCAGACTGGACATGGAGGTTTTAACTAAGTAATCAGAAGGCAGAAGCCAATTATTAGGCTACGATGAGGGGTGGGGGAAGGGTGTGCTGCATTGCGCATCATTTGCCTAATGAATAGTATATGGGGGTGGTGTGTGTATGTGTGTGGGATGTTTGATTTGTATTGTAAAATAAAGAGAAGAAAGCCAATGCACCTTGCATCCATACAATGGCGGGACTATGACTGCCTGTTAGTACTGGCCTGACCTCAATGTTCATCCTAAACACATTCTTTTTCATGACTCAATCTGGAGGAAGTTTTCTAGCATGATTGAGAAGGCAAATCTGGTCACAATAAATAGATTCAGCACCACTTTCTGTTATGGTTCTGTTATGATTTCAGCAGCTAAGCTGGCCTCTCATTTGTTTTACAGGTGGTATGTAAATTATATTATGATTGTCAAGATTCATGTGTAAGCAAGCTCGAATTATGTGTGGCCATTCCACAATCTACTGGTCTTTCTGGCCAAAGTATAATTGTTGTTAAACAGGTTTATACTCTACAGAGACTTAATTGCCACAATGTTTCGCCTGTTCTTTTTTTGCCTACTGCTTCTGCATTCCAGGGCAACCATTTGAGACACCTGCCTCCCTGCTCCAGTCTTGAAACTAGTCAAGGCAGTTCACACCCCGATGCTTCAATTAAAGTAATCACCCAAAAATGTTATTTTTAAAATGTTACTTGATTGTAGTGATGGTGGAGAAAAATGTTTAATCTGATGTTTTCATGCAGATTATAATAACCAAGTTTCTGATAACATTTGGGTTGAAGGTGACCAATGATGGATAACAGCAAAGATTACCAAAAAAATCCATGAAAAAAATCTCATGTTGTTCATGTTGCATAATCCACATGTCAAGTCATCCAGTTGTATGCTCTCAAAGTCCCAAATACATATCTTTTTACTAAATAATTTTATATTTTGTTAAAGTTATTACTTTGCAGACATACTCTGAATTTGCCATGTGAAATGGTGTTCCGAAGTCCAACAGTTTCTATAAATTTATAAAAATGATTTACCCATAAAAGCACAATGGAAGTCATGGGGCATAAAGCACCACCAGAAAATAAAAGTTTAAACTTACTGAATATAATCCCTTGGAGTTTCAATGAAAAAAAAATAATAATAATTTTATAGCATAATTCTAGTACTATTTATATGGAGGAAAGGATACATTTTCCATTTGTTTGTATAAGTTAGCACATAAATACAGACGTAAATCAAAACAAAACCAACCACGTGGCACAAACATCTTACTGTGAATTGATCTGATTTGGAGGAAACCACAACTTGGTGAGGGGAAAGGTTTAGCAGAAGACTACAAGTACTGAGTTAGCACACACAACTGGTTTTCTTTTAAAATAGCTACATCTCCTAATATTGGTGCTTTTTGTTCAAAAATGACATGTATAGATTATTTTACAATGTGTGTATAATTGTAAGACACAAATCAATACTTGACAAATGTCTTTATGTAAAACAAAAACATATTCAGGAAGTTTTAAGGCTTTTGTTTTCCAGATATACCAATGTCCCATTAATTCCAATGATTTCTAAAATTTATAGATATCGCTAGAATTGAAAACATAAGTTTGTGTGGCCAATGCATATATACTATGTTTGTGAAGAAATAACTTCAACTTCATAAATACTGAGTTTATCCTTTAAATAAACCACTTCCAGAGAACACTCTAGTAAATGAAAATGGAATGTGCTCATTTAAATTGGAATTGGTCAGGGGTCCAGCTCAGTATCAGTTTATCCATTGGCTAACACTCATAAATGATATCAACAAAAAGTATCCACTGAGGCATGTAAATCTAAGCATTAAAAGTTAAAGACAAGCAAGTGAAAACATTAGCAGGAAGAGTGTATGCCTCATACTCTGCATATCTGAATTGTTTCAGGAAGCAGAAGGTCAATTCAACTGTACAGTTCACAGATTGACACTAAATAATCCCAATGTACTTCAGTTGCGGCTCACCATTATAAATATAAAAATAATGACATTACTCGTTCGTGTCTAAGTACAATTTATTTTCATTCACAAGACTGTTTTCTGGAAGTAGTAAAAATTATGTGTTTGGGATTTTGTGAGCATACAACTGGATGACTTGACATGAGGATTATGCTACAAGAGTAACGTTCATTTTTTTATATGGACATGTTTGACATTGTTTGCTGTTGTCTGGAGCTGGTCATCATGGACCACAGTTATATCAGAAACTCTGTCCTTATATCAATACAAAAAACTTTTGGGTGTAGTATTTCTTTAAAACCTTGAAATTCTAAAACTGTGCTGTACTAACTCATTGATTTAATGCTCCCTAAACAGACATTATATGTAATAAAACATTTTATTATATTTGCTAAGAAAGTAAACACATGTCAAAATCCTACTGCTGACACCAACAAACATTTTTTAACGACCAACACTCTGTATCTTATTATGTTGTACTGTACTGCTAATGTGAACTGTTCTGGCAAAGTGCTTTAACAGAAATACAACAAAATGATTTATCTAGGTGTCCATCCATCCTCTTCCACTTATCCGAGATTGGGTTGCAGGGGCAGCAGCTTGGGCAGAGATGCCCAAACTTCCCTCTCCCCAGCCACTTCTTCTAGCTCTTCCGGGGGAATCCCGAGGCGTTCCCAGGCCAGCCAGGAGACATAGTCCCTCCAGCGTGTTCTGGGTCTTCCCCGGGGCCTCCTCCTGGTTAGACGTGCCTGGAACACCTCACCTGGGAGGTGTCCAGGAGGCATTCTGATCAGATGCCCGAGCCACCTCATCTGACTCCTCTTGATGCAGAGGAGCAGCAGCTCTGCTCTGAGCCCCTCCCGGATGACTGAGCTTCTCGCCCTATCTTTAAGGGAAAGTCCAGAAACCCTGCGGGGGAAACTTTTTTCAGCCAATTGTATTCGCGATCTCGTTCTTTCGGTCACTACCCATAGCTCATGACCATAGGTGAGGGTAGGAATGTAGATCGACTGGTAAATTGAGAGCTTTGCCTTACGGCTCAGCTCCTTTTTCACCACGACAGACCAATGCAGAGCCCGCATCACTGCGGACACCACACCAATCCTCCTGTCGATCTCACGATCCATTCTTCCCTCACTCGTGAACAAGACCAAGAGATACTTGAACTCCTCCACTTGGGGCAGGATCTCGCTTCCAACCCTGAGAGGGCATTCCACTCTTTTCCAGCTGAGGACCATGGTCTCGGATTTGGAGGTGCTGATTCCCATCCCAGCCGCTTCACACTCAGCTGTGAACCAATCCAGAGAGAGCTGAAGATCACGGCCTGATGAAGCAAACAGGACAACATCATCTGCAAAAAGCAGTGACCCAATCCTGAGTCCACCAAACCGGACCCCCTCAATGCCCTGGCTGCGCCTAGAAATTCTGTCCATAAAAGTTAGGAACAGAATCGGTGACAAAGGGCAGCCCTGATGGAGTCTAACTCTCACTGCAAACGGGTTTGAATTACTGCCGTCAATGCGGACCAAGCTCTGACACCGGTTGTACAGGGACCGAACATCCCTTATCATGGGGTCCGGTACCCCATACTCTCGGAGCACCCCCCACAGGATTCCCCGAGGGACACAGTCGAACACCTTTCCAAGTCCACAAAGCACATGTAGACTGGTTGGACAAACTCCCGTGCACCCTTCAGGACCCTGCTAAGTGTGTAGAGCTGGTCCACTGTTCCGTGACCAGGATGAAAATCACACTGTTCCTTCTGAATCCGAGGTTCGACTATCTCACAGACCCTCCTCTCCAGGACCACCGAACAGACTTTTCCAAGGAGGCTGAGGAGTGTGATCTCTCTGTAGTTGGAACACCACCCCGGTCTGCCAATCCAGAGGCACTGTCTCCGATGTTCATGCGATGTTGCAGAGGTGTGTCAACCAAGGCAGTCCTACAACATCCAGAGACTTGAGGAACTCCGGGCATATCTCATCCACCCCCAGGGCCCTGCCACCAAGGAATTTTTTGACCACCTCGGTGACCTAGAGATAGGGGAGCCCACCTTTGAGTCCCTAGGTTCTGCTTCCTAATTGGAAGGCATGTTAGCAGGATTGAGGAGGTCTTCAAAGTACTCCCCCCACTGACCCACAATGTCCCGAGTTGAGGTCAGCAGCGCACCATCCCCGCCATATACAGTGTTGACACTGCACTACTTCTCCCTCCTGAGACGCCGGATGGTGGACCAGAATCTCCTCGAAGCCGTCCGAAAATCGTTCTCCATGGCCTCCCCAAACTCCTCCCATGCCCAAGTTTTTGCCTCAGCAACCATTGAAGCTGCATTCCGCTTTGTCTGCCGGTACCTATCAGCTGCCTCCAGAGTCCCACAGGACAAAAGGGGCCTCTAGGACTCCTTCTTCAGCTTGACGGCATCCCTCACCACCGGTGTCCACCAACGGGTTTAGGCATTGCTGCCACGACAGGCACCGACCACCTTACGGCCACAGTTCCAGTCAGCCACCTCAACAATAGAGGCACGGAACATGGCCCATTCGGACTCAATGTCCCCCACCTTCCTCGGGACGTGGTCAAAGTTCTGCCGGAGGTGGGAGTTGAAGCTACTTCTGACAGGTGACTCTGCCAGACGTTTCCAACAGACCCTCACAACACATTTGGGCCTACCAGGCCTGATCGTCATCCTCCCCCACCATCGAAGCCTACTTACCAACAGGTGGTGATCGGTTGACAGCTCCACCCCTCTCTTCACCCAAGTGTCCAAGACATGTGGCCGCAGGTCCGACGACACGAGCACAAAGTCGATCATCGAACTGAGGCCTAGGGTGTCCTGGTGCCAGGTACACATATGAACACCCCCATGCTTGAACATGGTGTTCGTTATGGACAATCCATGATGAGCACAGAAGTCAAATAACAAAACATCGCTCGGGTTCAGATCGGGGGGGCCATTCCTCCCAATCACGACCTTCCAGGTCTCACTGTCATTGCCCATGTGAGCAGTACAAGGGAGTCCCCAGAGGGTATGCCATCTAGTACCCCCTCCAGGGACTCCAAAAAGGGTGGGTACTCCAAACTGCTGTTCGGTACATACACACAAACAACAGTTAGGGCCCGTCCCCCCACCTGAAGGCGAAGGGAGGCTACCCTCTCGTCCACCGGGCTAAACTCCAATGAACAGACTCCAAGTCGGGGGGCAAAAAGTATGCCCACACCCGCTTGGCGCCTCTCACCGGGGGTAACTCCAGAGTGGTAGAGAGTCTAGCCCCTCTCAAGGAGACTGGTTCCAGAGTCCAAGCTGTGTGTCGAGGTGAGCCTGACTATATCTAGCCAGAACCTCTCGACCTCACGCACCAGCTCAGGCTCCTTCCCCTTCAGAGAGGTGACATTCCAAGTCCCAAGAGCCAGCTTCTGTAGCCGAGGATCGGACCACCAAGGTCCCCGCCTTCGGCCACAACCCAACTCACACTGCACCCGACCTTCTTGGCCCCTCCCATTATCTAGGGGTTCAAAAGTAAATTAGGGATTGGAATTCCACTGCTAAAAAGATTCTTAACTCATGTTATGGTTTGTTGTAGAGTCAGTCTGGTGATTTTGCAGAGTGTTTATCAGGAAAGACTACTTTTGCAAGAGAGTTTTGATGAGGATGACCGGCAGATGCACATAGTCAGAGAACAGACTAATGTCAAAACTGAGAAACAAACCGATAATTTGTCTGAGCAAAAGCACTAACCAAAAATTAAAGTCAAGAGAAGAGCAAAAAGAAGTTTGTTATCCAGGAACTCAAAGTCAAAAATAGTCTTAATCGCAAAAAGATGGTGTTTATCTGCAAATCTGGATGCTTTGTGTGCTTGACACCAAAAGCCTTACATTACATGGGACAGATAAATGGAACAAAATGGCAATGCCTTTCAGAGGAAAAAGATGCCGTTGAGGTGAAAAGATCATAAACATTATATTTATTATATTGTATATAATATAAAATTCAATGTAAAACTCTACATCTTCAGTATGTAAAAAGATGTACAGAATATTATATTTCATACAGAAAAGTCAACAAAAAATGTATAAAATTTAAAATTCACAGCAAAAATCTAATATGGCGTCAAATCAATTTGCTGAATATAGACAAGAGTTTGAACCCAAGCATCCCCTATTTGCACTGTTTTATCATGTTGTGTTATAATATCTCTGTCAAGTGTTCAGGGGGAAAGGTGGTATATACAGCAACAGTGTAGTAGTATTATTCAATCAACTGGAATAACCTCTGCTGGTCTAACTGGCTACAGTCTTGGAAAACACAGTGTTAGGTGCTAAGACAAGTAGTTGTTCCCTCGACTGTAGACCAAAACACCCTAAATAATGATGATAAGAAAACCAATGGGATGACCTTACTGTAGCAGCACTGCATTGGTGTTTGAGGTCATGCACAAGTAAACACTCTAGATAGTGGTGTCAACTTTTATTCTGGTTAAGACATTGGTATAATAGACACTGTGACACCAGAGCAGTTACTTTGTGTAAGCTGCACTGAGGGGGTGTTAGGTGTTCAGGATGCTGGTGGGATATTAGGGGTTGGATTGGCGATCTTCTATATGGTATAGGGTAGGATGGTTCATTTTCAAGCTGAAGATCTATTGTATGATAAATATGTTGATATGATAGCAGTGAGGTCAAAGATTCGTTGTTTACTTTACTTGGTAACCTGTACAAGCTTCATATGTTAGTGTTAGAGACAAAGCCATCTGTAAGAACAGAGAGTGTTAGGGTGAAGTGAAGAGGTAATCATTTTAGGCTAGGAGTCAAAACAGAGGGATTTGGGGCATCACAGCTGCACTGGCCATATGGTTGACTGCTTAATAAATAACAGTATGGAATGGGAAAGTAATTCAACCTTTGATGACTTGCATATAGCAGTTCAGCAGCACTAGACCTAGATATACACACACATTTTCTCACTCATATCCACAAAGACTAAAACGAATATGGCCATTGCTATTAATAGTGATCCCAGTCTTTTCAGGACCATAACCAGTTAGAGCAGCAGAAGCTGCAGGTGCAGAACTCTTAAAATGTTGACAAAGACAAGTAGGTAAATTTGTTTCCCTTGACTGTAGACCAAACCACCTACCTACCGCCACCACCCCCACTCTCTCATAAGCTGAGATTAAACTGGGGATCCCAGCGCATTCGTTTCTTTGACTGTTTTTATTAAAAAGATTAATGGGATGCTTTTTATCTGTTTGCTGCAGCATCAGCTCTGCGTTTCGATAAAGGACTGGAAAGTCCATCAATCACGGGGCTGTCCGTGTGTGGGGGAGGGGTGCACCCTCAGAAGGAGCTGATTTATAACAGGGGGTTAAGTAAATATATATTTCACTTAAACTCGGCCCTTCTGCCCACTCTCTGTTCCAACTGGAACACAGCCAACAATAAAAATCTCAAATAAAATAAAGAAATATGAAGAAAATCCATCACTTCCATGCCAGCAAATTACAAATTAATATGCAAATGAAAGGGGTAAATATTTGAATAAGAAATTTAAATTAGGAAGATGAATGAACGTGACAACCTCAATTTGAAGTTTTTTTTCCCCTCTAATTTAATTTTGTGTAATTTATTTAAAGGAAGGAAGTACAAAGCAGAGTAGTCAGAACGATTGGGTGCAGGCCCACCAGCAGCAAGGCGCCAGCCTGTGGGGCTCCATGTAGGGCAGCCCACCTGGGACTATCTTCTATACATCTAATGGAGGCAACACAATTCTTTATAATTTCTTTTTGTTTGTGTGTGTTTCACACTCAGTATAATGAGATGCCATTGCTTGGTTGTACTGATGCACTGGATCCAGCTTTACACAGCTGCCCAGGATTCCCCATTTCTAAAATCCACCTATCTGCAATTTTCCTCTGTAGGCCACGCATAGCAGATGGCAACGTTGTTCTGCTTTGGCATGTTAACAGGTCTTTCAGAAGTGGGGAACCCATTCAGGTTCCTAATCCACTTTCTGTGCCACAAGGAAGCATTTTTATACCAGAATCCTACCCTCATAATCAAACCATCACATTAGAGATTTCATCAATAACAGAACAAGACCCATAATTTAGTACTAAACTTGGACCAGGAAAATTCACTTGTCTGTTTGTGGCCAGCTAGAGAAGATGTAGACAGCAGCACACATCAGAAAGCATTTTGTCAGCAGTCTTCACTGTGACTGTTCACTGGCATTTCTGCATTGTAGCTCCCTAGATTGTTTTATAGAATAGTTGGGAAGATGTGAGCTTCATTAAGTCCATCCACTCCAAACATGTATATCACACTTAGAACGAGCTGAATGAACTATGGTGACATTTTCTGTAAAGAATATGTTTGACCTTCTCCTTTTTCCACATTCCGTTTAAGAGTTTGGGAGAAATACAGTTGGGGTGAAAGATGTATGCAAACATCTAAAAAAGTCTTTACAGACAAATGTTTTTTCTCAGCATTAAATTCAGCACAGTTACTAGGGTTTAGGTATGCTTCTGGCCAATGGAATGCACATACTCCCCCTCTTTCAGTATAATTGTAAAGATATGCTCTTATTTTCCATTCCTTTCTTATTTATGATTCATTCATGTAGTTAATTGAAAAATAATACATGTTGCTGTATATAGCACCTAGCCCAACTTGATAAAAATATGTAGTGTTTCAAGTGTGGCATTTGCAGGTTAAGTGACATTTTCTAGACTCACACTAGAGTAGCCCATGAGATTTGGAACTGTATTCATAGCAACTGTAATAAATGCTCTTCCTGTAAACAGCACTTTTCTTGCTGAACACTATTGGAAAGCCCTTCACATGTTGCAACACAATTCTCAGATGGAGTTTTGGCGAGTAAAGAATTCTACATGGCGTGAGAGGGAAGAGTTTGAGGTAGGGTTTGAACTTGTGTTTATCCCTTTAAAAATTATAATAAATTTTTTTTTGCTATGAAATTGTACTGTTCATTCTGAATACTATGTTGAAAGTAGTTCACTTGTTGCAAAACAATACACAGTCTAGCAAATGGAACTTTGATGGGAAAGTAATTCTGTAATGTGTCAGAAGTGGGATATGAACTTGGGTTTATCCCCATAAAAACTATAATGAATATCTTTTTTCTTTTCATAGTGTTTTATCTTTTCAGCATTGCACTAAAACACTTCACATTCTTCACAAGACTGATACATCATAACTTGATAAAATATTTAATACACAGTATTGGCAGCCTAACATCATTTTCTGGGTTCACAAACTGGGTGAACAGTGGATTTTTTTTTTTTTTTACACTCTTGAGAGGTAAAATGAATGTTGTTATATGTGGAGATCAGTTTAAAGGAAACACCGGAGAAAAACTTGAGGTTGCATCAAGGCTCACATTTATCCTTTATTTCTAAAGTTACCCAGGCATCAACCTGAAAGAACTTCTGTGAGTCCTCCTCAGAGCTTCTGCTGACTCTGCCCTTTCCATCCCAAGGGCATATAAACCAGAAGACATCTCTAATGTGTTTTTCTTTTTGGGTTAGCACTCTTAACGTATAATTGTGAATTTCATGACCTTGTTTTGCAATACTTGCTTCCAAACAGTTCCCAGACGGATGCTTCTTCAATTATATTGACCTTTTTGTAAGTCTTTGAATGAAATGTTTGATAAGTGAAAAAATGTAAATGCAAATGGCTGGCAGTCTTGACCAACACTTGAACACAGCACACCAATGTAACTGGATCAAGGAGTTACAAACACCCTTGCTTTTTTTTACCAGAACATACTTCATGCGGAAGTATAACATCTCTTAATAAAATATGTTTCAGTTTAGAGTGTGTTTCTTTCAAGAACAGACATCCAATGCAGGGTGGATAAAGTATTGTAAGGACATGAAATCCTGAACTGGAGAAGCAGGTAAAAATATTCATGGATGTAAATGGAGTGTGGGTAGGTTAAGAAGTTTGTGTGGTATAAGAAGTGGGATTTAAAACTGCATTCCTATAAAGTATGGTAATGAGTGAAAATATTTTAATTGTTATATTTACTGTATTTAAATTTGAAGAGAAGAACAAAGAAAAGATTTGGAGTTCCAGAAAGTACCCTCTTTAATTTCCAGGTTAAGAAAATAAATGGAAGAGAAAATTAGTTTCTGAAATTTACCACTATAGCGTTTCAAGGTTGTCAAAAAGGTTCTTTCCACTTGTAGAGTTGTGCCTCTGATGGAAGCTGGGTTTGAAGTAAACAGTTAAGGAGGAGGGTTTAAAGGTGTGGAAGTGGAAGGGTGGGGCCTGAGATGGACGTGATGTCATCAGTCATTTGTGGTGTTCTCTTCCCCTTAAAAGGAAATGGAAACAGTATTAGTAATGGTGTCATACCCTAAATCTTCCCCTTAATTTCAGAGAAAGATACATGTATAAGACACTCCCTGCACTCATGTACTTGACACAGTTTATGGCTGAAACAATTTATCTTCCACCTCTGAACAATATATACATTTTTCTTCAACTGCCAGATATAAATAGAGTTTTGTCCCAGAGGTTTCAGATAATGGGGAGCTTAGAAACAGGAGTAAGGAGTACATCAGGTAAGCTGATTTGTGGTTTCTATGAATTAAAATGAAGTTCTGTATTTTACTATGTTCTTATTTATCATAGCACTGGACAGTGGCAATGTGTTGCATGCTGGTCAGACATGCAAGTAAGAATTTCACTGTATTCTGAACACAAAACTATATTAATGCTACTAATATTACAAAATGTTTTACTGGGGACTATAGTGCTAAAACACTTCACAAGGATGGTGCAACATAACTTGACAAAGTATGCAGTGTTGCAAATAGTGTGTCCATCTCCTTAAAAATAATAATGAAATCATTTGTATCTTTGCTGGTAAACATTATAGGAGAGTTTTTCACATGGATGTTACCGCATTGCACTTTGTTGGAAATGGATAACTGGTCAGTTAAGAGTTTTATTCTGCTATTACACAGTGGAAGAGTGGTGGGATTTTTTCCATGCATGAATTGAGCTTTGATAACAACATTAAATATGTGTGAACATATACATTTCTTTACTTGAAAAGAAGGTTTTATAATTCATATTTTCAAAATGTTTCTTCTTGCCTAAATATGAATTCCTCCCACCTTAAGTTCAGTCTTCACAGTAACATACATGAGTGGTGGGCACTCTTTAGACCAGAGCAGAGCAGGTCACACAGACCCCCGAATGAAAGTCAACCCATCACCTTATCCTCCATGAGCTGCACACTCACACACACTCACACACACTCACAACCTCCCCCTCCCACTTTGCAGCAGTAAATCCCTGGGAAGACAGATCAGCTCTGGGACACTGCATCCATCTTGTGAGTGACGGTTAATTTCGGAGGATGGATGTGCCGAGCTGCGCTGAGCGGTAATTGAATTCAATCTGCCGCAAGTCTCCGGCTGCAGCCCGGCTCAATGGAAGCAGCATTTTTCTTCTCCGCCTGTCAGTGAACCCATCTCAGCCATCAGCGCAGCGCAGGGCAATCTCCAGTGCATGGATTGAAGCCATCCTTCAAAGTGTCGCAGGAGAGAGAGATACACCCCCACAGCCTCACCCCGCCAGGCCAAGCCTGGCCTTGTGGGGACCCTGCAAGCAAGGCTGCTCTGTGGGCTGCCCCGTAGGCACAAGGCCACACTGCTGGAGAACAGCTACAAAAGTTCCCTAAGCAGCCAAAGGCCCCAACTTAGTTTTGCTCATTAGTCAGTTCCTGGTTTTGGTGTGGCAACTCAGACTGGAGTGAGCACATGAGGAGTAGTGGTAGAAAATACCCTGAGAAGAACATAATTAGTGTGATGAAGAAGACAGGCCTGCCTACCAAATCTAAACAGATGTAGCAAGATAAATTAATTAAGATGACGAATTTGGACAGGGGGTGTATTAGGATAGAGGGGGTACAGGCTGGCAGAGGTTTGTGTTTCACACTTTTCCTCCTTCGCTGAAGCCCAGCACTTTCAGGTCACTTTCCAAAGCTTTATGTGAAGCTCCAGCTTTTAGTGACTGTGCTGCGGCGCCCTCTTCCACTCTGTCGAAGTGCAGGGGTGGGGGGATGGTGGGCCACCCCCAGTCCATTTCTCTTCAGCCCTGTCACTGGGAACCCATTTGGCTGAACTGGGAGACACAGACCCAATCAGGCACAGTGGAGATTAATCGCAGTGTTTATGGCCAGGGGCCATTGATCAAGGAAATGGGCTTTATGGTAATGAGGGAGATTTTTCACTTTCGACCAGCCCTGTCAGCTCCTGCCTTCTTACTGAATTAAAACTGAACGGCTTCTCTCTAGTTTGGAGTCGCTCTGGCTTGGCTCTGTCGTAATGCCCCATCAGTGCTAGGCAGTGCAGGTCGTTGGCACTCTAGCCTTTCAGACAAGGGTCAAGGGTAATAGGACCATTCGAGAAAATTTCTGTTTCTAATGTTAGGAAATTGATCTAGAGCTGTTCAGTCACATTTCCAAAAAAAAAAAAAAAAAAAAAGCAGCTCTAGTCTGCCCCAGGATGAGTCAGGAAACAGGGATTATAATATACCTCAGACAAAGTGACATTATGAATCACAGAAACAATGACATCATGCTGAGAAATGGACTAAATCATAAAACAATCAAGGTGACATGGTGAGTTAGAAACAGGACTAGAGCAACATCATACATAGTGCCTATAAAAAACAACAGGTCCACATTGTGACATCATGTGAATTACAAAGGAACATCTAACAGGTGGGTGGCATCGGTCAACCTAATAAGTCCTTCCTTGTAATATGCGAGTAAATTAAAATCCCTGCTAAAATTCATGCAAATGAATGCAGTTCTATGAAGATGAGGCATCATGCTCCAACTAACATTCCATCAGGAGGAAAGGAAATACAATTTGAGTTAGCAGACAACATCATGCTCCAAAGTGAGTTTTGGGAAATATGATATAATGTGACTTATATGCTGACACACTGAAGATAACACAGTGAATTACAGACAATATAATATAATGTGATCGGTAGGGTAATATTTTAAGTGCAGTAACAATTCACATCATGTGACTAACGTGGCAGGTTCAAGCTAACAATGTGAATTGTAGACAATATAATATTATGTGACTAGAATCGTAATATCGGGGGGAATAGACAATGAAATATCACATGGTTAACATGCTGGCATAATGATACAGTAAAACTAACAGTATAATTTATAGGCAATACAATATCACAAAACCAGGAAGCAGATATTATGAATATAGACATGGTAAAATCATGTGACAGACATGCTGATATTATGATACACTCAAGCTCACACTGTGAATTCTAGACACTATATTATATCATGATAATGAAGGTGAGCTGAGTACAGACACAGTAACATCAGGTATACTGACATACAAAAGACATTAACAGAAAAAAAAAGAAAAATGACTGGAAGATGTGTAATCAAGGAATGGCCAAAGTAAAAACTGGGAGTCAAATAGTTCTTTTGTGAAAGTCAATAACACAAACAAAAATTTGGGATCAAAAAACAAGAGCAATAGTTTTGTCATCCTGAAAGTCAAGAAAATAATTTTTTTAAATCAAGATCTTTGAGTAATCTGCTACCCTGAAACTGCCAAGGGTGACCTTTAACCCATTGCCCAGATGATGTCACAAATGAGTGGACCCTGGGGAATTCTGGGAGGGTTTCCATGGAGGTGGCCATAACAATAGCTTAAAATGGTGGATGTCTGTTGTGAAAAAACAAACAAATTGTGAACTTTTCAGAGAAGTAAGATACATCAAAACAAACTTTAAATTAGACGTTTAGAGCTATATGAAAAGCATATAATTTCCAAACATTAAATATATCAGGTAAATGACATATTGACAATTTCAGAGAGTATAACAACACAACGATCTGATTTTATATGTTTGTGATTTTTTTTCTAAACATAAAATATGTATTTCCTTGGATTTTCCTATTATTCCTTATGGTTTTGAAAATTGTAGAAATCAGTTTCAGTTTCGTTTTCTTGTTGTACTTTGATGTAGGATTGGTTATTTAATTTGTTTGTTATGTTTTGAAAAACCTGTGATATCATCTTGTTTTTTTAGCAGACAATGCCATTTTGACCTTCATTTGCTGTGACATGGACACACACTGCTAGGGGTATGTCATGAAAGCTGCACCATGTGACATCATTGGCACTACATTATTTAAACTGACATTGCATCTCTCAATTTGTCCAAGATTGTGGATATGCTCTCTAACTTTTTTTCTTGCTTTAGAGTCGAATTAAAGCTCAGGTAGTCAGAAATCATGCTTTGTATCTTTGACAACAAACTTTGGTTTACACTTTGGGCATTGGTTTTTGTTTTGATTCTGTAGAAGTTTTGACCTTCTGCTAGCCCTTTGGTTTATATTTATTCTTTCATCTCTTAATCCTTTTATTAAACTGCCCTTGTGGACCTCCCATGTTTTAGCTGTTGTAGTGGACACATGACCACATTTCATGAGTATAGACACATAGTAATGTGGCTAACATGCTAGCATCATGAAACAGTCTAACTAACACTGTGAGTTATAGAAAACATTATGTCATGAAGAGAAAGCTTATATCATGAGTGTAAACATTATAACATCAATCAGCTAACATACTTTAATCATAACACAGCTAAGCCTGATATAATACTTTGACAAAGAATTTTATTTTAGACTATAGATGTAGCATCACAAGACTAAAACAAGTTGTTATTACAATGCAGTGAAGCTTACACTTGTTATGTTTCAGTCAGTGTTGTTGTCCCAGAGTAAATTTACTTTTCTTAGCCTTTGTGTTGCTATCTTTATATACTGTATAATATGCTACCATGGCTGTTCGTTTGTCTGTCCAGGATTTTAAATCACCTGTAGCTCGCAAACCGTTTGACCTATTGACCTGACATTTGGTACACATATGCGGCGCATGTGTATGGGCGCCATTCTCATCCCTACCACCTTCACCGTCACTTCCCCTACCTCTTCATATCTTAAATCATTCTTAAGGCAGATTGAAGACTTAAATGTCAGCTTAAGTGAAAAATGAAAGAAAATGTAGTAATTGTGTTTGCAACACAAACACTGGTTTAATCAGTTTTAATGTGAAAGAAGAGAAGAAGTAGGCCGCTAGGGTGGAGAAAAGAAGAGCTGCTCAGGAAGCAGCAAGCATATCAACCTCTGAGCAAACGAATGCTAAACGTTGTGGCACGCGGCTGAGGGTGGTACCCAGCCGGGACGCCCAGGAGGACCGGAGGAGGGCTTGTGCCTCCTCCAGACCACGAGGGGGCGACCGCCCTGGTTGTGTTGGGGGCCACGGGTAGAGGGCTTGGAAGCCCAACCCTGTAGGGGCCCGTGGTCACCGCCAGGGGGCGCCCCAATGCCTTGGGAGCCCTGGACCTCAGCACTTCCGCCACACCAGGAAGTGCTGGGGGGAAGAGGAGCAGGGACACCCGGAGGGCTTCCGGCTACACAGCTGGTGCTTCCACCACACGGGGGTGTGTCGGTGGAGGCTCCTCAGGAAGCACCTGGAGCCCATCCAGGGGTGCATAAAAGGGGCCACCACCCTCCATTCAATGGCGAGAGTCAGGTGGAAGTGGACGGAGCTCGGAGGAGTGGAGTGGAGGTGGTCTGAAGACTAGAAGGCATTGTTATGCGGCCAGGACTTAAACGGGTGATTGGTGATGAGGCACTGGGTTTGTGCACTGTAAATAAGACTGAAAATAAAACGTGTGTGGTGAACCAACATGTCTGCCTGTCTGTGTCCGGGCTGTACCCCACAACGTACAGAGAAAGAGTATGAAAACTAGGAATGCTCAAGTCAAGTGTATTCACTGCACATTATCGTGCAGTGTGCTATTACTGGTTTAAATATATTTTTGCTTATTGTGTTAATTCTGTTTTTGGATTGACTTTAACTGCCATGTGTATATGTAATTTTATGTTTAATTTCACTGCTTGCTTTAAGTAAATGTTTAGTGTTTTGTGTTATATGCTGTCTTCAGTATGTGAAACCTAAGGAGGTGGAGCCAGCTAATTATGAGGCAGTTGAGAGAGTTGCCCAGGCAGTACTTAAGATAAAGATGGAGTGTTCAAACACTTGTGCATTAAGTGGCTCTGGTTGTTGTATTATGTATCTAGATGTATTTTCCTTTTTATTGTTGTTGTTGTTACTTTTTAAGCATTTTTCATGTTTTTGTGGAATTTTTGGTGCGCTTTTTTATTATTTGGTATTTATGTACTGTGTCTTTAAATTTTCCCTTATTCCTTGTGTTTTGTGGGTGGAACCCTAAGAGGCTGTGCCACCCTGATGTCATAGTGGAAGGTCTTCCTTCAGCCTTTACAGAGTTGGTCTTTCTTGGTTCATTGACATTCAAAGAGTGCAGTAATGTAAGTATTGTTTTTCTGGTTATTGGGTTTTAATTCTGTATTTGTGGTGTCATGGACTAGGAGCCCCAAAGCATGTACATCCCAATATACTCCAAAGCCATTTCCAAAAAATGTCTACTAGAGTGAAATATCACCATCACATCCTCGGTGTAAGGGCAAGCACAAAATCTTTATAAAATAAAAAGTTTATTCTCAACATGCTCCTTAATAACAATGAAGTATCATGAAGCACACAAAGCAAATTAATTTACCCAAAAACATCAAAGTAATCCAATACCAACCAGTCCCAATACCGTAATCCAGAAACATAGTCAAACACAAAGAATGAAGGGCAAAATTCCAAAGGTACAAGCACAGAACAAAACACAAGTAAACTTGCCAACTCCCCAGCATATTCAAAATGATCTGCCAGGAGATGTGGAAAACTCTCTGGGTTTATAAGGTGGAAGGAAGTTCCTGGTGTGATTGGCATGTAGCTCCACCTCTTGGGGGACCGACCACAAAACACGCTGAACATAGCAAAGGAAACTGATATACACAGACAAAACCAAAAAAATACAATGATGTTCATAATCAACATAAATAAAAGAATGACACAAAACCTGAAACTGAACCCCAGCCAGAGGAGGAACCCTCACTGAAACATAACAGGAGTATTCTGACTTTTGGATTACATTTTGGAGGTTGTCGACTGTAGATTGCCTTTTGAAGATAAACCTTTATTAAACCATTATTTTTCACCTTACAGCATTATGTGCTTCTTTTTGCCATTTTCAAATAAATATATTTATTATGATTCTATGGCATTGTCCTTCCAAGGCAGAGGTTCCTCTCCTTTGAATTGCATTTTTCAGTATTTTTGTATAGTTTTAATTTTAACGTATAACTTTGAATTTTATAAGTTAGCTTCCAATCTTTGAGTCTAGTAGGCCACAGCCTGTACAGTATGTGGAGTCTGAGGACTGGCTGCCTTGAGGTGAGGTTACATCTGGGTAGATTGATAAATGTCCTGGCCCACTTTGTAGGTCTTTGGGGGGGGGGGGGGAGGCGTGCACCCCTTTTACTATGTTTGTGAACCCCTTGTACAACAGTGGTTAGTTTTTAATCTTCATTTCTTTTTTTATTTTCTGGCTTTGAACCTTGGCTCTTAGAGAATGTGCTTTCTTTGAATTTTTTCTGAATTTGTTCACCTTAAAGCCCAACCTATTTGTGTTCTGTTTTTGCCCTGTGTTTCCTGTCCTGCTTTTTGTGCTCTTTTTTGTCTAATAAATTCTTTGATTATAAAGTGATTTGTTTTAGCTTGAGGTTTCAAATTTTTCCTCTTTTCCATTTTTGTGACTTTCTGGTAATTATTGAAAATTTTAAAAAGCCGCAGCCTCATTTCTATGCCAGTGAAGGCCAAAGCTTGCCTTTTGAATAGAGTTTAGGCTGTTTAGGGTGAGAACAATCTAGGGGCTCAGACCTGAATTAAGGGCAGATCTGACCTTTTCTCATGTGCACTTTGGATAATTCTCCCTTTTTGTGTGCCTCATTTTTCAATAATTCACAACAACACTGAATTATGGGAAATATAATATTGTGATTAGGCAGGTGATACCATCAATTTAATTTGGCAATAAAGAAGGTGATATCACAAATATAATGTTGTGACGAAGTAGGTTATATAATGAGTACTGACATTATAATATTCTGTGACTAGTAAGCTGGCATTATAACACAGCCTACCAAACACTCTGAACTACAGACAATATAATATAATAAGGAAAGTGATATTATCAGCATGATACTGACAAGAAGAAAGCTACGTCTTGAGATTAGATACTGTAATATTATATGGCTAACATACTGACATCAGAACACAGTCAAGCTAACACACTGAATTATGAACAACATAATATCATGACGAGGAAGGTGGTTTCATGAATTTAATATTTTAATAAGGGAGGTGATATCATTAGTATAGTATTTTGACTAAGAAGATTACATCAGGAGTAATATTACATCACCTGTAATATCTCATAACTAACATGCGTGAAACCTAAAATAACAAAACATGAAAAATGTGATTGAGGATGAAGAAGGTGACATCATGAATATAATATTGTGACAAAGAGTGTTTTATCAAGGGTATACACAGACATTGACTACCATGCTGCCATCACAACATAGTCCAGCTAACACTTTGAATTACAGAAAATATAGACTTGTGATGAAGACCATTTCATTCTGAATATAATGTTGTGACGAGGAAGGTAATATCATGAATATCATTGGGCGGAAGAAGATGTCATGAGTATATACACGATAAACCACATACTCTGTAAAGTAGCTTGTAACTACTAAGCTAACATCATGACTTTCAGTTCTAGTGATGGATGAGGTTAAGCCTTAGGACAGATAAGGTAGTTTTGTGGGTTATGGATAATTTAGGATGTGAAATAACATAAGGTGGCGAATAAAGTGAAATCACAACTAAATGAAATATAGCATCTTGCAAATGACAAGGTGACAGCAGTGTAACAATATGTGACAATGAGGTGTCATAATGAGAAGAGAGAGTATAACACCTATAAAGTAACATCATGGGGCAGTCAAGGTAACACGCTGTTACAGATAATATATTAACTGACTGAAAATGTGACAGCAAGACCAACATTAATCAGCAAACAAGGTAACATTATAAGACATCATAATGACAGTCAAGGTGACATCATGCAACAGTGAAGAGAACAATACTGTAACTTGAAAAACAAAAATTAATTCACCAAAAAGCAATTTCAGAAAGCAAGCATGGTGATGTTACATGTCAGATAGAAATGACAAAATAATTAGATGAGTTACAGGTAAATGCCACTAATTGCAACATGGCTTTAATAATGTGATAGGATACAGTAGAAAGAGGTGGCAAGGTGGCCTTCTCAGACCAGACACCAAGAACGAAGAAAGTTCTTTGACATAATCCTTTTAAATCCTGCACGTCTGTAAGTTCTATTTGTTGCAAAGGTCTATTCATCACTGTTTTCTGTCTTCCTCCTCCTCTGCATCCATGTGTGACCCTCAAGCTAGTAGACTGACTTGGAGGGGCTGACCAAGCTATGTGAAATGGATAAAGATGAACACACCTGAAATGCTCACCAGGCTGGGCTCCCTCAGCTCTACAAGTTACAACGAATCACAGAGGAGCTCTGTTACAACACGGTGCTGCCCAGCAGGCATAGGACAGGGAGCTTTATGTCGGCAAAAGAAAACAAAGCCTGCTTTGAAGCTGGGCTGCCTACTCTCAGGACTCAACTCTCCAATTTGGGGTCTAATTTTCCCGAATCGACGAAGAATTTCCAAACAAAGCTATTAGCTGCTGCTCCCCTTAGCCTTTGACCCAGCTGGCAGCTCAGGTTACAGGATAATGAGCCAATTGCATGGCAAAGAGAAAGTTAAATGGTTGGAAATGTGATGTAAAAGGTGCAGAGTGCAGCTTGCACCCACGAATTTGGGGCCCTCCCCCAGCGACCAGTGCCTGGTCCCAGTGTGCATTGGCAGAAACTTCTTCCGTACAGGCAACAGAATAGTGTCGTCAGGTTTCAGGTCCGTGTTTCCTGTATTTAGTCTGCCCTACTGCCATGGGCAGCAGCACGCAATTAACCCTGGCTCCAGAAATGGCTTGTATGGGGGGGGGCAGACGTACCTGATGGACCCCCTGAAGGGCCTGGTGACGCCACAATGTCTACACCTCTGGTGTGACTCGCTGCTGTGACTTCAACCGTGGTGTAATGGTGAGAAACAGCTTAAAAAAATGCAGTGGCTATGTTTGGACCAGGCTGCAGGTAGAATATACTGGAATTTCACTTTCTATTCCTGCTGATGTGATGGTTCTCAGGGTTAAGGGAAGCAGTTAAAGAAGACCACCCTGAGCTATTGGTGCCAAAGTGAGCTATGAAGAAGGCCCCTGAGAAGATCATTTTGATTCTTGTACTGATTTTTGTGCCATTCCACTATGTAAAGTGGGATGGAGTCTAGGATATAACTGCCTCACAAGTCAACACACAAATGCAAACAGGCTGTACATTCTCAAATGGAACACAAGCTTCTTCCACAAGAAAAAAAAAATAGAATATTCCATTTAACTTCCCCTTCTTCTCCTCTGACAAGCATTATCCTCCTTCTTTCTCAACTCCAGTTCACCTGTGTGAGACAGAGTGACACCCTTATGCAGTACCTAGAATTGCTTCTGGTAACACAATACTGCACCAAGTAAACACTTCCAAGTGTCAAGATATGGAAGCTTCCTCCCTGTAAACAATGATCCCACCCCATAGCTCTCAAGAAATTTAGCAGGGCCACCCACTGGGAACACAACTCCCATGCGGCAATGCTGGTGTGCACATAGGAGACATATCAGAGGGATGCTAGTGTTGAAGAAGCACATGGCCCCGGGAAGTAGTCTTGTTTCATTCTCTATTATTTTATTATCCTGACCGGGATAGGGAACTCTCGCCATCCCAGTTGGGATGCTCAACTGTCCATGGGGACTGTCCTTCTTCTTCTACCACTTTTGATTTCCATGATCATGGCCATATCCTGTGGACAGTGGTTCCTGGGAAAGTCCTCTGTCTATTGTAGTTCATCAGAGTGCCCCCACAGCTTGGTAAAGATGTTGATGCCACCTGGCATGGCACACTCATTCACATCACGCCAAGTTAGAGTTGGATATTAACTTGGAATGCACACCTTTGAGGATATGAAAGAAAAGCTGGAATACCAGAGAGCACTCACTAAGACAAACAACAAACTCCACATCGGCAGCACCTGGGACAGGGTTTCAACTCAGTCTTCTTGAGAAATGATGCACTGTGCCACTCTTTACTGTATAGGCAGCTTGTTCTCAAAGCTCCAGAAAGATGAACTTTTCTCCCAGTGTGGCCCCTCTTCATGTGCATTTTGCTAACTCTCCCACAGTCCAGTTGTCTTTTGTCCAGGTGCTCTGCTTCAGTGCTAAATATGAAAGATGCCCACCCTTGCTTATTAAATGCCCCTGCAGTGGAAAAACTCCCACCTTGTATCTGATGTGACTCCAGCCTTGTATGACCCCAATTTGGAAAACGTTTAGAATGTATAGATTTATAATTTTCTACCTTGCATAATGATGCCAAAGCCTTAGATTAAATAATTATGAATGTGGTATCACTAAATCCACTTTAATAAAAGCAAAAGTGTTTGTGTGTCTGTCCAGTTTCTAAGTCTCTGTCATTCCAAAACATTACACGTCACAGGCATTTTCAGTATTAAAATGCATTGCATTTTACATTCCAACAGATCACAAACATTAACACTGCTTTTACAAATCCCATATGAAATGGCATTTAACAGAGACAAATGCATTAAATGGTACACTGCAAATGTTAACACTGAGGTCTACATTGATTACTTACATTTTAACCTGTCATAGACAGGTAGCACAGTTAGTATTATACAGTATAATGTCTAACTAATACCCAATGCATATACGCATTCAATGAAATACAAACAGAAATTAAGAATATTAAGAAGTACATAAGGATACAAGTTAAAATAAACAAGATAAATGCACAGAAACACAAAAGCATAAAACATTTTGCATGAATGTATACAAAATAACCATGAAAACAGACTGTATTATTTTCAAATTGTTATGAACATCATGGGGGCAGTGCCTAGCAGCAGCACTGGACATGTAGCAGGGAACAATAGTAAATAGGCTGCCAGACCACTGTGGCATACTCATGCACACTACTACACAGGGCCAGCTTAGAATCCCACACCCATATATGCTAATAGATGTAGGAGTAAACCCAGAGTACCTGAATGGAAAACTCACACACACCCAGGGAGAATTTATTATTTACAAAGTGTCCCAAATTTTTTTGGAAATGGGGTTGTATGATCGATGGTAGACTTCTTAGGTGTAAAACCAGACTGCTCAGGTCGCTGGCAGGTGAGGAAGTGATCACGGATCCTATTGAGGACGACCCTAGCAAAGATGTTACCAGGCACCGAAAGCTGTGTTATCCCTCTGTAGTTGCTGCAATCAAAGCAATCACCCTTCCCATTCCAGATAGGGATGACAAGTCCTGTTTTCCAGTCTGGGATGACACCAGGAGGACGACCTTACCACCAGCCAGTTCACCCCGGATAACACAGACCCCTGCAGCCTTCCCTACCCTCAGCTGGTTCTCCACCTGTGCAGTCTCAGCGAGACTGGGTGGTTCACAGCTAATTAGAGCATCAGCCTCAAGTGAACCGTGGACCCAGAGATGTTGAGCGTCCTAGCCGGAGGATCGGCTTTAAACAGCTGCTCAAAATAGCTAGCCCAGCGGGTCACAACTGCAGTGTCATCCGAAAGGACTGTTCCATCAGCCACGCTGACTGCGACTCTCCGAGGAACAGATTCAGATGTGCGTAATTCTTCAATTCCTCTGTAAGCAGGACACGGGTCACTAGGCCATAGATGGTGTGTCACTTGCTCACAGATTCTTCTCACAAACGCCTCTTTATCTGCCCTCAGAGCCCTCGCAGCAATCCTTCTCAGTTTATGGTATAGACTGGAGTTGCCATCATGCCAAGCACTACAACTCCTCTCAATGACATCTAAAAAGTTTACCATCAACCACATCCTGGCACTGAGGGATCTCATGGAAGAGTTTCTTTGCAGCCTTTGTCAATTTTCACAAAGCATTCGACTCAGTTGATCAAGCCGCCTTGTGAGACTTCGTAGGATCCCCTCAAAGTTGCTGGATATCATGGCTGGCCTGTACACTGGTACTGTGAGAGTTGTGCAGAGTGGAGGCAGAACCTCTGTATTTTTCCCAGTTGATTCTGCAGTTCGTCACATTTGTGTTCTTGCTACTACTTTGTTCAGTGCTTGTATGGACTGAGTGTTGGGTAGGGTTGTGGGGTCCATAGGCTCTGGGTATCTGTTGGTGAAAAGAGATTCACTGATCTTGACTTTGCTGATGATGCTGTGATCTTCACAGAGTCAATGGAGGCTCTAATCGGGTCTCTCAAGAGACTGAGCAAGTAGTCTGAGTGTCTGGGGTTGCGAGTGTTCTTGACAAAAACCAAGATCCTTTCATGACCTCTTGGGCACAGCCATCAGCAGTGTGTCTGTCTGCGGAGTGAGTGTTGACCTTGTTGAGAGGTTTACTTACCTAGGCAGCGACATTCATGTCTCTGATGACTCTTCCTATGAAGTCATTAGATGGAACGGGATAGCATGGGGGGACATGAGGTCTCTGGAAAGTTGTATGTGGTGCTCCCGATATCTTTGCAAAAGGATCTTTGCTTCCTGTTTTGCTATATGATTGCAAGACATGGACACTATCCAGTGACCTGAGATGAAGACTGAACCCCTTTGGTACTGTGTCTCTTCGGAGTATCCTTGGGTACCACTGGTTTGACTTTGTGTCAAATGAGCGGTTGCTCATGGAATCCTGAATGAGGCACATTACCTGCATTGTGATGGAGCATCAGTTACGGCACTATGGCCATATGCCGTGACTCCCCAAGAGTGATCCAGCTCACAGGATCCTCATTGTTTAGGACCCAAGCTGTTGGACCAGGCCAAGGGGATGCCCACGTAACACCTGGCTGCAGTAAATAGATGGTTATTTCTGGAGGTTGGGACTGGACCGCATGTCTACCTGGGGGGTTGCCAACCAGGATCCCGAGCTTTTTCATTGTTTGGTAGGGGCGGCAGCGCTCTGTACCAGTGCATGCTCCCCAACCTGACCTGACCTCAGCTGACCTGGGTTGTATGTACTGATTGGTTTAAATTTAATTAATTCAAATTATATGTAAATGTATTTATTGTATTTCAGATCCTTATTCTGTTATTTTAGTCAGCTGAAGTAAACTGGTAGAGTGCACTGAAGTCAATTCCTTCAAGCTCGGAGTAATAAAGATGTCCATTTTGAATTTCATATGAGAAGGTGACTCAAGACATTTCTTTGTTTATTAAGTATTTTTCACAAATTTGGTACATATGCACACAATACATGAAGACAAAGAGACAAAGGCACCTAATCGTGACATTTACATGTTGATAAAATATATTTTCTATTTTTGAACTGTTAAGCTCCACATTTAATCTTCCAGCTATACACTTCTTCAATATACAAATTAGAAGCTTTGATTAAAGCAACATACTTAACAGTGAACTTCTTTCATCTGTATCTGTTGTTGCACACGTACATTTGAGAGACAACCTCATGGCTCATATTAATATAATTACACTCCCAAAAAAGGGTTGGTGCTATTGTCTAATGCCTTTTCTCTTCCTCCTTCTGCAGAAGCAGTGATTGACAGTCGCAACACCAATGATGCCACTTTTGTTTCCCGATCACCTGACCCCGGTTCTTTCTGTTTTCTGACACCATCTTGGAGTCACTCAATAGAAGACTTGCATCTGAAAAGACAGTTTTCATTTTTTCTTTTGAGCATATCAAGTTATACAGGGTTCAATCTGGTGCCTCAACTCTTTATCTGTTTCTGTGGTTTATTCTTACACTGTCCTTGAGGTGATTTTGACTAGTATGAATGAAGATTCATTCATAAAGCTTCTCTTGACTGTAACAGGAAATCATAAGGAATTTACTCCTTAAAAGTTTCAACAGGAAAGGCATTTCTCAATTAAAATTTCAGGTAAGGAATAAAATTCAAACATTCATAAAATACACCCTAGTTGTGTATGCATATACTAGAGAACTGTTCTTCAATCACACATATCCCATTTAAAATAGTCCAAAATGTATCCATGGTAAACTTGAAATTGTGAGCAGTGCTAGTGCTAGGTTATTTTGCACCTTAGGTCAAGCTTATTTGTGCGCCAACTGTTCAGTAGTTAACCCGTGCGGCTACCCCCCAGACTTTCTGATCTGCACCCTGATCGAATGCCTAAATCGCCTTAATGGTGGCACCGACCCTGCTTTTGAGCGATTTCATCAAGTACCTACATCACATGTTTTGGGAAGCGCTGCTGCCTCGCAGTTAGGAGATCCGGGTTCACTTCCTGGGTCTTCCCTGCGTGGAGTTTGCATGTTCTCCCTGTGTCTGCATGGGTACTCTGGTTTCCTCCCACAGTCCAAAGACATGCTGGTTAGGTGCATTGGCAATTCAAAATTGTGCTTGGTGTGTGTGCACGCCCTGCGGTTGGCTGGCACCCTGCCCTGGGTTTGTTGGCTGGGATTGGCTCCAGCGGACCCCCGTGACCCTGTAGTTAGGATATAGCGGGTTGGATAATGGATGGATGGACGGACCTTATATAAGGAGCCAGATCAGATGGGACTTTCCAATATTATAGGTCTCTTTGTTGGGTGGTGGATGAGTTAAGAGTTTCATGGATTGTCGTTGGGGCATACTATTAGAACATGGGAACATTAGAAAGATTTTGAAAAAAACAGGCTATGTAGCCCAACAAAACTTGCCAATCATATGTGTTAAATTCCTTCAAAATAACATCAAGTTGAATTCTGAATGTCCCTAAAGTCCTACTGACCACTACACTACTTGATAATGTATTCCATGTGTCTATAGTTCTCTGTGTGAAGAAAAACATATTGATGTTTGTGTAATATTTACCCTGAACAAGTTTCCAGCTGTGCGCCCATGTTCTTGTTTAACTCATTTTAAAGTAACAGTCCCAGTCCACTGTCCTAATTCCTTTCCCCATTTTAAACACTTCAGTTATGTCACCATTTAACCTCCATTTACTTACATTGAAAAGATTCTACTCCTTCAATCTTTCCTTGTAATGCATACCCTGCAATCCAAAAATCAGCTTAGTTGCTGGTCTCTAGGCTTTTTACTAGCCCTGCCTTGTCTTTATTATAGCAGGAGATCAAAACTGCACACAGTACTCCAGATGTGGCCTCACCAGTGCGTTGTAAAGCTTGAGCATAATCTCCTTGGACTTGTAGTCTACACATCGTGCTACAGTATATAACTTAACATTCTATTAGAGGTCTTAATTGCTTCTGAACACTTTCTAGTGGTTGACAGTGACAAGTCCGTTATTACTCTTAGTTCCTTCTCAAAAGCAGTATTTTCACATTTCAGATCTCACATTGTGTATTCACATCTAACATTTTTACTTTCTCTGTACAATACATTACATTTATTTTGCGACTGACACAAATCTGCCCAAGCTTGTATGTTATGCATCTCTGTCTGTAGTGATTCAGCAAATTCTAGATTATCTGCCAATACACCCAGCTTTACATCATCTGCAGACTTAACCATCTTGTTTATATTTCTATCCAGATCATGTATATACAGTAATATTAAAAATAGCAGCGGCCCCTGTTGTACTTGCCATGTTATTTTCAATTGTTTGATTGAGCTGTGCTTTGTTATTATGTTCTGTTTCTTAAATAAAACCATCATAAAAAAAGAAAAAAGACACAAAGTACAAATGCATATATATTAGACCACTATCACTTCAAACATGTAGATACACAATGACAGTCACAGATGCCCTGGGAACATTGAACTCAGAACTTTCCAGTTCCTTTCAGAAATAAGGATGTTTTTGACTTCTACTGTCCTCAATATGTTTTTTCTGATACTTTCCTGCAACACTTCTTCAAAGGGCCTAAGGCATTCCTCCACTCTGAGTGGAAGCACAATATAGTAGAAGTTGTTTGCTATCCCCTGGCATTCATCTTTCCATTTTAGGAATCCACATGTTGCAGTACAGAGCCTAAGCCTTTGAATGACAACCCAGCTGCCATACTACCTACGCCTCAGAACAGATCATCTTCCTAAAGCTAAGCATGTTTGGGCCCGGACAGGACTAGGATGGGAGACCATCTAGGAAAAGCTTGGGTTGCAGCTAAAGGAGGTGTTGGTGAGGCCAGCAGAGTGTGCTTACCCTGTGGTCTGAATGTGGATCCCAGTGCAGTGCTGTAAAAATGTTGCTATCTTTTGGAAGGGACATAAACATGAGGTCTTGGCCCTCTGTGATCATTAAAGCACTATATATCCATCCATCCATTGTCTAGCCCGCTGAATCCGAACACAGGGTCACGGGGGTCTGCTGGAGCCAATCCCAGCCAACACAGGGCACAAGGCAGGAACTATATAAATGTAATTTATTATTATTATTATTATTATTATTATTATTAATTATATCGTTTGTAGATCATATGTGTTCCACACTGGGCCAATTTAAAGTCACTGATCAGTCCAATTTAGAAAGTGACACATGCACAGAGACACTGAACAGGTTGGCTTCTGAAACTAAGAGGCTAAATATTGCACCACCATGCCACTCTTCAACCTCCCAATCTGTTACTCAAAACAAGATGAAATTTCCTTAAGAACACGAAAGGAAATGACAATGTAGATTATAAAAATACTTCAGGTACCATTTGGCACTTTTACTAGCTGGATGGTCCATTAATCTGTTTATTATTCATTTTTATAAAGCACCCACAACCCAGTGTTTCTCGTCATGTCTACCAGAAGACAATAGACCTGCAACTGACAATTGGATTGTTATATTGATGCTTAGAGTTATAAATATCTTGCCCCAAAGCCAGCAGCCATACCTCACAAAGGCTAAATAGGTATGAAATGATTACATGAGTGAGTTCATTTATGAGACTCTGTACTGAAATTGCACAGCGGTACAACAGTGTAAAGTTAAAGTTTCCATATTGAGCTCCCTGCACCCATGGGTGCTCCCTCTTGGCAAGATGCCCCACAGGCACTGATTTTCCCCACCAGTGGTTTCAACCTGCCCCCCTTCTTGCCGTGCAGGCCTGCTGTCTCTGGTCTTAATGAAAGTGCCCCTTGTTTAGTATTGATTGTGATTCGGCCTTGTCTTAATGAGTGCTTTCCTGGACCCTTCCTTCTCCGTCCTGCTCCCTCTGCTTTGCCTTGGCGCAATAGCCCCCTAGACGGTTTCCATTGATTCCTTTACAAACAGATGCTTAATGAGCCATAACCCATGACCTCCGGTTGGCTCAAATTCACTGAGCCACTGCATTCTGAGATCATCTGCTGTTATATATAGCGCCTTACACAACAAGGTTGCACCCCCAGGTCAGCTATTAGTCAGATGAGAGAACTCCTAATTGTTCGTTGAGCTGAACAAAAAAAAAAAAAGAGAAATTTTGCTTATACATCCAGGCACCACTAGGAAGGCACTGGGCGAGCATTTCCTGCCTAGTCTCGGCTGAATTTCCACAGAGGGCCACTACTGTATATTCAAAGCCTGAAGACCTGCTCTCTGTCCCACTATCCCCTCAGTGCCATTAGGTTGGGGGAACTAATAGGAAGTGCAGACAGCAAAAAAGAGAGCAAGTGAGCACACAAGCCTCCTACAAGCTAACTAAATAAATAAAATACTGCCTCTGTATCGCAGACTCTTCATTCCTGTTCAATAAACGCCTCAGGCCATTCTCTTTAACCAGCTTAAACAGCTGACCTCCCCCACGGCATATTAGAGAGACGCTGAGCAGTGTGGGAGGGAGATTTGAACCCCTAGCATGAAGGGGACCATGGCATGTGTCCTTTGATTTTAAAGCGCACCCTGTCATTGGTATTCTGTGACTGCCGAGCTGGACCCTTGAAAGAAAGTGTCACTGACAGGGCAGCTAGGGAGGCCGGGTGCAAAGACAAAAGTCTGCTGTGGAGCATTTCACACTGACCAACATCATATTGATGGATACCTGCAGGATGTCAAGGAAAGAAAAGTCAAGAGGTGGCCATTCAGGATGATGGGAGGAAAAAGACACCTGCTCTGCAAAGCATGCTTGCTTACAGCAGTGACCAGCCACAGGAAAGGTTTGTACCCAAGGCCAGCAGCATGTCAGTGGGCCATTCTTCTGTCACTCAGGCACACAACTCCAAGTGACAGGAGGGCTGCTTCTGGGTATGACCCATCAGAGTGATTGATGCCCACAGAGGCCCCTGGCAGGTTCAAGCTGACCCTTCTTGTCCCCTGAGGGCTGATCTAAGAGTAACAGCGGTCAATAAACCTTTAATCACCAATAACCTGGCAAGGTGCTAATAGGCCTGTGGCCAGGATTCTGACGCTTGCTCACTTTCACTGTAAGCTCTTGTGTGGCAACTATCCTCTCACATCAAACCCATCAAGGAAAAGAATGGAATGGGAGAGTGGTCACTCAAGGTGGCCAAGAGCACACATGGGGATCTATTTTAACCATTAATTTCTACAGAAAACAATACAATAGACTAGAGAGAGACCATGTAGATGATCACAGGCCAGTTTGATCTGTGGCTGTCAGAGGATAGTGCAGTTAATTGTGCCCTCCATCCAACATCACACACTGTAGGTTCATCACATTCAGCGGAACAACATGCTACATTCTTTGTACCAGATTGCCCAGTAATGCCCAGCAAGTTTGAGGCCATGCTTATCCCATGAGGCCTGATCAATCATATAGACTTCTATCCTCCTCAGTTCACATTGTACCCTACCCCTTACCCTTCTGAACCCTTTTCTCTTAGTGACCCTGTCTATTTTATTAATTTTACGCACCACTCTCTACTTCCCTATCTTACAGACTCTCTCAGCCTTGACATGTCTCCTCCTACTATACACACACATTCTTCCTTCCCATCGCCATGCTTGCCAGTGTTCTCCAATTCAGATTATTTAACACTGTGCCTCATTCACATTGGACAAGTTTTATTCTTGCATGGGGCAAGGACACTCGAAAAAATGCCAAGAGAAATTTCCGAACCAGAATTTCATATTGAGCTCATCTGGTCTCCACCCTGCTGCTTGGATCAGCTGTTCCTTTCTATCTGCAGCCCAAAAGAGATGGGCATCTGCAAGATCAAAACTGAAAATGACAACGCATCCACCACCTGACCAAACAGGCTCTTGATCCACTGACCCTGGTCTATGTGCTCCGAGCGTCCTGTTTTATCTCTGCTTCTGTGTCTAAATGAAGACGCTTGAACCATCTGGACAGGCCCCTCTATTACTAGTGGGGGAAGGCCAGCCCCCTGCCAGCAAGCACATACCTTAAGATGATTGATGAGGTGGTCATTCCTGAGGGTCGGAAGGGTGGTGACCTCACAGCAGTGAAGCCATTCTCTAAGGGGCAAGAAAAAAATGGATTGGATTTTCAACTCCCTGTTAGTCACATTTTGAGGAGCAAACTGAAGGACGCAAGCATCCCCACAGGGTTCGATAGATAACGCTTCTGGGGATGATAGAGTAAAATGAGGGTCAAGATGGAGACAATAATGCGACAGCAAATCAGGACCCCATGATTGCACTGCATCTGTTGCATTTGGAAGAAGCCTAAAATTCCTCGGTGTGACAAAGGCACAGCTGGAAAATGGCCCTCTGCAAAGGCCAACAGCCATTTCATTTTTGTTCACTTAGCTCTTCAATGAGAGGAACCTAAAGAATTCTAACAGTCATCCACTGTTTGGGCTCACTGGCCAATCTTGAATGCTACCCATAATGGAGAGCATTCTGTTGGAACTTGACAGGTATCCACCTATTAGATTCATATGCATCAGGTTTTATGTCATGGTAACCAAAGCTTGTTCCACCAGCACTGGGTGTAAAACACGATCTATCCCTAAACAGGGCACCAGTGCATCAGATGTATAGGCCCTGCTTACATTGAGAAAGAAATAAGAAAGAAGGAATTAACTCCAGCACTCAGATGGCGCCAAACTAATTCTTTTATTCCAAGAAGGCAAAATATTCTCTCGTTGCTGCTCATGTTTTGTTGGTTTGGAAGGGTAAACATAGCTGTGCCAGCCTAGGATCTGCAGAATGCTTCGCCTGGTGTGATAGTACCAAAGGCTTGAAGTACTGGACTGACAGCCCTAGGCTGAAAACCCAAAGATAACTCTACTTACCTGAAATGATTTGACTGGTGACCTGGAGAAATGTGAGGGTCTGACCAAACTAGGTCTGATGTTCTGGAATTGTTAAAATAGTACCCCAATATGAAGGTGTTTAAAATGACTGGATTCAGCAAACTGATTCTAATCATCTGGAATTAGCAGACTGAATGTTTTGATCTGGTAGAATCCAACTGGCTAAAATAAGTCTGGTGCCCCTGATCTGGAAGGATTAAACTGACCCCACTAGCTTGACTTTACTAGATATGTGTTCATTACGTGGAAGAATCAGATTGACCATCTTGGCATGGGGATTAGATGATTTATGGTCTTCTTTTGGTGGACTGGTTTATGATTAGCAGCCTGGTCCGCTCTGTGTTGGGTACCTAAATTGACATGGGTTTTTAGGTATTATCATACTGAAAGGACCAAAATAGACTCCGATACATTGGCATTGCTGGCCTGAAAGACTGTGAGTTCAGGGCCTCAGTTTGATAATCTGGATTTACCATACAAGGATCTAACAGACACCTCTGGCCTGGCTTAATCACACTGGTTCTGTAAGACAGGAAAGACTAAATGGAGTAGAATAGACAAGCATTGCATGGTGTGTTTATTACATAGAGGAATCAGACTGACTTTATAATTACTATAGCTATTACTATGATTACTAGCTTGGACCTACAGACAATAATTCATCAGGCAACAAAGAGAGAAAATGAATACAACATCATACACTGAGTACATCATACTGTATATATAAAATAGATATGCAAGAAATAATCATGTGTTTGTCAGTACTGTATAAGTGAAGTTGCACAAAATTTTGGTAAATGTGTCAGTGTGGTTAGTGTTAGGATGTCATGGATCCAGTATACTGAGTTTGAATTTCACAGACAGGCGTCATCTGTATGGAGTGAACACAATCTCCCCATGTGTGTGTGTTTTTTTTTCCTCTTTTGTTTTGTTTTTTTCCCCCCAAGGGTCAAATCTTGTGTCAGTTGTCCCTGCAATGGACTGGTACCCCATTCACAGATGGGTCTTGCCTTGCATCCAATGTTGTTAGGACAAGTGCAACACAAAACTGTAATAAACAAGTGTTAGAATGTTTTCCTATATTTTTTTAAATATCATGAAAATAAATGCAAGAACACGAATAACCGTCAGGTCCATCTGTCTGGGCAGTCTGTTAAAGGACCTCCAGCCAGGATGTAAGCAGAACATTTTCTAACTACCCACCTCATTTATAAAAAGAAAAAAAAGCAGCAAAGGAGCATTGGCGACCTCTTCTGACCACTTGTAGGTACTTCATGAACAGTTTCTTTATTCTGGGGCGCTCTCGTGTGGCTTTCTCTGTGCACTGCATGTTCACTTTAAACCAAAATGCTAGCCTTGAATTGACTATAAACACTCCGCCTGATAGACCAAGTGGCCAGAGTGGTGGACAGGAAACCGCTAAATTATAGATTCAGCTCTCAACATCGTTCCCCTAAGCATGTCACTTAAACTGTCTGCCCACAGAATGCATTATATGTATTATGGAGCTCACTATGAAAAATCTTTTCAAATTATACTGGGCACCACCCACAATCATAATAAGCAGATTCAGAAAATGAATTAGTCAAACATATTATTTACACATATTTACAAATTAATATTTAAAATTGGCACTTTCACTTTTTTTTTACTTATTCTGGTATTTCTCATTTCCAACACAACTAAAATGCCTTTTACAATATTCACAGGCATAAGGTGTAAAAGGGTGTGCCATTGCTGTCTCACAGCACCCAAATCCCAGGCTGGAAGACCAGCTCACCCAGGGCTGTCTTAACGTATGGGCACTGGCTGGGGGGCTCAGGAGAATAGGGTCCCACAGTGTTTCTGATGCCTATGTATGTTTCTGTTTTCCTATCAAAACAGGGGTGGATGCACACTATTTTGCCTGGGAACCAATGATAATGTTAAGATGGCCTTGAGCTCAGCCAGCCTCTAAGTGGAGTTTACATGTTCTCATGGTATCTGTGATGATTTTCATCCAATATACCAGTTAAATGTGTGCCAGCTTATTTGGCAGTTCAAAATTGACATGGACAAATGAGTTTGGGTGTGCTCTGTGTTGGCCCGGTATCCAGTTCTGAGCTCATTCCTCCCCTGCACCCAGTGTTGCACCCTGTGGCCCTGAAGTTGAATTTAAGTATTTTATAGTTGATGGATGGATAAGCTTGAGCGTTTATGTTGCATAGTATTTTATACTTTAATGTTATATATAGAATTCTATATAAAAATAAATTGCTGGTTTGTAGTCCCCCTAAGCTTACTGGAATTAAATCAGAAAACTTATTACAGAAAATTACAAGTGGTTGAGAAATTTGTTTGAGGATCCTGACTTATCCTTCCAACTATCCATTTCTTTATTTCCTTGATCCAAGGTCACTGACAGCCAAAGTCTGCCAAAGCTCCTTTAAGGCAGTAACTAAAGCAGAATTTGACAGCAGTTATTGTAGTAAGTGATTTCATTAAACTCAATAGAGAACTATTTCTCCAAATTGCTTATTTAGATGTGATTTCTAAATTCGTTGATTGACTGAATTTTTGTATTACACATAGTCGGCCTTCTTCAAAGAATGCCAGATGAAAATCTTAGTATTGTTGTTTAACTCCACCTATTCATCTATTTACTATTGAACCTGCTTAATCAGCAGATTTTCATGTAATCTGTCTTTATATAGCAATTGAATATAACAATGGCATTTTTAACTGTTCACAGTATTAGTTTAAGCCCAAGATGACTTGACGTGAGTCAGTGTGGATGTGCTCATGAGTGTGTCCTGCAGCGATGCTCCTTCCTATCTTATGCCTGATTTTGCCATTAAAGGCTCTATCACCCCCAACTCAAGACTCCGATTCGAATGAAGTAGGGACAGAAAATGGATGGACAGATTTTGCAGCGCATTTTTCATACAGAATTCTCAATCCTACTTTTACATAGAGCTGTATCGATCAACACCACAAAACATGCAAAAACACAATCTCCCTGAACAAAACTTCTTAATGGTTTCTTTGTTCCTTTGACAAGCAGCCAAAAAAAAACGATTCAATATAACATATTTTAAAAGGAAAAATTGAAGGGCTGAGAAATATCCATCTATTCTGGTCCACAAAAAATGTGGGTGGTGCTCTTGGAAAGAATAAAATCATCAGTTTTGGAAATGTCTTTTGAGGCAGAATAAAAGCAAAAGCAAGCCATAGGAATTACATTATGTGTTACATTAACAATAAGAGTAATAAGAAAAGTTTGAAATTCAAGTTAGCTGTTCTGTTGGCTCATTTCATGCTTATTGGCTGATGGTAAAGAAAAAAAGAAATAATGAAGTGTTCTGAATTTTAAAAAAGCAAGCGAATGACAATTAAGTAAATAAAGATGTCAGCAGTTATTGGTTACTAATGGTATGAAAAATTGCAGTCATTGCAGACCCCCAGCATATGAGTTTGACACCCTTGATTAGAGCTGGAAATCTGCACCATGACATCAGTGCAGGTTTAGGATGGCAGTTTTAGGACAGGAGGTTTTATGAACATGGATAGAGCTTTTTGTAATATTTGTGTACAGTTGGCAAAAAAGAAAAAAGAATGAAAATACAATAGCTAAAGTGTTAGCTAGGTAGGTGTTGAAGTGAACATGATAAGAAGCTGTAAAGTTTATCCAATAAAAAATGTTGATACCATTTAAACTGCACCTTAATCACATTAACTCCTAATCCTCACTTCCATCCTAAAACTGTACTGATGTTATGTCCAGAAACGGCACTTAGGTCATCCAAACCCTGCTAATCCTAAACTACTGTCCTAAAACTGTACTGACCTCATGGTGCTGCGGCTCTTTAGAGCAAGAGTTCCCAAAGTGGTCGATATTGACCCCCGGGGTCGATTTGAACTTTCAAGGGGTCGATAGTTTCAATAAAAAAATTTGGGGGTCGTCGACAGCAAAAATAGACCCCCTTACTACTGCTATTTGTTTGTTACTTCAAAATATCTATGATTCCAATAGGTACCTAATTAAGAAGTAAAATAATTCAAAAAAACACTTTTTTGATAAAAACATGCCAAACTTGTGAACGAAAAGGTAAAATGTGTCATTAAATGTGTCACACGTAAGAATGCATGAAAATACATATAGCACAAACATGTCTGTGCATTGTCTTATTGAACGTATCAAAGCAAGTGCGGACATGAAAAACCGTTGCTTGTTCGCACTTGCTCGCGGTGGGACAAGACGATGGATATTCGATATTAGCAGAATCTATCAATCTTGTAAGGTCATGCTTTCATAAAACACTATAAATTGGTTTGTTTGATGAGACATGTACTTATTTGTGATTTGAACTTTGAATATAATTATTTATTGAGGAGCAGTACTACGAAAAAGAAAATCAGAGGACACAGTTTATTTATTCGAGTTTGAACAAAAACACAGGGGCTGTCGAAATTGTTTGTTAATAAAAGTTTTCATTTCTTCAGATAATATTATGACTGAACCAAAAAAGAAATGCAGACGGTACAGCTTGGACTATTTGTACTTATTTTGAATTTACATATTTATTTCATAAATATCAAAAATGTAAAAAAACTCTGCTCATATTTTTTTGCTTTGATTTTTGTTAGTGCAGGTTTCGATATTAAATGTTGCACAAGAAAATGCCATATTCCGTAGTCCTTTTATCTTTTTCAATCATTAATTACAAGTGATTACAATGAAAAGTTTGTTATCTAGTGAAATATTTAATATCGAGTACTGTACAAATGTATTAATTTGAGTAAGTAAAGTAAATGACTAGGGGGTCGACAGTTTTAAAAGTTTTTGGTAAAGGGGTCTGCGGCTGAAAAAAGTTTGGGAACTCTTGGTTTAGATGGTGGGATTGTGCTGGGACAGAGTCATAAAAAAATATGTGGGCTACACTACACTGTACTACACATAGACAATGTCCAGACACAGGTTTTAAACCTGGGATCTTAAGGTAAATTAGTGTTAATTTAAACTTCTTTGAGTTCAGTTGACTTTGTCTCTTTGACCTCAATTGTATTTATTTAGTTTTTGCATATAATGCAAAAAGCAACTCCTGCCATCTGTCTGTCTGTCTGTCTGCATAAATTGTCATGGTTTCCAGTTTTCTTGAAATTTGGTTCACTCATTCATCATGAAAATTTGTCAGGCAAGTTATAATTTTGATGAAATATCTTAAGAGAGTGCACTATAAACAGTTTTGAAATGATTAAGTCTTCCACTGAAAAGCATTTTGAACTCATTTGTCTTAAAAGAGGGAAACAATCTGTATGACTTCAATTATGGATTAGTTTACTGTTTGAAATTTCCCCTAACAGAGGTTGCTTCAGCTTGTATATATTTTATGTTTTCCTCTTTTAATAAACAAAACATGATAATTTACTCTGATGAAGTCACTAGGAAATTATAAAATGTTTTAACTTTCAAAACAATTAATTAAGCCTGTGAACGCATTAAATGTCATGCCATGCATACCTTGCCTTACTTGTTATACTCTTGCAGTACTTATACATTGTTTTCCTAAATGATTTGCTGCATTTGTCGATTTACTTTTACATTACTCTGCTCGTCCTTTAAATTCTCATGGAGAAGGTTCTTTGTGTCGGATTTTGACAAACAACAAGGTGTTTTTCCCTTCTTTTCCCTTTGCTGGCACACTGGACTCACAGTACAGATCTAATATGGTCAGTTAATGGTAATTGCTTTTGCCTTACAGGCTCAGCAAGCAGGTCAACAACTCCGAATATTCAATTTGTGGAGATCATGCTAGCAGCTTTCACTGTTGTAAAGTTAGCATGCAGAAAAAAGTGACGAAAATTAATGCCATGGGCGACTTTGTGCACTTTGTATGGACCAAGATAGATTTCCATGTCTGGGTGATTTTTACCTGAAAACTGAAAAAATGTGCATATCAGATCTTGAGAGAACTTTTGCTGAATTCGCTTGATCCAACACATTTAACTTGACATAAAATTGTTGCCTCCAACAAAACGTTTTGACAAAAAATAGTTTTATTTTTAAGTTTATGGAAATTAAAATATTGAAAAGTGATTATTAAAATAGAATAGGAACCCTAAAATTTCACAAACAGACCCTTGAAGAGTAGTTAATATCTAACTGGGGGGAACTGAATTTCCTTGGCATCTATGCTTTACACCAGCGTTTCTCAACCTTTAAGTATTTGCGACCCGAGTTTTCATAACAGTTTTAATCGCACCCTCCCCCCAACATTTTTTTGAAATGTAGATGCATATTTTATTATACCTACTTAACTTTTATCGACATTTATCTAACTCTATATTTATTGTTCTAGTATCAGAATGTAGTTTAAGTTAATTTGTTTTGGTTTCAACAGGTTTTTTTTTCATATTTTTGATTCTTGTTTTCTTTTTTTCATATCTTCGCGCCCCCTGGGGGGCCCGCCCCACAGGTTGAGAACCACTGATTTAATCCATTTGTATTTCAATCCCCCTATCCAATTCAGGGTCACATGGCTCCAAGATTATCTTGGCAACTTTGTGCAAAAGGCAGAAACCAACCCAGGATGAGATGCCAGTCAATCACAGGACACATTCATGTGTGCACACACATTAACGCTCATGGAACCCAAAGAGATTCAACTAACTTAGCAGGCATTAGTTGTGAGGTGGAGGCACAGTCCTGTGATTTTCTGTTGATAGCAGGATGAGTTTTGGCTCTCCACAGTCCTGAATTGCTAAAAGTTCAGAAAATGTAAAGATGAATAGTTTGGAGTGTCAGGTTTTGAGGGATGATGTATGCACGTTAGCTTTTTTTTTATCTTATTTTGTATTTTGTCATTTCCAACACAACTAAAACAACTCTTGGTCTATTAACGTGGGCAAAGTCCACACTACTATATTTTCATTTAAGAATGCAGATGTTATATTTAGGTCTGAGTTCCTCAACCTGGCTGGGGTTCATGTGCTTGTTTATGTATTTTTTTCTTTTTTGGGTCATTGTTTTATGTTAATGTTGCTTTAATTTATAATTGGTGCTATGTTCCATGTGTTTTGTGGATGGTTCCCCCATATGAATGGAGCCACCTGCCAGGAACTACCCTCTATTCTAAAAATTCTGAGAGTTTCCCACAGTTCCTGGTGGTTAATTTTTCAAATACACTTGGGATTGTTTGGTGAGATCTGGGATTTTTTTTGTGCTTTATTTTGTAATTACTGGATTTTTGACCATGTTCTGTTTTTGAGTTTGCTTTAGATATACTGTTTTGGAACTTTGTGTGCTTTGGATTGCCTTATTGCTTTGGGCAATACCTTTATCGTTTGTGCTCAACAGAGTTTGCTTTTGTTTTAGAACATTTTTGTTAAGCATAAATCTTTTATTTTAAAAAGATTCTTCAAGGACCTTTTTGTGTCTAGCCGGGTTTTTTTTTTAATGGTGCTTCCCCCTAGTGATCATTTTTGTACATGTCAGGACTTACAGTATGTGCTTTAAGACTCTGAGCATTCCTAACAGCTGACATTAATCTTCATTTTTGTCTTTCGTCCAATATTTTCAAACCAAAAAATGGAAACTTTTGAAAATGCTCTCCCAAGTCACACAATTCTGAAAACACAGAGTAAGTGGTGTAATGTAGATGGGTAAAAACACAGATTTTTGAAGATGTAAACTAAAATTGTGCTCTAGTTCATGCCTGTGTTCTTCCCTGATTGGGTCCTGCTCAATTCAACATCTCATTCCCTTATTGGTCACCTTTCATGGAAAAAACATATTGCAAAATAGCAGGCATAGAAAACTGCTTTCTATGCCATTTGTTATGTTGTTTACTTTTATGCATCTAAATTGCATTTTGCGCAGTTTGAATCCTGAATACATGAGCAAAAGTCAAATCATTTACTGAACTCTAGAGTTATGCGATAATTCCCATCGCTGAAAGTACCTCCACCAGTACCAAAGATTTTCCCGCTGATCCATGCATGCCCAGTTTAGGCAAATGTCAATGTCATATGTGTTTTCAGCCATTTCAGTGTGGACAGAGATACTTTCATAAACAATGTGAAAATGTTAACAAGGACCGAGATCATTTTAATTTAAACTCATGTTTAAAAACAGTAGGGGGTTTAGATAAACATGAACAGACAGTCAATTGATTTCATCTATCGGACTTCAGTGCATAGTCTTGCACACACTTTAGATAGATAGATAGATAGATAGATAGATAGATAGATAGATAGATAG
>JANRMT010062793.1:7545444-7575603 GCA_026402145.1 Polypterus bichir lapradei
ATAGATAGATAGATAGATAGATAGATAGATAGATAGATAGATAGATACTTTATTAATCCCAAGGGGAAATTCACGTACTCCAGCAGCAGCAGCATACTGATAAAAAACAATATTAAATTAAAGAGTGATAAAAATGCAGGTAAAACAGACAATAACTTTGTATAATGTTAACATTTAACCCAGCTCCGGGTGGAATTGAAGAGTCGCATAGTGTGGGGGAGGAACGATCTCCTCAGTCTGTCAGTGGAGCAGGACAGTAGCAGTAGTCTGTCGCTGAAGCTGCTCCTCTGTCTGGAGATGATACTGTTCAGTGGATGCAGTGGATTCTTAATGATTGACAGGAGCCTGCTCAGTGCCCGTTGCTCTGCCATGGATGTCAAACTGTCCAGCTCTGTGCCTACAATAGAGCCTGCCTTCCTCACCAATTTGTCCAGGCGTGAGGCGTCCTTCTTCTTTATGCTGCCCTCCCACACACCACCGCGTAGAAGAGGGCGCTCACCACAACCGTCTGATAGAACATCTGCAGCATCTTTTTGCAGATTTTGAAGGACGCCAGCCTTCTAAGGAAGTATAGTCAGCTCTGTCCTCTCTAGCACAGAGCATCAGTATTGGCAGCCCAGTCCAATTTATCATCCAGCTGCATTCCCAGGTATTTATAGGTCTGTACCCTCTGCACACAGTCTCCTCTGATGATCACAGGGTCCATGAGGGGCCTGGGCCTCCTAAAATCCACCACCAGTTCCTTGGTCTTGCTGGTGTTCAGGTGTAAGTGGTTTGAGTCGCACCATTTAACAAAGTCCTTGATTAGCTTCCTATACTTCTCCTCCTGCCCACTCCTAATGCAGCCCACAATAGCAGTGTCGTCAGCGAACTTTTGCATGTGGCAGGACTCCAAGTTGTATTGGAAGTCTGATGTATATAGATTGAACAGGACCGGAGAAAGTACAGTCCCCTGCAGCACTCCTGTGCTGCTGACCACAATGTCAGACCTGCAGTTTTGACATATGACATGCGAAAGCTCCAACCAAGCTGCCATTCTTTTTCCATTTCTTTCATGGATCTACCAAATCACACTCAAACCCATTTAAATCTTTAGCCTTGGTTATACTCCTTACTGATTGCCAAAACACACTGTGTTTGCCCAGGGAGGCAGTTGCATAGCTAGAGTTTGTGCTGCTCGGGGCGGGGTGGTGCTTCAAATTGCTGCCCTATTTAACCTATTTAAATAGAAAATAAAAATGATGTATAGAGAAAAATTAAGATAAATTTTGCATAGATTTATTCATATATAGAGAAAAACCAAGCAAAATATTGGCTTTTATTGGCTAACTAAAAAGATTTCAATAGAGAAACAGGAATAATTTTTCAACATATAATTATTTATAAGCATCAACTAGACAAGAATATAGTATGGATGCAATGATAAGCTGTGTTCTAATTATTACTTTAATGTAATTACGCTGTGAAAACCAGAACCAGTGTAGTGTACAAGTGAAAGATGGAGATGTTTTCTGCGCAGAGCAAGAACGCATTCGGATTGATAATGAAATGAAATTAAAAATTGTAAATTAGTTGTTTATCTTCCTAGAAATTATCATCGGTGTGATGTTTATGTATATTTTTGTTATTGCCTCATGAATTTCAACTGCTCTGTCTGATGCCGTCACAGAAGGACAGTCTGAAAATTATTTTTGAAACATTTGTGGGTAAAAATCAGAAATTTTACTTTTTTCATTCATGAGTGATATTTTTCTGAACCCTGCTGCTTACACACAAATTGTACTGAGTCTTTTGGCCAATAATGTCACCCCCAAAAATGTGCCCCCCGGGGCAGACTGCCCCCTCCGCCCACCCCTAGCTACGCCACTGCAGGGAAGTCCGGTGGTCTTTTGGTCTTGCAACATCTTAGAGTGTATTTTCTCCAGCATCCATGCCATCTGAGGTTTTTGTTTTCTGCTCCTCCTTGGCCATCTTATCAGTGTATGTTATTAAGCTGGACTCTGAACTTAAAAAATGGCTTTGTCAAAACTCATTTAATTCATGGTTATTTCTCTTAGAGACTCTTCCTTGATTTATTTATTTATTTTATCTTTGTAATTGTTATTTTTGTTTACTTTTTGTAAAACACTTCGAGGTACACTTTGTGTCTGAAAATGTGCCACAGTAAATAAATAAATGTTGTTGGTGTGGGTACCTCCCTACTTGCTTTTAAAATGCACCATGCACACAAATAACATTTTAACTAAGCGATCCATTACATGAAAACAGCTAATGTAACTATTAAAGGGCTGCTCAGTGTACTTGTAAGCCAAAAAATCAATACGTATAAATGGAGAACAAAAAGTCAGGCAACTCATTCCAGATATGACATTAAAACTGTTTGCCCAACAAGACTTTCATGTTATTTGTTCACTTTGTCTGTGTACATTTCCATGTCTCTAAGTGCTCTGTGTTTTTCCTATATTGTAAAGTCAGTTCTGAAGTGGCCCATCAGGAGTGTGTCCTAAGATGGGCTGGTGTATCATTCCAAGATAGAATTAACAAGTGTGTGTTTGTTAACATTCTGGAACGAAACCTCAGTCAAATAAATCTTTATTTTTTTTATAGCAGTAATGGTGCTTCACATACCAAACAAGGACTCGTTTAAAGCAAACTGTAAATTCAGCAACTTCAAAATGCATGTTGCACTTATAGGCTTAAAATGTAAAGAAGTAAAGAACAGCAAAATAGTATCATGGAGTAGGTGACGAGCCTGTCAGACAGTATGGTCGGAACAGAATGAATACAGAATGGAGGAAGAGTACAATAACAGGCCAGCTGACTGAAAGGCAAGAGAAGAAAGTTGAGAGTCGAATGAGTGCACTGGTAGACTTTCACAAACAGAACAAGAGAGACAAAACTACAGTTCGTTCCACACTCTCTGTGGACCATGGCCCTCCCAGAGAACAGTTCTACTATTGTGGTTTGGACATTGTACTAAATAGGACACCATTTGTTACTTTCATGACTCAAGACATATAGCCTCTTGTATGGCTTAGCATTTGTGGCTCTGTTCTGGAACAAGAAATCTATGTTTTACTTTAATTTTGGAATTATTTCTTGCTCTTATGCCAATTATTTCGATGACCATTTTCTCTTGCCAACTGGACCACAGATTTTATATGCAACACTTATTTTGCCAGAGCGTTTAATTTTTAATTGAGGCCAGAAGAGCACAGCAAGAATAATGAGTAGCAAATAAGTGTGTTTAAGGGCACAAATCTGCTTTTGAGTTGATTCTTCTTATACTCTTTGAAATATTTTTAGTGCCATGCTTGTATATTTTTGAGTGGTGATTGATTGTTTATTATTATTCAGGCTTTTTGACATAGCAAGCATTATTTATTTATTTATTTTCGCATGCCATTTTCAAAGGTGACTTACAAAGCAAGTTCTAATTGTAATAGACAACATGCATGGGCTGGCGTCCCTACCGGGGTTGACCTTATTCCCTTAAATGGCTAGGAGACCAGTACATTGGAGAGATTGGGGGAGGCTCCGTATCAAGGCTGTATGCTCCCCAACTCACCACTAGATGGCAGCATCCCTGAGCTATGGAACCCATTTCAACACCTGCAGGGAATGCTGGGAACTGTAGTCCAGTGGGGAAACCCTGTTGGGCTGCATGAGAACCTCCAGTGGGTTCTGCAGGGAATTACACTCCCTACTTTACCGGACCTTCATATGACCCCGACGTGCTTCCAACAAGCAATGCCCTAGCACTGAAAGTACTCCTGGGTCTTCAAGCGATCAAAGGAAGTCCAGGCAATTCAGAGTTGTTTTAGGGTTACCAGACGTCCCTTATATCTGGGACATGTCCCATATTTGATAATTTTGTCCCCTGTCCCTTACTGAACTTTCAGGGACACCCAAATGTCCCATATAGTTCATTTTCAAATTTCATAATAAAAATGTATTTTTACTACATTTTTACAGTACTTAGTTGTAACTTTATAAGTAATTATACTTTCTTTTCTCAGATTCTCTTGATGAAAATAACCCAATTGTAATGAAGAAACTAGTGTTTGCTGCCTGTCTGCAACTTGTTCAGTTGCTGTGGTTGGCTGAGGACAGCAAAACTGGTACTGTTTTGCTCTCCAGCCACGTTGCTGTGCAGTTCTGTATCAGCATTGCAACATACAGTGTCAACAAAGTGTGCTGTTGCTACTTGCCACGGCCCACTTTTTTTCAAACTTAAAAACTAATCCATACATCCATCCCAAGATGCCAAAAGTGAAAATTTTGTGATGAATATTCCAGCGAATGGACATTTATCAAACTAGGCAGAAGCTATTTTGAAGCAAACTGTTGTGTATGTAGTTGCACTTTCAGGAAATAATTTTCAAATGATTTTACTTTTGTTTTCTTCATAACCCATTAAAATCCTTGCTTTATGTTTTTTAACTTATGTCTCTACTTTTATATAATATATTGGTCTGGTTGTGTAGGAGGCATGTATAAATTTATATATATAGTAATATAGAGAGAGATTTTAAGAGTGTGCCATATTTCTAATTTTCTAATCTGGCAACTCTAAGTTGGATGGCAATAGGTGAGACTCACTTGGAGGAAGGAAGGAGCAAAAAATAGATTGCTTGTTATATTCTAATGTTTATTTTGTCCGGTGATTATTTGGAACATGTTGGAAACAAATACCCTTTATTTGAACTTGGAGTTGTGTTGGGTGATATTGTGTCTGTGGTTTGTGGCTAAGTGCCTCCTCCTTGTGGTTACATAATATGTACAAGAATAATTAGAAGGTGCAAGCATTAAATGCAGCAGAGTTCAAGGTAAAAAAAACAAGCAAAAGGGAGTACTACTATCTTATATATAAACGTCTACGCGTGGAAGTGTGTGTGTGTGTGTGTCTGTCCACCTCCAAGGAAACAGAAAACCTGCTTAGCCGCTAATAACACAAGCGAGGCCAGAACGTCAGCAAAATGAAACCTCAGAAGAAAGACAAAGTCATTTAGTCACTAACATCGGCAAATCGCTATTTCTTTTACATTTCCTCCTGCCGCTAATACACAAGCGAGGCCAGCACGTCAGCAAAATGAATCCTCCTTGGAGAGAGATGCCCAGAGTAGTTCCTTTCAATTACCTGACATCTCTACATTTCAGGTTTTTTTTTTGACAATTTCAATAGTTTCTAGGACCCCGGGCTTTTTACAGCACAGGCTTACACAGCTAGTTACTATATAATTATACCTGCAACTGGAGCCTCCTAAACTCTTCAGTACAACAGAAGCTATGCTGTTAAAGAGACAATAAAAATTTCCAAAATTTTTAATGAAAAGGCATATTTTTAAAAGATACCTAAACTTGACTAAATTGGGTGCAAATAGACAAAGAAAGTTCATCCCACAGCTTTGGAGGAAGAACAGAGAGGCACTGTCCAGTCTTGGCACGTCTGGCAGGAGGAGGGCTAGTCAGCAGACAGGAAGAGGTAGAATGGAGAATTCTTGAAGGGACGCATGGAGAGACCAAAGACTAGAGATACTGAGGAGCAGAACCTTTCAGAGAACCATAGGTCAGTACTACTTACACAATTTCATTTTTCTCATTGTAGTATTGCTGTTTTCATTTTGAACGTAGTTTTGGCTCATGCAAAGGCTGATGTAATGACTTCAATGAGTTTAGGGTACTAGGTGTTAAAATGACTGTCTGTTAAAGATAGGAACATTTTGCATCATTTATTAAAGGTTTTTCTGATCTACTTAACATTTAAACAGATGATCTACCACGACTCTTCTATTGTGGTAGACATAGGAGTGATACACTTTATGACTAGCGCATTGCACACAGTAAATGCTACAGATCTGCATACAGAAATGTCTGTATTAAAAAGGGAAAATAAAGAGACTGAAGACAAGCAGTACACATCTCTGTTCTCCTCTTCAGCAATGGATCTTTACTAAAGCCCTGTCTGCATATTCCCAATGCTTGTTTTTCAGGGGTGATGCTCACCCGGCTGAAGACTCACTACTTCAGTTTAGCATATCCTGACTAGAGCTGCTGATTAACTGTACATACTGCATCTCTGTTGTTAGTCATAAGTACTAAAACATAAGTAACATGATAGTTATAATTTGTTACTAACCCTCACCTATTCTGTTTCTTTTCTCGGTACTCAAATGTGGCACTTGGTGCCAAGGCCCACTTGCCAAGTTGTTCTGCCTGCCTAAGGTAAAGTCATCCCTGATGGAGGATCGCAGGAATTGTGGGAAAGAGGGGTCCTTTCATCGGATTGGCTGGCCCAGTGCTGTTTCAGCTGTGGAATGGCCAAATGGGGGAAGCAGCTTGATGGATGAGGTCTCCAGGACTCTAAACAAATCCAAATCATATTATGTGATATCATCTACTGTTAAATTCTGCTCCTTACTTCTAAAATTTTTATTTTTATACTGTATTGAGGATTTGTTCTGTTCGGTGTATTGTATTGTATTGTATTGACCCCCTTCCTTTTGACACCCACTGCACGCCCAACCTACCTGGAAAGGGGTCTCTCTTTGAACTGCCTTTCCCGAGGTTTCTTCCATTTTTTTCCCTAAAAGGGTTTTTTTTTTCTTTGGGAGTTTTTTCTTATCTTCTCAGAGAGTCAAGGCTGGTGGGCTGTCAAAAGGCAGGGCCTGTTAAAGCCCATTACGGAACTTCTTGTGTGATTATGGGCTATACAAAAATAAATTGTATTGTATTGTATTGCAGTGGTTCTCAACCTGTAGGGCAGGCCCCCCTAGGGTGCGCAAAGTAACAAAAAGGGGGGGCGCGAAGATGTGAAAAAAGAAAACAAGAATCAAAAATATGAAAAATAAATCTATTGAAACCAAAACAAATAAACTACATTCTGATACAACAAAAATAAATATAGAGTTAGATAAATGTCGATAACAGTTAAGTTGGTATAAAAAATATGCATCTATGATATATCATTAATTAAAAAAGAATAAATTGGCATTAGTGGGCTCCTTTCAAAAAAAGTTAGGGGGGCGCGATTAAAACTGTTATGAAAACTCGGGTCGCAAATATTTAAAGGCTGAGAAACGCTGTTGTATTGTATATACTGTACTTTTACACATATTTAAATTAAGCATACAAGAAAGTAACATTTTCATAGATTTGTACATTTCACTCATTCAGTTATCATTCTGCTCACTTAGATAGAAGCATCATAATGCAAGGCTTTAGTGTAGGTTCATTTTTATTTTAATATGAGCTTACATTTCCTGTTTACAAGCTGAAAAGACCTCTTACACAAATTTATAAAAATCATTATAACTGCCTGCTCATACAGTATGTGTCTCACATGCCGTGCACAAATGTAATTACTAGCAAATGTGGTCACACTAAAAGTGAAAAGTTTAACTAAACATTTGTATCCCTCTCTTCTGTATAATATGTACAACTTTTACTTCTTACATATATGAAGAAAACAGACAACTAAATAAAACTAAACAAAGTCAGAAAACTGAGGGCATTATTTGTCTCTTGTCAACTCCGCTAGAAGCCTTTGCTTCTAGCATACATTCATCATACAGTGTAGCAGCAAAGCCATATGCTTTTGAATTTGGCCAAACTTAACTTTCCTCCACAAGTATAGCAATTTATTACCCAGATTAGATTGTCTACCTTGGAATTCAATAAAGATTTTGCTGGTCTTTTATTTTTATTAATTCAGTAATGATTCAAAAAGATGCATGCACCTGCTCAACTATCCATCCATCCATTATCCAACCCACTATATCCTAACTATAGGGTCACAGGGGTCTGCTGGAGCCAAACCCAACCAACACAGGGCGCAAGGCAGGAAACAAACCCCAGGCAGGGCGCCAGCCTACTGCAGCCTGCTCAACTATCTAATGTAAAATAACATTCTCAAACACATTTAATTTAACACACACTTGTGGTATGGCTCAGGCTTATCTTTATGGATCCAATAACTGTCTGTGTTAAATAAGGATGGTCTCCATTTGCCTTTGTGGGTTTTCCATTGACACTCAGCATTTCCTTCTCTGGTTTGCCCCAGAGACATGGTAGGTAGTGATGGGTCGTTCTTGAAGGATTCGTTCATTTTGAACGAATCTTTAATGTGACTCGGGAAGAACGAGTCGTCTCGTGGGAGTGATTTGTTCAGTCGCGCATGCGCATTTGCGCAACTTCCCATAGTTTCTGTATTGGAATTATTGATTCACCTGTTTCGAGTCTTTGGGTTTTTTGAGTTGTTCCTTCATCACGTGACAGCCCCATATGCTTAACCAACTCAGTCTGAGCCAGAAACAGAATTGATTAGTTCATCTCTCAAGTTGTTTGTAGTGTGATCAACATTTGTGTAAGCAGTAGATGTGTTAGGGAGGTAACAGGTAACATTTTAATTATATTTTGCTAAAATGAACGAAATGACTCGAAAAAAGATTTGTTCATTTTGCTGAACGAGACTCAAAGGTCCAAGTCGGTAAAATGATCCGAACTTCCCATCACTAACGGTAGGTAGGTTGATTAGAAATTCCTAACTGACCTTGTAATGTGCTGAGGTCTGCATGAGTGGGACTTGCAATGGATTATTTTAATGTCTTCTGTTATGGACATGTTCTCTGGTTGTTACAATATAACTGACAATGAGTGGGAAATACCCCTTGGTAATCAGGGTGTCCTTTGAGTGTCCCTGTGTTTGCAACACACTGAAATGTTACTCTGGTAATATATAATATGCAACAAATTATCTATGAAAAATGCTACAGTATCTTTTAAGATATGCATACAGGATCTTAAAAAGATTAATTGCATCATACACTGTGTAAACAAAAGACAACAGGGAGATGATCAAGGGTTAGAAAACAGGCAGAGCCCTGTTTAATATCAGACAAATAAACAAAAGTAAAGAAAAAGTCCCAATGAAAATAGTTTGCGAACCATTGTTGTCTTTCAGAACCTCACTTAGGCAGATGGGTCAGAAGAACTTCATTCCTTTGCTGAACTGGTTCCAGAAATGAATGTCAACCTCTGGTGATGTCATTCTTTAAACAGCCTGTGGGATGGAATAGGTGGTGCATCGGGACCAAAGAGGAAGTGACATCAGTGATCATCATGTACATTGTCCTCTAGTTTGAAGGGTGAAAGAATAGAGGCTTTTAGTGACCACATTTTTAACAGGGGGTGGTGTTGATGTAGTCAGTAGTGTTGTGTGGATGCTCCCAATGTATATGCATACAACAATGAACAATCAATCTGCCAACAAAAGTCACACCACCTCCAAGTTCTAATTAGCACAATGCAGAACAGCCATTATTTACGACATATTTCATCACATTGTACTAATGGTGTGCAGTGAAAAAGTTTGGTACAGGATAACACTGACACAGCCCAGCATGGCAGGTTTACTTAGTTAAGAACATGGAAAACAAAAACAAGCCATTTTGTGAGGGAGTACTCTGTTATCTTTTTCTGAATTTGTATTTAAGCATATTGTAGTGAGCACTGCCCTGGAAGGATTGAGGTATACACTAAATAATGGATCATGCCAAACAACAAGATTATTTTGTTAAACAACAACAAACAACAACACTATAGCAGGATCCTAAGAGACTGGTTATTACACTTTTCTTTTGTTACATGAAATGGAAAGCACCTGCAAAAGCGCAAAGGTGAACTGAGAAGAATATGCAGCTAGCCTCATACTGTTCCCCTGAAAACTGCTACCATTGTAGAGTATTCACCATCACACTCTTCATCAACATCATGTGAGACAGCGGACACTCCCTTAACAAGGGTACTGTTGTCCTTGTAATCAACTTTCTCAACAATTGTCTACAATATATTCATGTTGTTAACCCTAGACATTTCTAACACCCCTTTAGCAGAAGAAACACTGCAAATTTTCATGGCTTTGTCAAGCCACCTCTTCAGACATCCTTTTCTCCTTTAGTTTGTGGAGCTGCCAGTCTGCAGTCAACAAAGCAGACTTTATTCCAGCATGTATTATCCAAAGAGGTTTCTAAATGGTATTTCTGAAGGAGACATGAATTCATCCAGAAAACACAGTAACACTGGCAACACTTTTCTCCAGTTTCAACTTCACCCACATCAACTGTTCCATTTTTTAGAGGTGGAGGGAAAGGTATCCTTGTGTCAAAGAACTGAAGATTCATCCCTCTGGATCCTCTATGCAACTAACCTCCTTTGAATATCATTCAATTACTGTCTTCCATCCAATTATCATTAACATTGTTGTTATTTTTCACCCTATGGGTTTGCTCAAGAAATTCTGTGATGAGGTGGATGGGCTGCCCTCTTTCCTTCTGAACAGTCCTCATGTTACAGACTTTCTAGCTTTTCTTTCCTCTTTCAAAATAACACAGCTCCACACCCCACCAACTCACAAGGCTGTCACTCTGCTAGACCTTGTTCTCTCACGCAACTACACTTCCACAAATGCAATAGTCACTCCCCTACAAACATCCAACCTCTTTTTCATTCAGTTGTCTCTGTATCTTCACTTTTCTAACTCTTCTACTCCCCACACAGTATCCAGTGTCACGTAATAATAATAATAATAATAATAATAATAATAATAATAATAATAATAATACATTTTATTTATATAGCGCCTTTCCCATGTTCAAGGCACTTCACAAAGTTTAAGATAGAACGGCAGGGTATACAGTATATAGCATTGTACAAACCTGATAAATAAATAAGGAAGATTAAGACAGTAAATTCAGAGAAAAAAAAGCCTAACAGACAACATACTTGATGGTCTAGCACAGACACATACAGGTTACATGAGCATCTTGGCATAGAGGTAAACTGAGAGAAGGGGAATAAAGTCAAGTAGAGCTAAAAGCCTTCCTGAACAGATGAGTTTTGAGTTGTTTTTTAAAAGAATTCATGGAGTCAGCTGATCTGATTCATTTCGGTAGGTCATTCCAGAGTCTGGGCGCTATATAGCTGAAGGCCCTGTCACCCATGGAGTGTGGATTAGTGTGGGGCACAACAAGATTGCCAGAATCAGAGGACCTTAGTAGGCAGACAGGTACATAGTGATGGAGAAGATCACTGATGTAGTTTGGCGCGAGGTCATTTAAGGCTTTGTAGGTTATTAGTAGGATTTTATATTCGATTCTGTAAGACACAGGGAGCCAGTGAAGACGGAGCAGGATGGGTGTTATGTGCTCGCTGCTGCTGATTCAAGTAAGGACTCTTGCAGCTGAGTTTTGAATAAGCTGGAGCTGTGATATAAGATGATAATCGATGCGGGATGTGATAAAAGCATGGACAAGTTTCTCAGCGTTAGAAAAGGGGAGGAAGGAGCGAACACGAGATACGTTACAGAGGTGAAAGTAAGAAAGTTTCTTAATGTGGTTTATGTGGGCGGAATAAGAAAGTGAGGAATCAAAAATGACACCAAGGTTCTTTGCAGTAGAGGCAGGTCTGATGAGCTCACCACCAAGATGGACTGGGAAGGAGCTCATTTTATTAAGCTGCACTTTAGTCCCAATTTGCAGGAGGTCAATTTTGCTGCAATTTAATTTTAAAGAGTTCTGCTCCATCCAGGTATTAATATCACTGAGGCAGGCTGTGAGCTGAGAAAGCTCTGATGAAGTTCCACTTTTAACATTGAAATAAAGTTGAGTATCGTCTGCATAAAAAAGACAACCCAGTCCATAGCTATGAATAATATGGCCAAGGGGAAGCATATAAATACAGAAGAGAGGGCCGAGGACAGAGCCCTGAGGAACTCCTTGTGTGACTGGTGCCGAGCTGGATCTACTGTTGCCAAGACTAACAAACTCTTGCCTATCAGTCAGATAGAGCTTGAACCACTGGAGGGCAGTGCCAGAGATACCCAGCATGTTCTCCATTCTGGACAGTAGAATGTCATGTCTGACAGTGTCAAATGCTGCACTGAGGTCTAATAGAATTAATATGCTGGTTTGTCCAGAGTCTGCTGCCATAAGAAAATCATTGGTTACCCGTAGCAGAGCAGTTTCACAGACTGAAACCAGACTGAAAGGGTTCCATCAAATTATTAGAGGTTAAGTAATTGGTGAGTTGGGAGGCTACAACATGCTCAAGAGCTTTTGACAGAAAAGGTAAGTGGCCGAAAGTTGTTAGGATTGTCAGCATCAAGACCAGACTTTTTTAACATTGGGGTTACAGAAGCGATTTTAAAAGTGATCGGCAAAGAGCCAGTGTCAAGGGATGAGTTTATCATTGTTGTAACAGTCGGGATTATGGCATGAAAGCAGGATTTATGTAGTGTGCTGGGGATGGGGTCCAGTACACAAGTAGCCGGCCTCATCTTACAAAGCAGGTCATTAACAAACACAGATGTGACTGGTGAGAACTTAGAGAAGGAACTGGATGGAGTGGAAAAACAGGGAGCGATATAAATAGATGATGTATTTATGTTAGTTGAATTATTCAGATCTTTAATTTTGATACGAAGATAGTTGAGGAATTCCTCACAGACTTCAGTAGAAGAGGTAGTTGGGCCAAATGCGGGTTCAATTAGTTTATTAACTACAGAAAACAAAACCCTTGGGTTATCGTGGCCACTTTCTATTATTCTGCCATAATGGGCATACTTGGCAGCAGTTAATGCTTTTCTGTAAACTCTTTGGTGGTCAGAGAAAGCCTGAATATAAACAGTGAGGCCAGTCTTACATGACATCCTCTCAAGACGTTGGTCAGCTGCTTTCATAGATCACAATTCTGAATTATACCAAGGAGCTAAACGCTTAAAGGAAACCTCCTTATGTTTTAAAGGAGCTGTTTTATCTAATGTTGAATGAAGGGCCGTGTTATAGTGGCCAACAAGACTATCTAGTCTTGATGGAATAGGTGCAGAAAGTAAAAGATCAGAAAAGGATCCAGAAATGATAGAGGAACAGATATTTTTAAGGTTTCTGTAAGAAATTTGTCATTCACAGATAAGAGGAGGGAGAGATAATGAGACAGTGAAATGTACTACTTTATGGTCAGGGAATCCCAAATCAGTGCTGTAAATGTTGGCAACAGATAGTCCAGAAGTACAGATCAGATCCAATATATGACCACCTACACTCCCTTTCTCCCACCAATTTCCCTTCCCTAGTCTCCTCTGCTCTCATTCCCATAGACCACTTCTCCTCTTTTGATACCAATGTTTCCATAGACACCCTATGCTCAACTCTGTCCTCCTATCTTGACAATGTCTGCCCTCTCTCTTCCAGGACTGCGTGTAAAAGACACTCATGTTCCTGGCTTTCTGAAGCACTTCGCAGTTGATGGACTGAGCTTAGGAGAGTTGAAAGGACATGTAGGAATTCAAAGACTCAGGCAGACATGAATAAGTATCACTCCTTTCTATCATCCTTCTCTTCTGCCACCAGCAATGCTAGGGTATGTTTCAATCAGACTAGGATTAACAGCACTACTGACAGTCACTCTCTGTTTTCTGCTTTCACTTCCCTTCTTAACCCTCCTCCACCTCCTTCCCCATCCTCTTTGGCAGCTAAAAACTTGTCTACCTTTTTCCAGGAAAGAGTTGTTATTCATCCTCCTAAGCATTAGCCAAAATTCTTCACATTCTCTCCGCTCTCTGCCGCTGATGCTTCCAACCTCTTCTCCTATCATCCCCAATGCCTGTACAACTGACCCTTATCCCTTCACATGTTGTTTAGGCTATCTCTCTCTCACTCATTTCTGCAATAACATACATCCTAAATGCCTCATTCAGCTCAGGTGTCTTTCCCACCGTGCTCAAACACACTCTGATAACCCCACTCTTCAAAAAATCTACACTTAACCCATCCCAAGTTAGCAATTACGGGCCAGTCTCTCCCCTTTTCTTTCTTTCCAAAACAGTTAAATGTGCTGTGTCTAACCAAGTCTCTTCTTCTATTGTATCAAGTAATTCTAAAATCCCGAACAGTCTAGCTTTAAAAGGAAATACTGTACTCAGCTGGCTCTACTAAATGTGGTCGACCAGCTATGGAGCTGCTAACATTTCATAAAATCTCTAATCCTTCTAATATCTCTCCTCTTCCTTTGACACGGTCAACAATGAGATCCTTCTCGCCACTCTCTTTGACCTTTGCATCACTGGGACTGCTCTGAGATGGTTTGAGTCTTACATCTTGGGCAGATCGCACTGTGTGTCCTGGCAAGGAGAGATGTTAAGGGTGCATCAGACATTCCTGGGGAGCCCCAAGGATCTGTGCTGGGTCCTCTACCCTTTTCTTTCTACACCACCTCATCATACAATCACATGGTTTCTCATTTTAGTGATTTCTTGTACCTGGCATTACCTCCTGAGGAAAACATGGTAGAGTCTGCATGTCTTACTGATATTTCAGCCTGGATGAAGGACCACCATCTATAGCTCAACTTGGTAAATACAGAGTATTCTTGTCAGCCAGTCTGTTCAACTCACCATCTCTCTACAGCTTGGCTCATTGTCACTCACATGCCAGTAAGCAACTTAGGGGTGATGATTGATGAGCAGCTATCTCTCTCTGACCACATATCAACTGCCTTTCGTTCATGCAGATTCACTTTGCATAACATCGGCAAAATTAGAATTTATCTTACTGAGTATGCTGCACAATGTCTGGTCCAGGCTTTGGTCTTGTCACATATGGATTACTGCAACTCATTATTAACAGGAGGCCCTGCATGCACTATCAATTTACTGCAGATGGTCTCAAAAGCAGCATCCCATCTTGAATTCAATCAGCCAAGATGGGTACATATCACTCCTCTCTTCAGGTTGGTACATTGGCTCCCTCTAGCAGAACGCATTAAGTTTGTATTCTTAGTGCTTGCCTACAGAGTAGTCAAAGGTAAGGAGATCATGGGATCACATCCTGGGTCCTCCCTGCATGGAGAGTGCTTTGAGTAGTGAGAAAAGCTCTATATAAATGTAAAGACTTGTTTTTATTATTATTATTATTAGTAAAGGGCCAGCACCTTTGTATATGGTGACACTGGCATGGCCCACTTAGGTCTGCCATGGAACAATGTCTGGTGATGTCACCTCTGCATGGTATCAAATCTCAATCCAGACACTTTCATATGTGACTCCTCATTGGTGAAATATATGCCCAATTGTTAATCAATATTTTTTACTATGAGAATATCTGTCATATTGTTTGTTAAACTGACCATTTTTTGTTATTCTAGCTTTATAGCTCTTCACCTGTGGTAACCAGATTTTGCAACTGTCCTGCTACACATGTTCAAAATGGTCTCTAGACTGATATTACTTGATTATGTTGACCTCCTTATGAAAGTCGCTTTGGATAAAAGCACTCAGCAGAAGATAGGAACCAGTGCAGATCCTACTTACAAACACACTTGGCCAGTTTACAGTTGCCATTTAACTTCAAACAAATGTTTGAAGGAGGAATACTCACAGATACATGAGGACAATGTGGAAACTCCACCAAGATACCAATTGATTCCAGAGCACTGGTTCTGTGTGGCAGCTGTACTAACCTGACTTGAGTGAAGTACAGTGATCTTGAGATGACTCTAATCACTTCTTAACCTTTAAAGGTCCCTCCATACCATATCTAGTCTAAACTAGAGAAACAACATTTATATCTATATCTTATTTTTGTACATAGGCAGTAGCTCCAGGTTCTTTACAACATGTCAAAGAAATTGTTATAAAAAAAGAACAAATTAAAATTCGATAAGAATAATTATGAATAATAAACATACAAAAATGCACAAAAAACATAATATAGTATCACACACATGTGAATGGGAGGCAGCTAAAGGGCTTGAATAATGACAATTCCATGGCAGCCCAGGAAGCAGCGAGGTGCACTGACGTTTTCTCTCGATCCTCTGCAGACCATTCATGGGAAATCCCACAAGGGTCCGGCACCCTCGATGACGTCACTTCCGGTTCTGGCACCCACAATGACGTCACTTCCTGGTCCCGGCCTTTAAAGCTGCCATCTTTACACATTTGAGTCAGTTCTGTTTTGGACTTAAACCTGAACACTACTCAAAAACCCCATTTTGCAGCCAGGGTGTAATATACGGGTGGCTGCCCCAAACCTTTTGATGTCTCCTGTCTATTCTCATGACAATACTTATTTCATTAGTATATAATTAATAGAGTAGTAGAGTCCTTTTATATAGAATCTGTTTTTAAATCTCTAAAGATGAGTTCAACCATAAAGTCAGATAAGAGGGGAAGAGAGAAAAAATAAAAAAAACTCTAGATAAGCTTGTCACTAACTGCAGTGTAGTTGCACACTCGATAAAAAAAATCTCAATAGTTTTTATTTTATTTTATTCTATTTTTTTCTGAACTTGGCCCCAAATTCTCCTTTAGTTTTTCCTCTGTGCAGGTGGTTTCCTTTTACATTTTAATTTCCAAGCTCAGATTTTGCATTTTTCTGATGTTAATAGGCCTTACTGTTATAATACTGTTAATAATAATAATACTGTTGCTGTTATTTAGATGTGTCATTATTGACCACTTATTTACATAGTCAGATACAAATCAAAGGTTATTAAAGCCTGATTTGAAATGGTTTCATTTACAGGAGAGACAGCTGCATTCATCAATAATAATTACATCTAAAGTGTGATTATGAAAATGAATGGAACCCTTCAGATTCTGAAAGAAAAAAAAACTGAAAGATTTTTTAGTGAGGAATCAGTTTCCAGTATTATGTGGATATTAAAGCTACCCAACAAAAGTATGTCCTTTTAATTAATAGCTAATTAAGGTTGTAAAACTCACATTAACCATTTGGATTACAGACCAGAAATGCAGCTTTTTAAAAATTCAGTATTAATGAATAACATTAGAGCTTCAAATGATATAGTTTCATCTAGACTTTCTAGTAATAGTCAAAGTACTGAATATCATTAAACATCATTAAACACCAAGTCTGCCTCCTCAACATATAATTTGTGATTTATGGAGATAAAGAATTGATCAGATGAAGGCCCAACTAAAGGCCCTATTGACTAAATATTTTCATGTTGAATTGATTTAGAAGAATATTGTATATATGAAGCTGGAAGCCGAGTCCAGTGGTGAAAGTCTTGATTTACTGGTCGATCTATGCTCCTACCTTCACCTATAATCACAAGGTTTGGACTGTGACAGGAAGAATTAGATCACAGATCCAAATTTCCTCCGTATGGTGTCTGGGCTCATCCTTAGAGTTAGGGTGCGAAGAGCCAGCTGCGGTGGCTCAGGCATCTCATTGGGATGGCTCCTGGATGCTTCCCTGAGGAGGTGTTTTGGGCATGTCCAACCTGGATGAGACCTTCGGGCAGACCCAGAAAATGCTGGAGAGATTATATCTCTGGGCTGGCTTAGGCACACCTCGGTATCCCTCTTGAGGAGATGGAGGAGGTAGCAGGATAAAGGTATATCTGCGCATCTCTGCTTAGACTGCTGGCCCGTAGTGTGGACATGCATAAGCATCAAAAAAGTGGATGGATGAATAGATGTGTGTAATGTTCTTTAGGTTGAAGTAGCGACACACTCAGAATAACGTTTCAAATGCTGTTTATTTTGAACCCTGTTCAACCAACTCTCCATACAGCGTGTTTTTTAAACCACACCCTTCGCTCAGGATGTCATACGTCCCAAAAGACACAGACCATAACAATCAACACCTGAACATAAAGTAATCAACAAAAGCATTATTAAACAATCATATACAACATTTGCCCCCCCCCCCTCCCCCACCAATTGAATTAGGTATGAAAAGAGGTCAGAAAGTCTTGGAAGTGGACAGGCCTTGAGCACAGTCTTCCTGCTTGAGATATTAGGGTTCCACTGCTAGCAATGGGTTGAGGATCCGTATTCTGGGGAAGAAGAAGAGGGGCCTGGGACATCCAGGTTGTGTCATCTGAGGTAGGGTTGCCCTTGATGATGCTATCAGATCCTGAAGGGGCTGGAACCTTGCGCAGCCTGCTGGCATGCCACTGAGACCCATCCACTAACTGAAAGGTTGCAAGTCCAAGCTGGCTCTTAATCTGAAGGGGTGATGATCAGAAGGAGTGAAGCTTTCTAAAGTGACATGGGCGTCAGACCCTAACCCAGTCCATCACCTTCAGATTGGGAATCCGTATTCTCCTCTTCTTGTTGAACTCATGCTGGGACTTTGCTTGTCGTTTTTGCACATTTGACTCAACTGACTTGATGGGTGAAAAGATTGTAGGGGGACAAAGCCTATGCAAGGGTAGTTCTAGCTCACGGCCTAGCATAAGTTTGGCTGGGGAAACCCCAGTCGTAACATGCTGAGCAGCTCTATAATGCAGCAGGGTCTATAACAGTGCTTCATTAAACGAGAAACCCTGCGACAGGTGAGCCCTGAGGCGATTTTTTAGGGTTTGATTAAAACGTTCAACCCCTCCATTAGCCTGGGGGTGGTAAAAGGATGTTTTAATATGGTGTATACCCTGGTTTTGGACAAAATCAGTGAACACGGCAGATGTGAACTGTGGACCATTATCCGTTGTAATGCATTTTGGTAAACCCCAGCGAGCAAACAGTGTGTCCAGGAAACCAATGAGGGACTCTGCTGTGACTGAGCCCATGGGAATGACCTCTGGCCACTTTGCGTTGAGGTCATATGCTACTGACAAGAAGCACTGGTGATGTGGCACACCTTTTAATTCGCCACAGATATCAACTTGAATGTGTTGCCAAGGCTGATCAGGCCAGGCCAAGGGTTGGAGAGGAGGCATTGATGGGGGTCCAGTCTTACCACTTATTAAACATGGTGCACAGTTACGTACCAGCTCCTCTAAGTCTCAGTCAATGCCAGCCCACCAGACTAGGTCTCTGCAGCTTTACTTTAGTTTTACAATTCCGAGGTGGCCCTGATGAGCAATGGCCAAAACCTGACCCCTGAGGATGCTGGGCACAACCATGCGATGTCCACGAGCTAGACAAGTCTCATTCCAACATGAAAGCTCATCTTTAAATCGAATGTAAGACTGGAGGTTAGGGGGCACTTCCAATGGCCAGCCATTAGCAATATACTGTCATAGGACTGTGAAAACTGGATCCAATGCAGATTCTTTTGTAAGTTCCTGGAGTGATTCCATATCTTGGAGTAGAGAGTGCAACAAGTGAATTATATCCTCCTCATGATCAATTTGCATAGTGGTAGGGGGATGAAAAACAGAACCTGACAACAAATCAGCCACTACATTGTCCTGTCCTGGGGTAAACTGTAACTTAAAATTGTACCTCTGGAGACGCTCATCCCAGCGGCGCATGCGCAGCAGCCTGTGACCTGAACCAGCAGAAGTCATCAAAGATGTTAGGGCCTGGTGGTCAGTTTGTAAAGTAAATGGACACCTGTACAGGTAGGTATGCCACTTTTCACAGGCCCATACACATGCTAGTGCCTCTCTCTCCCCTACTGAGTATTTCTGTTCAGCAGGGCTCAATGCACGGGATGCAAAAGCCACAGGCTTCTCACTCCATCTTGTATCTGTGAAAGAACTGCACCTACTGCTGAAGCAGATGCATCATAAGCAGGGCCGGATTTAGATGAAAAGAGGCCCTAGGCTATTCCACTTATGAGGCCCTTTCACCTCCCATTTTTAAGTTTGCTCAAATTGCTAACAATTTGAATGTAGGCCCCTCTTGATCTTGAGGCCCTAGGCTGAAGCCTAGTTAGCCTATAGGAAAATCCGGCCCTGATCACAAGTTACAATAGTTGGACTGTCCATATTAAAATGTGCCAAGACTAGTGAAGTAGTAAGCAACTCTTCAAGTTTGCAAAAGGCTTCTGCACAGTCTGTAGACCAACTCCAGGGTGCCTCTTTTTTAAGCAGCTGCCGAAGGGGCGTAGTGAGTGCAAAGTATTGTGGCATGAATCTCATGTAGTACCCTGTCATCCCCAGAAATGGGGCCAACTGTGAAGCTGAAGTAGGTGCTGGAACATGCTGAATGGCCTCCACATTCGACTGAAAGGGGTGATAAACCTTGAGTAGACAAGCAGAACCCAATAAAGTCCACTTCATTTGCAGCAAACAGGCACTTACTGTATCTGCATTTAAGGTAAGGTTGTGGTGGCTAAGAACTGCAAAGGTTGCTTGCAGACGTTCATCATGGACAGCATTATCTGGGCCATAGACTACAATGTCCTCCAAGTAAACAACCACCCCTGGAATTCCTGCCAGGATAGTGGACATTATTTTTTGGAAACAACTGGGAGCGGAGCACAGGCCAAATGCCATTCTGGTATAACGAAAAATTCCAACGTGGGTGGTGAATGCAGTCAAATCCCTCCTGTTCTCGTGCAGAGGAACTTGAAGATAACCTTGACAAGGGTCAAGCTTTGAAAAAACCTTTGAGCCATGGAGGTGATTGGTGAGCTCTTCGATGGTTGGCAAGGGGTAACAATCAGGGATGATAGCCTGATTTACTGCCCTTTAATCCACACATAACCGCAGCCCTCCTGACTTTTTTTCTGCGATGACCAAATTCTATATCCAGGGGGAGGCGTGGATTGGCTCTATAATCCCATCTGTCAGGAGGTGTTGTAGTTCTGTTGTGACAGCATCCCGCAGGGATAGGAGCACACGCCACAGAGGTTGAATAACAGGGGGTGACACTTGTATTAAGCAGGGGCTTGTGCGTAAATGTGTTAAGATGTCCTAAGCCAGTGAACAGGGTAGGCCATTTCTGATGCCACAGTGATGTCACATTCAGAATAGTTAACCCATCACTGTCCAGTAGTGTGAACCCTAGACTGGTGAACAAGTCCAGGCCCAAAATATTGCTACCTTGTCTTGTGATATGGAAAGTAAAATCAGACACAGTGTTTTTGCCATACGTTACAGTGCAATACACAAAACCCATCACATCAATTCTGGAACTGCCATATACGTAGAGGGAAAGGTTAGGTGACTGAAGTGGTAAGAACGATAAGAATGTTGTATAGGTGGTCATGTTTAGAAGTGACACTTTAGCTCCTGTGTCTAGCAGAAGAGGAATGCAAACATCATGCAGGAACACGGAACAGGAACGAAACCCAGTTAGAAAGGAATAGACTGTGAATAACTGCAGGGGAAGACTCAGCAGAGCATTGTTTTCGCTGTGTACAGTTACCAATTCCAGGGTCCGGCGCTGACCTGCAACAAATTTATGAAATGATTGGGTTTTCGACACGGCCTACATATTTGTCCTTGTGCAGGGCAGTCCATGGCATGAGACACATGTCTAGTAGAACTGCAATTGCCACAGTGCTGGCGAGACTGAGCTGTATGAGGTCTCATCTGCTGTAATGATGCTTGAGAATGACAGTCAGATGCACAGTTACACTCTGCGCCCTGTGGCTCATTCACTGTCTGAACAGCAGTTAAGGGAGGCATCAGCTATTTTATGCGCACATTGAGAAGCTGATTCTATTTGGCACACAAAAGTCAACGCTTTACAGAGCGTCAAGTCATCATCCTCCAAAAGAAGCCTCTCACACACCAGAGGAAGAGTAGTTTTTTCAATCAGTTGGTCTCTAATCACGAAGAAGGCCAAATTTACAAGACTCGGCTAAACTCTTAAGGTCAGCCATGTACTGCGAAATAGACTCACCAGCACGTTGTGTCCGCTGACGGAACTGTAGCTGTTTCAAAAGGATGCTCTGCTTTTTTGTAAAGTGCCCGTCAAGGAGCCCAATAGTGGCTTGTATGTGTCAGCATCACTGAGAGTCTGGAAGACGCAGAGGTCTTCTGAGCTGAGGCAATGCAGGAGAATAGCTCTTTTTCTAGCACTAGCAACTGCATCCAAACCCACAGCAAGCAGGTAATTTGAAATGAAGACTTCCATCTGTCCCACGGAATGGGCGGTTCGCCCGGCTGAGGCAAGAAAGACTCGGGGGGTGGCAGCGAAACAAACGGAACATTTTTAGCCATCCTCATTTGCCAATTGTAATCTTCTTTAGGTTGAAGTAGCGACACACACTGAATAACATTTCAAATGCTGTTTATTTTGAACCCTGTTTAACCAACTCTCAATACAGCGTGTTATTTAAACTACACCCTTACCTCAGGATGTCATACGTCCCAAAAGACGCAGCATTATTGAACAATCATATACAACAATGTGTACATGAATAAACTGTGTAATCTGCTGAATTGTAATTCAATTTCTTCTTTTCTTAAATGTGATTTGATGGAAGCATTATAATATTTTTTTATCCATCCATCCATCCATCCATTATCCAACCCACTATATCCTAACTACAGGGTCACGGGGTCTGCTGGAGCCAATCCCAGCCAACACAGGGCGCAAGGCAGGAAACAAACATCAGGCAGGGCGCCAGCCCACCGCACTAATATTTTTTATTGCGCATAAAAATAATTACATTCACAATGAAAACAATATTTGTATGAGTTTAATTTTGTTGACCTGAGCTATATTTTGGATATGGTGTCCACAATTTTGACTTGTAAATGATTTTGTAATTGCAGGATTAAGTCATTTCTGAGACGTTTCTACACAGTGACTATGGAATAAAATATGGGATAATAAACATTCTGCAGTTAATGATTGCATAGCTGAAACCCAGATGAGACATCAAATAGTTAACAGGACAGCTGTATTGGTATATTTTACAATAAGATAAAAGTCATTGGCAAATCTGAGATTGTCTTAATGGAAAAGTACACAAAATCCCCAAGAAACACCTCAATTATTTATATCGGCTGTGTTTCTAATGAACACTTCAAGGAGAGCAGCCTACTATAGACTATATCACCGCTACCTAAATATTATAAGAATATTATACAGTATACTGTGTTAGCATTAATTGCAGTGAGTCTACAGTTGATCCAATATGCAAGAGAATTTTCATTTCATAGAATTCAGTTCCGGGACAAATAACATAATTAAACATACTAGTTGTGGATTGTGGTTGACTCCCACAAAATATGGATGATTGTTAGTCCTGTGCTTCAAAAACAATAAAAACAATATAAAAGTACTTTCTTTACTTTGTATTTGTGTTTGGCAAATTGAAAATATGAAATATGCTTATTCTTGCTTTCATCTTTGTTTTGCATGAAAACTAAGTTCCAATCTACTAAGTGAAGAATTGTCAAACCCATAACTCAAAGTTTCGTAAAAATGCATATACATTTTCCTTTTCAAAAGTGGGTTTCACTAAAGCATACTGTCAGAGGTGGCTGGGGTGGCGACCCGGCCGGGACACCCAGGAGGACCGGAGGAGGGCTTGCGCCTTCCCCAGACCATCTGGGGGCGACCGCCCTGGTTCCTTTGGGGGCCACAGGTACAGAGCCTTGAAGCTCCACCCTGTAGGGGCCCGTGGTCACTGCCAGAGGGCACCCCCATGCCTTTGGAGCCCTGGACCTCAGCACTTCTGCCACACCAGGAAGTGCTGGGGGGAAGAGGAGCAGGGACACCCGGAGTGCTTCTGGGGATACAGCCGGCGCTTCCGCCACACGGGGGCATGTCGGTGGGAGATTGCCGGGAAGCACCTGGAGCACATCTGGGTGTGAATAAAAGGGGCCACCTTCCTTCATTCGAGGCTGGAGTCGGGTGAGGAGTGGACAAAGCAGCTGAAAGGAGAGTGGAGGCGGCCTGAAGGAGAGGCAAAGTGTGTGTGAGACCTGGACTTGGGGTAAAGTGGGTTGTGTGCACTGACTTTTGTAAATAGTTGTATTGTAAATAAATGTGTGATGGTGTTTTGCAACATGCCTGCCTGTCTGTGTCTGGGGCTTAGTCCACAATGCTTAAAACGGCAAAATAATGAAGTTACCTGATACCAAAACAATCTCTTTGTTGTATCAAGTACAATTCTAGCTTTCTCATTACAAATTGCAATATTTATATCTGTAGTGTCAATTTTACACATCCCATACTGTGAACATTTATATGTAATATTATGTTGATTTATGTCACAAGTGATCATCAGTAGTAAAGATACCATTAGGTTGTCATACACATACAGCCTCCAGGACAAATACTGTGCTGGCAGAAGCAAAGGTCCCAACGATTTCTAGTTCATGGTTCATCCTACTGCTGGGAATTGATGGACTTCAACCCGGAGTGACCATGAATTGCATTAGGCAGGCTTGCCAGGGTTTTGTTTTGCTGTCTCTGTTGTGTCTTGGATCACAGAAAAGCTTGTCCTTAAAAAGAAAAATAATTGAGGAAAAAAAAATCATACCAATCAAGTTAGAAAATGAATGCATGGTGTAACATTCAGGTGTGTTCAATGACTTTTAACAGTACTGTACAATATCATGTAGTAAAAAACGGAGGTTAAGGAGGCTCAATAGCTTCTAAGATTCAAGTGATGTAGAAATGGCAAGAATTGATGTGTGACTGTTAGTAGTTGGTTGTGGCTGGTCTGTGACTGATTGCAATTCAGATTTCTTAAATATAACATTCTTGAAAAATGTACTCAATGGAGAGTTTGTTGAATTTTCAAGGTGATGGAGAGCAAGTCAGGAGTTTTGCTGATAAATTATACTGTCAGAGAAATATTGAATCATTATAATGTGAAGTGTCACAATAAGACACAGGTAAAATCAAAGATTTGGGGCAGCCATCCGTATGTTATCCCTGGCTGCAAACTGGGTATTTTTTCCATGAGTTGTGCATGGTGCAATATCCAAAAGAGAACTGACTTAGGTTGAGTAAAATGGCAGTTTTAAAGGTCGTGACAGGAAATGATGTCATCTTGCCCAGAACCGAAAGTGGGGTCTTCGGGTCCTGAAGTGACTTTATTAATGGTGCCAGTACTGGAAGTGATGTCATCAAAAGCGCTGGCACCTAGTGGGATTTCCAGAGGATAGTCTGCAGAGGACAGAGAGAGAGAGAGTTAGTGCAGCTCGCCACCTCCTGGTCTGGTGTGGTATTACTATCATTTAAGCCCTCTAGCTGCCTCCCATGCACACATGTGTGACAGAAGATAATGCAGCTGTGAGGCTGTTGGCAGTGTAACACAAAATGTTCACACTTCACTCTTAACAATAGGGGTTCTTTAATTGCACTTTATAGTTCTTTATGGGGCTGTGTGGTTCTTTGTTGAGCAATTGCTTCAGAAAGAACCATTTCATTCTGGGAAGAGGTCCTGTCATATGAACTGTTTGTGCTGTGAAAACCTTCTAACATGTAGAAATAAAAAAAAAACTGAACTGTTTAATGTATTGTAGGTTACCTAGCAGAATGTTAACAGATTACAAAAACCTGAACTTAGCCTGTGTTACTGTGTATATGCAGCAAGAGTCCTTTTAAAATCATGAGCCAATGGTATCTCACAAATCTGCTATTATCTATTCATGATTTATGAAGCCTGTTATTGATCTAAATAAAAGTTATTTCTGCAACCTTCATGTGGACAGGTCTTTTGGGAACCAAAAATGGTTCCCCTATGGTAGTACTCTGAAGAACTGCTCTGGCACCTTTATTTTTAAGAGTTTATGCCTACAGACCCATGCTAACATGATTTCTTTCCTCTTAAATTCATTTCTAGATGACTGACTTTTTTTTCTTATATGCTCAACTTACCTCAAGATGAATGAGAAGTATGCTGGGGTACAAGCGGCTTGAGCTCTCCCAGCATTTGACTAGCTTGTATTGCAGGTTTATTATGTTGTCAGGAGTGGCTGTTGGACAAAAGAGGAAAATATACAGAATACAGTAAAGGTCCAGTGTCATGATTCATATAACTATCTTGTCTTGAAGCTTTTACTTTCCTTATCATTCATACTTATGTTAGTTTGAAACTTCTGTCTTACCTGAAATTTTCCAAAAACTAACATTCAGATATTTTAGTGCTTCAGAACTGCTTTTTCTCAGTGAGTGTAAAGTTTTACAGTTCTCTTGTCCTTCTACTGACACAGTGCAGAAGTAATGTATACTTGGACTAATGGATATGTCACACGTTAAAGATAAGGGAAATGAAAATCTTGAGTAGAGAAGACAATTAATCTAATCCTGAATTTTAAAATTGTCAAAGGCATTGATAAAGCTGATCCAGCAGAATTCTTTCCTATAAATAGATCTTATCTTGTTTTTGAGACAAGCAGTCTCCTCTTGGATGAAACAGGTTAGTAAAGTGGATTAAATTAGAATATTGCAAGTATACACAGCTCAGTGCCATTTGTTTGACACAAAGAATTCAGACTAAAATTATCTAGTTAACTTAAGCCAGGCCTGAGTTAGCAGTCTAAGTACAAGCTGAGAAAGCATTTACTCTGCATTACAGCATAATTTGAGGAGGAAAAATACATGAAAACATTGACAAATTGTCATTGGGGCAATTTAGCTATTAGTTAACCATATGAGCTTACTGGATTGAATGATCTTCTCTACCCAGCCTCTTATGTTTTTATATAAAATCTACAGTAATTCATCAAACAGCTGAGTATCAGGTGGGAATTCAAAATATAATGATTCCTTGATATAATAATCTGAAGCTATTATAGCTCTACAATACTGAGACTGAGTAACCCTGACCTGGGAAAGATGGAACTAATTAAAAAGGAATGTAATTAAAGAGAAAGTGATAAATACCATCTGACTAAGATACTTTTTTGTAGTGAAAACCTACAGACAGTCTGGTCCTTCAGAAGCAGAACTGAGGAACCCCACTGTAGAGTAACAAACGCGACAAACAAATGGTACAAACTAAAATAGTGTTGTCTGTAAAATCTGAAGTTTCAAAGTGCTGGTTTTGGCACTGAACCATGTTCATTTCACTGCACCTCGAGTACCTAAACACTCTGAAATAGGAAAAGTTGCTGGATAAGAAGTCTGCTTTTAAATATCCTCTTACCACAGACAACAATCTTATTGACACTTGTAGAGGAAAGCGTACAGGACTTGAGGAGACTGTTTGAAGGTGTAACTGATCTTCTTCTAGCAATCAGTTATAATATGTTCCATTTTCCCCATGGTTTTTATGCAGTTGATTGTTTCATGGGCTACATATTTATATCAGATTGTGAATGAAAGGCATTTAAATTGAGCAAAACCAAGGACATTGTCTGCTAGTTGGAATGGTGGGGATTCACCCGGCCTCCTCTTCCTTGTCTAGTGTCTCCTTCTTTTCATATTACCACTGTCCTGCAGCTGAAATCAAACATAGCCAGGCTGCAATGGTATTCATAGCTGAGGTTTGCAGGAAAGTCAAACACCTCCACTTCTATTCAGTAATAATAATAACAACAATGCATTTTATTTATATATTTATTCAATCATCATTAGTGTGCCATCTAACAACCAAATTATCTGAATCACAAAAGTAATGTTGCTTTACACACATTTATTGTTTTCTGATTGTTCACGTTCCTCCATTCTTAGGCTTGTGAGTAATAACTCAGGCACAGCTCATAGTATGACTTCAGTCCTCATCCTTATTTCTGTGGGATCTTATTAAACACCTCAGCTGGTGTTCCATTTCTTCAAGAAACAAAATTAATTTTGCAATTACATAATCATAAATGGCAGGAATTTCAACTGTAATGTTTAATAATGTAGTGAAACATACTCAGACCTTTTTAATCCAATTTTGGGTTGCAGGAAGAAAGGTCTATCCTAGTAGCAGCGGATGCAGGCTTGGAACTGATCTTGAATAGAGTGCAAGAACATCACAGTATCCACCCATTCTCACGCAAATCCTCTGTCACACTTGCATGGGGCAAATGTAGACTTGCCAATGATCCTAACATGTAGAGTAAAATTTGTGCATACAGTTGTTTTGAATTTCTGAAGCATGCCTCAGAAAACTACAAGCCAGGCCTGCCCTCTTTATAGTTCTATCCCCACTGAATAGGCCTCAGCCCAGATAGCCTAGTCATAAACTCCAATGGCAGGCCTCTGGCAGGCATAGGCCCAAAATGGTGTCAAGTGTCAGGCACTCCTATTTTGAATATCATTTGCTTCTGTTTGGGGATTTTATACCATAATGTATCCATTGGGTTTATTTGTTTTAGAAATATAGCTGTAGTTTTAATTTTGATTTGTGATTCCTGTTGTTAGAACTGTCATGGTGTGGGCATGTTCTCAGAGGTCTTGGTCTGGCAATAACGGCACAATGGGATACAAGATTGTCCAGGTTTTGCTTCCTTGTCCAACTACACAGATTCCAAGACCCTTCAAACCTTTTTGAACAAAAAATCTGTGTTTCAATTCTTTAATTTTTGAAATAAACCACAAGAAAATGAAAACTAAGAATAACAAAGCCAATAAACAACACCATTAATAAGAACCAGGCATCAAAACTACAAAATCCAAGAATTTAAACGTACAAAAGCAAAAAACAGGAAACAAAATTCAAAATGCAGTGCCAAAACTGAGCATTCTATTATCCACCTCATTGTTTGTACAGTTGGGGCAGTGCCTGACCTGCATCATCAAGTTGGCCCTACCTTCTAGTGTTTTGATTGTGAGTTTCCACAAAGGCAAAAATAAGGTGAGGCCTCACAAAGGAAGCTAGGGAACAGGCCAGAATCCTACCTGGTCTGATCAGCAGAGGCAACCTTGAATTCGTCCAGGCCCCAAGATAACCTCCTAGCTTCAGCTGGGGCAGGCCCAAAAATCAGGAGCTGGTAAAACAACTATAAAAATCTCAATATCTACAATGAAAGCCCCGCACGGAAAATGATAACTGCCAAATTTTGACTTGTATAAATAGGGCAAGCAAAGAATCTTTATAAAAATAAGACATTTACCAAAAAATATGAAAAATACAAAGAACAGATCAAAAGAACAAAAGGGGCACAAAGGAGTTTTCTAAAATGCAATACAATCCAATCCAAACACCAGAATCCTTAAACAGAACAGAAAAAAATCAAGAAACCAGCAAATCCAAGATGGAAAACGCAATATGCGAAAACTTCATTAAAAAACAACAATCTTTCCACTCCCAGGCAAATGTATTTAGTTTAAAAAGCCTAAGGGAGGGACCAGGTGATGTCAGAGTGGGTTCACTTCTTGATGCTTCACCAACAAAGGACATGGAACATTAACATTTTGTTTGTGATCAGTTTTTCACTGAAACAAAAACTGTACACCAGAAACCAGAATTTAAGACAATTAAGAATGGAACAGTGTAACCCAATGGCACCCCCCATACACCCCCCACCTTATATCACCCAGTCCCTTGGGTCAGAGTCTAAAAACAAAAACCCTCATGTATGAGTGACGAAAAAAAACAGTAGGCAACTAATAGGAAATGAACAATGCCACTCAAGCAGAAAAGAAGAATGAAATGAACAATATCAATAGGACCCTCACCACCAGGTTCTAACTGACCGAGGCGAGGCAGAGCAATTCTCAAAGGATATAACTGAAGCATGATTGATTCAGCATGAGGACAGTTCAATGGAGATTAAATTAAAAATGAGAGACGCCAATTGTTAAAAGTGACAAGCTGTGGAGTTTTAAGTCAAGAGGCAAGGAGTAATTTGGCTGCTAAAGTGGTACAAACAGAGCAATTATATCTCAGTATTAACTGGGAAAACCTTGCAAATAGTAGAGCACAAGAGCAGGAGTTTTAAAAAGTAACCAGTGACTGTTTTTCAACTCAGTATACTATAGCACTAATGTGGGGTGAAGCCTGTCTAGATGTGTTTTTTTGTAATAATCAGGATAGAATTGAGGGTGTAGAGGTGATTTACCACTAGCGTCATGTGACCATAATAAGATACAATTCTCTGTGTTTTGTAAGAGTGCCGATGCAAAGACAAAAACTAAGTTTAACTTTGGTAGGGCAAATTCTGAGCAAATGTGGCAAAGTCTATTGATGATAGTCTAGGATAAGCTTTTGAGTGTGGAGACAGCTAAGGAGCAGTAGAATGGGTTAAAAAAATTTACATATAATGTAAGACAGGTACACACCTAAATTTAGAATTAATAAGAAATTTTAAAAACTCTGCAGTGGGTTAAGAAAGAGTTATAAAAGAAGCTGCAAAAGGAAATAAACAGCTGTACTAAGGCATATAAGACTAACTAGCAGAATACCCGCGCTTCGCAGCGGAGAAGTAGTGTATTAAAGAAGTTATGAAAAAGAAAAGGAAAAATTTTAAAAATAACGTAACATGATTGTTAATGTAATTGTTTTGTCATTGATATGAGTGTTGCTGTCATTATATATATATATATATATATATATA
>JANRMT010062793.1:7581968-7624112 GCA_026402145.1 Polypterus bichir lapradei
AAGGAATAGGCCTGCCAAATTTCAGCCTTCTACCTACACGGGAAGTTGGAGAATTTGTGACGTTTGGAAAATTCAATATGGCGGCCGACAGTGGCGTCATACCACCGAAATAAGTACGTACATCGGTTTTGGTTAGCGCAGGGAAGCCACCTACCAAATTTCGTGAAGACGGGGTCATTCTTCTACCTACACGGGAAGTTGGAAAATTTGTGACGTTGGAAAGTTCAATATGGCGGCCGACAGTGGCGTCATACCATCGAAATAAGTAAGTACATCGGTTTTGGTTAGCGCAGGGAAGCCGCCTACCAAATTTCATGAAGATGGGGCCATAAATAAGAAAGTTCAACATGGCGGACGTTGTCGACCGTTATCGACCGTTATGACCGTTACGTGTAGAATTTCGAAATGAAACCTGCTTAACTTTTGTAAGTAAGCTGTAAGGAATTAGCCTGCCAAATTTCAGCCTTCTACCTACACGGGAAGTTGGAGAATTAGTGATGAGTCAGTCAGTCAGTGAGTGAGTGAGTGAGTGAGTGAGTGAGTGAGTGAGGGCTTTGCCTTTTATTAGTATAGATAATTCCAATGTGAATCATAAGGTGTATAAGAACATGCGGGCAACCATTAAGAGAGATATTAGGGAGGCTAAATGACAGAGAGAGGTTGGGAGCATTCGCTGATAGTGCATTGCTGCACCCACCACATGACAAACCACCTGGATTGGGACCTGAGTACAGCAGGCGACAATCCTGCCATCAACACCCACATTTTCCCAGTAAGCTGGAGGACCTGATAGCAGAGCTTGATGTGGATTAACATCATACCCAGTAAAAAGAAATTGCAGGTTAAGAGCTTTGCTCAAGGGCCGAAAGGAGTAGAGTCACTTCTTCTGTTTATGGAATTCAAACTGGCAAACTTCCGATTGCCAGCACAGATCCTTGGCTTCAGAGGCACCACTAAAAGACAGTTGGAGAGGAATAGAGCAGATAAGCAAAAGATGACCCAAAGAGATTCTTTCATTATTTTAGTGGTAAAAGAACAGTCAGGGAGGAGGTGAAGTGCATCACAAATAGTAATAGGGGGAATTTAAAAATATAGACAGTGAAATAGCAAATGCCCTAAATAAGCATTTTTCTGAGGTCTTTACAAGTTAGGAAGTCGATAAATGGGACTGCTAAGGAGGTACTGATTGAGTTGGAAATTGCAGAGGGAGAAATACTGCTTAGATTAAATAGGTTGATATCAAACAAATCTCCAGGACCAGATAATATTTACCCTTGAGTTCTTAAGAATGTAAACAAGTACATATATAAACCCTTGAAACATATTTTTAAGAAGTCACTGTGCACTGGGGAAGTTCCGAAGGACTGGCAAATGGCAAATATTATCCCATTATATAAAAAGGGTGACCGGGCAGATCCAAGCAACTATAAGCCAGTAAGCTTAATGTGCAACAGAGGAAAACTAATGGAAGGAATTATTAAAGATAAGATTGAACAGCACATGGCAAGTACAGGAGTTTTTCTGAACAGTCAGCATGGGTTCAGAAGTGGGAGGTCGTGTTTTACTAACATGCTGGAATTCTATGAGGAAGCAACAAAAAGATATGATCAAAGTAGAGTGTTTGATATTATTTATCTGGACTTTCAGAAAGCATTTGGCAAAGTGCCACATGAGAGGTTGGACATCACACTAAAAGAAATGGGAGTAAAGGGTATAGTGTGTTGATGAGTGCAGAATTTGCTCTGACACAGGAAGCAGAGGGTGATGGTGCGAGGAACCTCATCAGAATTGGTTGATGTTAAGAGTGGTGTCAGTGCTAGGACCGCTGCTCTTTTTAATTTACATAAATGATTTGGATAGGAAAATAAATAACAAGTTTTTTATCTTTGCAGATGATACTAAGATGGGTGGATTGGCAGATAATCTGGAAGGGATCAAAAGACTTAATTTAAAACATTCTGGAAATCAGAAGGAACACTGCGTAAATAAAGAAGAATGTCATTTTCATATATGAAGATTAAGTGATATGTATCATACACAGTGATGGGAGTAAGACATTCAGATTTACAGATTGCAATAGTTAATTGCTCAAAAGATAAACTGAAAGGAAAATGGGAGAAATGGGTATCCTTGCATACTGGTATGGAAAGAAGGGGAGATGATTTGAGTCAGTCAGAATAACTGCAAAGGGGGATGAGTATGAGGTTTTAATCTGGTTGATATAGGCTGGACCGAAGCCCATCTTGTCTTTTCAGCATAAAGAGAAAAGAGAGACGATGGATTAGAAAGGGATGGGGTGGAATTGACAATATGTTAGGGTCTGTAAACATTTTTAGAGGCTGAACGAGAGCGAATAAAAAAGACCCTGATTCCAAGTCAATTAGACTACAGATGACCCTTTGTGACTGCCTGCTAAGACTTTGGCTAGTAATTTTACATTATTCATGAGGGACAAGGGCCAATAACTTTGACATAAAGAGAGGCCTTTGCTGCTTTAAAAGGAGAGTGATAAATAACAGCCATGTTGATGGCTGGATTCAAGTGAGATGGATGACCTAAACATGTCAAAGAGCAGGAGGGACAGCTGGCTCCAAATGCAGAAACCAAATCTAGAGGCAAAGCATCCACACCAGGTGCTCTACCAACATTCATGGAGATCAGTGTCTTCTTAACTTTAGGTAGAGAGATAGCAGCCTCTGAAATGGAGGCATCATCCGAGAGATACCTTTTCTAAGGATGTAAGTTTGTATTCAAGTTGAACAAATTTGCATAGCTTAGTATGAGCAAGACACGATGAAAATGAAATAGAAAAATTATGAATGAAACCGTTAGCTGCTTCCCAAACGGCACCAGTACCAGCGTATAACCTAGGCAGGGGATGAGGAGATGTACATTGCTTGAGTTAACATAAATGGTACCTCAGTGTCCATAGTGTGCTTTCAATATTGTTTGATTTTGAGGATCCGGGGTCCGCATCGATGTCTGGAGTGCACACCACTTGAGATACCATCAGGTCTCTTGGGGTTCATAGTATGCTTTCAGTATCCTTAGACTTTGTGGACCTGGAGTCAGCCTTAGTGTCTGTTACCCTTTGTTGCCAAAATGTTGTCCCCTGCTGACCAAAGTGCAGAAATAATGGAAAGGTATACAACTAGCACAGCCTGAGTTACATAAACGGTGACCCTTTATGTGAGGAGAGCACACCACTTTAATTTCTTAAACAACACTCCTTGAGTCACCTGTGTAGCCTAATGAATTGACCAGCTCTGAACATCAGCACCTTTAAAGAGACAGGACATGATTATAATATCACATGTAAAATTAGCAGAAATAACATAAAGAGGTGAGAAATTATAATTCAAAACTGACAATATATACACACACATATACAGTATATAACTGCACCTTGATTCTTTGACACCTTGGGTGCCCAATAAAGGAGAGAATAATAAAATAATTAATAAGTAACACAATATTACATAAATATAACACAGACAAAGCAAAACCAAAAACAGAATTCATAACAAACAATTACATTTAAATAATGGCAAAATGTTTAAATAAACAAAACATAAACATAAGCCAGGCCAACAACCCTTAAATGATACATTTGATTTTTTTCACGTCAAATTTATTTTTTCGCTATCATGGTATATGCTAATTTGTCACAGGAATTTGTGTCTTTAAGCATGGTATTGTTTCACTTTGGGATTGGCGTCCTGTAGAACTCAATATAGACCACACAAGGACATGCACAAGAGTTTTTAAAATGTATAAAAAATGCCTCACGTGATTATCTTTGGAAATTTAATGTATGCCATACTGCGGTGGGTTGGCACCCTGCCCGGGATTAGTTTCTGAATTGTGCCCTGTGTTGGCTGGGATTGGCTCCAGCAGACCCCCGTGACCCTGTGTTTGGATTCAGCGGGTTGGATAATGGATTAATGGATGTATGCCATAATTATGAAAAAATAACTGACTTGAAAAATTCCAAACTTACCCTTTAAACTTTAATACATTTAAATTAACCCTTCTACACATTGGGAATAGTAAGAAATATTTATACAAAAAACAATGAGTCATCATAACCATTTTTATTGGTTTGCTATTCTGTCCATATTTACCACTTTATAATACATTTAATCTCAAGACTGACTGACTGACTTCCAAAAGGTAGAAAGATCAGTCAATGACTCAAAAGAATATTCATCACTTCATTACAATGAAAACTAAAACCATTGGGAATCCATGCCATACATCAGTTCGGATTAAATGGAATCTATGACTTGCTACAGTCATCATCAGAACCATTTGTCCATACTTGCACATTCCAATAATTTTCAAATAATAATTTCAGAGTCATGGGCTTGAATTGTGACCCTTTCACTGACAGTGTAGAGTTTTCATGTGTGTTCATAAATTTATCTCACGTAAAAACTCCAGTTTTACTTCTACTTCTAAATTATACAGGTTAGGGTAATGCCAACCATATACTGGCCCCACAGGAGTGAGTATGGGTATGCACATTAGTGTGTCCTGTGACAAACTGGCACCCCATCCAAGTTTGGCTCCTGCCTTGATTGCCCTTTTTTGTGGAATAGACTCCAGCAAGTCTTTGATTCTGAACATGTTTAAGTTGTAATGTTGAAATCCTATCTCACAGATGTTGTTTACAAACTGGAGGAGAGCAAAGGAGGTCTTTTTGGGGCAAAGCTAAAGGATGCAAAACAGGTACACGACATGGAAATATGTTGATGTATCCGAAAAATAAAAAATAATAAATAAAATAAAATGAATAATATGTTGAAATCATTTCATCAACAATGTGTTCCTGGCACAACAGGCTTTGATAACAGACGGATGAATGAATAATTGCAAAATTTCCCTCATGTAAATGTTCATGCAAGCCTGGGCTAAAAATCCTCACATAATAGTGTAGAGTCCATGTGTGGTGAGGCTATGTGGGTAATGTTAACATTTGCACCATTTAAAAAAAAAACGTTTTCCCCAATGAACAATTAGAACACCAAACTAGACTGGACATCTATTCATTCATTGTGTCAAAGCAGTTGAAATATCTAGGAGTAAACATAACAAGCAAATACAAAGATCTTTTTCAACACAATTTTGGTAAAGCATGGAAAAAAACAAACAAGATGTGAACAGAGGGTCTACCCTCCATTTTGCATTAGCAGGGAGAATCAATACTGTCAAGGTGAACATCCTTCGTAAGCTTCAATTTCATTTCTATATATATTAACAAATCATTCTTCAAAAAACTTGACTCAATTATAACCTCATTTATTTGGAATTTGAGACATCTATGCATTTGCAAAGACCAAAAGTAGAAGGTGGCATGGCACTACCTAACTTTCAGTTTTATCACTTGGTGGCAAATATAAATACTATAAAGACCTGGAAATGGTACAAATTAATAATTAATATCAAATTAAAATAAAAATAATACAATTAAATCTTGCTGTACTTCTTTATATGCCCTGCTTTGTGCCCCACTAAAGAATAATGTTAGTTAAACACTAGTCCATTACACGTACACCCACTGTTACTCATAAGGACAGCTTACAATTGGATATTTATCATTATGCATTCTTTGGGTGATGGAAAACCCATCTGAATGGTGACATACAATGACTGCCAAAAACAGATCCCTGTAACTGTAAGGCAGCAGCATTTGTCATCATAACACTCTTTCAAAATCATTCCATAATCTGCTTAATTAAATAAACAAAATGTTAAAATATATGTTTTTTGCTTAACTCTTCATAATAAGATGTAACAGCTGAAAGTGCTGTGCCAGTGCAAGAACACAATTCACACTCACTGCAATGTGGGAGAGAGTGGGGTGATGAGGTCAGAAGTGTGACAATTGGTTAACTCAAGCATAAGTACAGTTTATGTTGGCAGACATTATGGCTCATCAAAGTACTCAGCAGCTCCAAAGCATCCAAGGTGATGAGTTTACTTGAAATTCCCCCAGACACAAACAAGTTAGTGACTTTAAAGAGGGCACAGCGGGAGCAGCAACTACTATCATTTCTTGACCTCTAAGATGTGAAACCCTCCATGCTGATGGACCATATTGTTAGCTTTTCTAGGCAGCTACAAGCCCTGTTTTGTATTTAGAGAGCTGTTTACTGCAAACAGCACACTCCCCTAGCCAACATGTCTGATGTTGACAACCAGGATTTGGCCAAAATGCCGACAACCTGCACTGTGGTTTGCAAAGCTATCTGTCTCCTGTAACTCTCAAAAGGCCTATCATCAAGCCCATGGCTTATCCTGCTCTTCCTCCTTTGGCCTCGTACCTGACAACAGGACTCTGTTTTTACTATGCCCATCTTGGTCAGAATGCGAAAAAATGCTTTCCACCTTGTAAATTCAGCCTACCTGGAACAGTAAACACTATCTCATCCTACGCTGCAATCCAACTGCTCTTCATTACAGTGTTCACTAAAATCCCCACGTTTGAAATATGGTGTGACACCTTCTGTTTCTGTGGAACACTTTTTGGTTGGACTTTTGTCGTGGCCAACATGGCTAGCACACTGCTGTGTATGGACTTCCTGTGAGCAAAAGGGTTGTTGTTAAGAAGCATGGATGCAAAGGACTTTGCCACTCTCCCATACATGCTTAGCAGTGTAATTACTTCCACCTTGTACAACATGATGACTGCAACTTGTGAGTTTGCCCACCTATTCAGCAACTTTCCACATCTATATAAACCCACTTTTTCCACAACAAAAATCAAGCATGGGGTTAAACAGTTCTCCATTACTGCTCCGCCAGTAGATGCTTGACCTCGTCAGCTCGGCCCCAACAAGCTAGCTATTGCAAAAACTGAGTTTGCCAGAATGAAACAGCTAGGAATTGTGCACCAATCAAGCAGCTGATGGACATCACCCCTCCATATGGAAACCAAAGCAGACAGAGGTTTATGGCTTTGTAGTGAATACTGCTGCATGAATGTCCAAACAGGCCCGGTCTGCATATACAGGTTTTCTTGATGAGGCTGTTAGGGAAAACTATTTTTTCAAGGATGAACCTTGTCTGAGCTTACTACAAAGAACCTATGGTCCAGGAGGATGTTCCACTCCCTTTGAACTGTCTGAATTCCTGCACACACCTTTTGGCCATAGAAATGCAGCACACACATTCCAATGTGCAATGTGAACTCTGTCATCATTGATGTAGATTAACATTTTGTCTACTAGACAACATCTTGATTTCCAGCTCCTCTCGGGTTGAACATCTCGCTCATCTCCGCAACTTGTTCAAGTGTCTTTGCCTGCATGAGCTCTTTATCAGTCCAGCTAAGAGGCTGTTTGGTGTACCTGTTATAGACTTCCTGGCACACCATATTTCAAAGAAGGGTGCAATTCCTTTGTTTTCCAAAGCTTCTGCTGTCACTGACTACCTGCATCCCTACTCATCTTCCAAGTATTTTTGGGCATGTTAAATTTTCACTACCGTTTCATTCCTTCGATAGCCCTCATTATTCATCCTTTACATGAGGCGCTTCACAAAACACCCTCTCATGTGTTCAAAGAACAGGATGAAGCATTCATGAACATTAAATGTACATTAGCTGTGGTGGCCATGCTTGCGCATTTACTGCCCAATGCTCCTTTTGCTCTTACAACTGGCATTTTGGACCATACAGAGGGGGCAGTATTTGAACAGTTGGTTGATGATGCTTGACAGCCATTGCCATTTTACAGCAGAAGCTTACGACCCAATGAACACCACTACAGCACCTTTGATCGTGAACTACTGGGTCTGTATCCTAGTGTAACAGACAGCTGGCATCTTAATCCTGCTGGGACGTCCAAAGAATGGAAGGATGGGTGAAGGCAGGTGCTTTGGGACACTGCCTCCCCCTAGATGGCAGCTTCCCTGAATTCAATGGCAGCTTCTCAGGGCACCATGGGATGTGGAGTTCTGTATCTCATCCCTATTGGGTGCCTTGGGTGGCGCCAGTGACACTGTGGAATGAAAATGGGAGAGGAGATTCTCACTTAGCCTGGAAGTACTAGAAGGTCATGGGGATGGAAGACCAGAAGTACTTCCGGGTCGGACACTATATAAAGGACTGTTGTGAACCCAGCAGGCGAGCCTGAGTTGGTAGGAGGTGGATGACACTTGCTGGGAGGTGTGGAGGAGGAGAAAAGAGAGAGAAGATTTGTGGCTATTGTGAATTGTACTTTATTTACCTGTATATAGTGTCTGTGGTACTTGGAGGGCACTGTAAGAGGGAAGAAAGTTAATTAAAATACTTGTTAGTGCTTTTACCTTGTGTCCTGTGTGTCTGTCTGTTGGGTTTAAGTGGCAGAGACCCCTAGCCTCCACACTAGTTATCCAGCATTTTCACTTTTTGCTTGAAGATTGGTCGTTTGTGGCGCTCATTGACCACAAACTCCTGGTTCCTGCAATGTCCAAAGTAACAGATCCCTGGTCCTCCCTGCAGCAACAACACCTAGCTTGCATATCGGAGTTCACAATGAAAGACCAACATATCGCACATAAGAACAATGTGACAGCTGAGTGGGCTGCACTTGCTGCCGCACACATTTTAATTGAATACTTCCAGTTGTCAGCTGACCAAGCAAAGGACCTGGAGGTCCAAGACCTCAAATCAGCAGAAACCAGCCTGCAATTCGTCAGTGGTGCAGTTGGATGGCAGCTCTGCCAATCTCCTGTATGACACCAGCCCAGGTTACCCACACCAAATTATCTCCAGAAACTGGAGATGGCACATTTTTGATGCCATACATACCCTTTCACATCCAGGATGGGCATCCCAGTGTTTAGTAGTGAGCAGGTGTGTGTGGCAGTGCCTCCAAAAACATATTTGGGGCTGGGTGGCAGCTTGTGTATCATGCCAAAAAGCTAACATACACCAACATATTAAAGCCACACTGACCCTGTTCCTGCCATTTCCACCATGTTCACATGGACCTGGTAGGTCCTCTTCCTCCATCTTACGGCTTTACCCACCTTCTCAATATTGTTGACAAGGCGTACTCGGGGACTTGAAGCTGTTCCTTTGATGTCCACAACTGCCTTAGACATAGCCAGGACTTTTTATCATCACTTGGGTTGCACAGTTTGGCACGCCCTTTCATATCACTTCTGACCAAGGCATACAGTTTACTTTGTAGCTATACTATAGACTGTAGTGGCACAGGACCTAGGGAAGACAAGACACTGCATCATACCACCACCTACCATCTTCAAACTAATGCTCTTTGCAACCTATTTCACTAGTTACTAAAGTCAGCCCTCAAGGGCTCCCTTAACAATGAGAGGTGGATTGAATGTCTGCCTTGGGTGCTGTGGGTCTGCAGAAAGCTTCAAAAGAAAACCTGAAAGTCTCATCCTCTAAACTGCTTTATGGTCAGCCACTTTTCGGGAATTTATCTCTCAAAGTTCTTCCCACTGGACCACATCCTGACACCACTCTCCACTCTTGGATGCTGCAACTGCATTCAAGCCAGAGCATGCCAAACAGCACAGCTCATCTCACACCTGGCTTCCATGCTACGTGCAGTTAGCAAAGTACAAGGTGTGATCAAAAAGTATGGTGAATGTTGATGCAGAGCACCATCCAAGAGCAACGCCAAACAATTCAATGCAGGTTCTGACATGTCCATCCTAGAGCCTAGTTTGTGACAAGTTTCAACTTGATTAATACTGTCAGTCGTTTGTAAGCCACATCAGCATGAAATTTTGTTTTAAATTGCAAAAAGCTCAGGAAACCTATCAGATGTTAAAATCGGTTTATGGTGACACTGTTTACAAGTGGTTTGATCATTTTCGTAATGGATCTGACTCGGTTGAAGATGAGAAAAGATCAGGACATCCTTCAACATCAATAACCGAGGAAAATGTTGAAACGGTTTCAGTCTTTATCATGACAACGCTCCTTGTTACAAATCCCTTCTATTACGACAATTTCTGTCGAATAAAAACATTACGCTGTGTCTGCATCCACCTTATTTACCGGATCTGGCACTGTGAAACTTCTGGCTGTTCCCTAAATTGAAAATGACCATGAAAGGCAAACGATTTCTATCCATTGAGGACATCCAGGCAGCCACGACAGCCCAACTAAAGACACTCCCAAAAGAAAACTTCCAGAACTGCTCACAAAGTGGCAGGAGTGTTGGGATAAGTGCATTCAAAGTGGAGGAGAGTATTTTGAGGGTCACTAGTAGTTCACTGTATTTTTTGATCACACCTCATATGTGTTTGTCCAGCATGAGGCACATCAAAGCCCACTGAAACCACTTTATGATGGCCCATTCTAAGTCCTGGAACATGGAGACAAGATGTTCATGCTTGACATAGCAGCAGATAATCTCAGTTGATCATCTTGGACGTGCACACAAATCTGACATAGGGTATTGTCTCAGATCCGCCCCCTGTTAGTGACCTGACTCCTGCTACCCTTGATTCACCTGTGACTACTGAGTGTATGAACATACGTTCCCCATGTCTGGTCCCAAACCTGCCTACTCGTACTCATTCTGAGAGCATAGTGCATGCCCCAACCAAGTTAACAATGCATGTGCTTGTGAATTCTGTGGCTGCTGCACCACTGCAAGACCACAACTCACATGCACTGCAATGTGGGAGACAACATGGTGATGAGATTGAAGGTGTGACAGTTGTTTAGAAAAGTGTATTACATTGAATAACTCATTGTAGTTTTCCTGCTTCAAAAAAACATTGTCTGGCGTGTTTTCTTCTCTTGAAAAATACTACAAAGAATGCCATACAAATGCATAAGATATGACAACAGGGAAAACACACAGAAAGTAAAATCATAAGGTCAGGCCTATCATCCTATTGTACTACTTTCATTGTGGAGTGCTTTCTTTCTAAAATATTTTGTGTCTCATTCTTTTCCACTTAAATCCATCATACATAAACAATACTGTATTACCGTTAAGCATCTGCAGTTATCAGTCTTCATATTGTGCAAATGAAAACCAATCACAGCCTGGCAGCACATTTACAATATCCAGTGCATCTGAAAAATCATTCTGTGCTCTCAATTTTATAGACAAAATGTATTATTCAGTACCAAAGCTTTTTTCAGTTAGCCATGCTGTCAAAAGGCCATCAAATGCAACACTCACTAAATACCAAATACCCTAAGCCTTTGTGAATCTCTGATGTTAATCTTAAAAGGAGATCAATATCAATGCTATTTTCTGCTTAAAACACTTTGCACTCTAGAAAGAAGAGATTAATCACCGAAAAGCAAACAACCAACCATTGATCATTATTATCCTATGTCAGTTGAACTGAGGTGTAACAAGTGCTTGCCGACAGAATCGTTTCACCGTCCATCCATCCTTTATGAAGCCTGCCTAATCCAGATTAGGGTCAAGGCAGCAACAGGTACAAGCCATGAAGCAATCCCAGACAAGATGCTATTCTATCACAAAGCGCACACACACACATACCCACACTCACTCGGACAGGGTCAACTTAGAAACTTCAGTTCATCTATGAGCCTATTCTGGCAGCCCTGGCGGGAACCATCTCTGGTTTAAGTGTCATTACAAACTGGAATGCCTATGGAGAAGCCCACACAGACAAGGGGAGAACATGCAAACTACATGTACACAGCAACCAGAATGTGATTTGAATCTGGAGAACAAGATAAGTGAAGCAGTGGCTCTAATTACTGAGCCATCTCTTTTTTGTTTTAAAGATGCAAAAATTTGCTGCAGACACCCATATTTTTTAACATTTTATATAAACTATTTTGCAATTAAATTAGGTATCATTTACTTCCAGGTACTTCATTCATGATGCTCCTAAGGGAAATAAATTACATCATCTAGGCTGACACAGCAAAGAAGTGTCTAGACAAAAGAGATACTTGTGCTAGAATGTTTTTCATTGACTTCAGTTCAGCTTTCAACACCATCATTCCTCGGAAGCTTAAGGTAAGGTGGGTCTGCTAGGATACAACACTTCCATATGCAACTTTCCAACAGAGAGACCACAGATATTCTGCATCAGAAACATTATCTGCAGTAAGATTATTCTGAGCTCTAGTACTCCCATGACTGTGTACTCGACCAACTTCTGCTCACCCTGCTAATTCACGATTGTACTGTTGCGCACAGCTCTAAGGCCGGGTTTATACTTCACGCGACATGACGCATGCTGCAGCAGACGCTCCTGCTACACAAGTGTTTTCCTGTTTATACTTGTGCACGTACTTTGCGTAAATCTGGAGGAATCCACCGGTGCAGTGCGAGATATTACCGCGGTGAGAACATGTTCTGCTTCTCTGTGTTGTGAATTGCCTGGAACAGCCATTAAATTCCGATGACACCTTACCGCAATATCTCTAAAGAGGATGTTTAATGATTACATCCATCAATCCAGGGATGTGCCCATTCCAGCTAGCATTGGGCACAAAGCGGAAACAATCCCTAGACATGGCATCAGCTCATCGCAAGGTGAATACAAGCACTCACATACACTTGCGACATTTTAGTGTCACTAAATCTGCATATCTTTGGAAGGAAACCAGAGCACAGTGTGGAAACCCAGCAGGAAAACATGCAAATTCCAGGCAGGAAATACCAGCAACGTGACTCTCTGTGAGACAGCAACGCCACCGTTCCACCACCATGTCACCCCCATGTCTGTAATTATTAACAGTATTCATTATTTAAGTGAAATTAACGATTTATCTGTAAAATGTAACATACATATTTTAATGCATTTCATCATGAAAGTGATATCAAGTATAAATCTAAAGATTCTAAATTTGCAGAGAGTTGGAATATCATAAATGTAATGTGTTCTGTGTGGTGGTCTATAGCTGCTTGCTGTCAGGTCAGGAGGAAGTCTCAGAAGCTCGTAGCGATTAAAAACTGGGATAACGTTTACAACAGTCTGCTTTAATGATAAAGTAAACTACGAGGTTAGAGTGGACATTTCGAGATTTAAGCCGAAATTTCCACTTTAATCACAAAATACACATTTTCACTGCGTCCTTAATTTTTTTCTCTGTGGCTCAAATACACTGCTGTACATTATTCATCAAACATCGAAGCGCGTACATTGATCCTGGAGGATCCTCAAAGTGGCTTTCTGTCACATGTAGATAGTAAACAGAGACTCTGACGTCACATTCCGACTTTCATCACACACTGTGCCACCCGACTTTTTGCTGGCACTGCAACACGTGCACGCGTCTCGTTAATTTCTGAGGACCTGCTCAGAGGACACATCAAATTAATGCTGGGAAGGCGTGCCAGCCATGATGCGGGTCCGTGAAGTTCTGAGCATGAAGTATAAATAAGCCCTAACACCATAATTAATTTTGCAGATGACTCAATGGTGGTGGGTCTCGTCACCAATTGGGTTGAGTCACCTTAAAGAATGAAGAATGCAATGATTGGTGTTAGTGCAACGAGGTGTCTCATAATGTGGACAAGATGGAAAAGATGATTGTTGACTTAAGGAAGGCCCAGTTCACATCTAGAGTTCTGTGGTGGAACTGGTCAAGAGCACCAAATTCCTTGGTGTTTATCTAGCACCTGACCTTACTTGGTCAATTAACAATCATCTCCATAGCCAAGAAGGTGCAGCAGCATCTCCACTTCCTCCAAAGTCAGACTAACAGTTTAATGTTTTCAGTTATTTTAGAGACAACAGTATTTAGTGAGGATTTAAAAAACTCCAAAGAGAACTTTATAATATTCATTATAAAGTTTATTGTTCGGCTTCTTCATTTGACCAGTGATTCTTCAAAGACTCCAATCAAATTTAAACTATTTATGATTGAAACTAGGATTATTAAAATGTCCATCCATCCATCCATCCATTATCCAACCCACGATATCCTAACACAGGGTCACGGGCGTCTGCTGGAGCCAATCCCAGCCAACACAGGGCACAAGGCAGGAACAAACCCCGGACAGGGCACCACCCACCGCAGTTATTAAAATGTTTCCAAAGTTTATATTCATGGATTTTTTTATTTATTTTGATATACTTTGTTAATACCCAAAAGGAAATTTTCTTTTTGCATGACCTTTTTTAGGAAGTCAGAGCACAGGGTCAGCCATTGCACAGCACCCTGGAGGAATTTTCAGGTTAAGGGCCTTGCTCAAGGGCCCAATGGAGCAGGATCCCTTTCACTTGCCCATGCTGATCCTTAGACTCAGAGCCACTACTCTACCGTTTGGTCAGTTCCCCATTCTGCCAAAACCGACACCATAATGTCCACTCCCCCACCTCCATAATCTTCCAATAATGTGCACTTCCATCTGTCCTATAACACATCCATAGCAAAAGTCCAATCCAAGCTTTATTCTGCCTCTGCTAATAGAGTACCCAGTCCTTGGCCATTTCCACTGTATTCCACATCATACAATCACTAGTCCTCTAATTTTTCTCAAAACTTGCATCCCAGTTTATCATTTACCACACCCACAGAGTCATTCTCATCCTAATTTTATTCTACACATGCTGCCCATCTGCCCAGTCCAATGCAAGTTTGCTAGACTTACCTCACCTGGGTACAAATTCACATTGCAAGATCCACAGACCCCCCCCATCTTAAAGTATAACTCGCCCCCATAACCTGTGCTTATACTACACCAACAGGACAAGTCCAACCTAAAACTATTCTGCTTGTTTTACCCTTGTTGTATTTAATGAAGACTTTTTTCTATTGGATTTTAACCTCCACTTCACTTCTGTTTTTATGAGAGTATTTATTTATTGAAGGATTCTGAAAGTACTGCATTTTATTTAATTTGGACATTGTTTTTGATTGTTGTTTTGTTGATTTTAATAAAAGCACTTGGTACTTTTTGCACCATCCGATTGCTCCATTGTAGTGCCTCACTGTCGTGCTCATCAGTAACATTACCGATGGTGACGGGTTTAAGGGCTCCCGGAAGCGAGATGGGAGCATGCAGCGAACCCGCATCTTCACAGATTTTACCTCAAAACTGTAATCTCCTCTCCACCCAGTTCCTCCTCACTTCCTTCATGCCAGAATTCGACTCATGCAAGGTTAGTTTTCTTGGTTGTTTGTGTTTGCATAAATTATGGATTTTTCAAATGTTTATTTTTTTCTCTATGTTTAAAACTCATTAGAAAAAACTGTTTACAGCGATCGGTTGATAAGGCTATAGCATGAACTCCTTCAATGTTACTTTTCTTGGTTGTTTATGGCTAGTTTTTGTATAAATTACGGATTTTTCAAATGTTCATATTTTTCCCTGTGCTTAAAACTCATTAAAAAAAGTGTTTACAGAGAGCGGTTTGCAAGGTTATAGCGTGAACTCTTGCAATGTTAGTTTTCTCTGTTCAAGGTTTTCTCAGTGTTATTCAATGTTTTTACATTTAGTTTACTATTACACTGTGCATTCTATGGTATAATTAACTATTTTGTGCTTAAAAATCTTTAAAAAAATATATATTTACTTACAGCTCGTACAGTCCGGAACGGATTAATTATATTTACATACAATTCTATGGGGGAAATTACTTTGGGTCATGACCAAATCGGGTTGCGACCAGAGTTTTGGAACGAATTACAGTCGTGACTCGAGGTATCAATTACACATCTTTATGCTGGCAGACCGGAAGTAGAAGCTGACAATGTCACTACACACAACATAGCCACAAATGATAAAATCACCCATGAGCTAGCAGTACTCTTAATAGGTGACAGCCCCAAAATAGCAAAATGTGATGTCACTGTCATAAAAATTAATAAAGTAAAAAAACAAATGAAAGCAAGTAGAATGAATGAAAAATGACAAGTCAAAAATGGCTGATTCTGCTTAATCTCTTCTTATAGACCAGGAGGCAACAATTCAAGACTAATTCATTATCTTGTCTATCTTCTATAAGCCATTATCATTTTATTAACATCATGACAGATGTTTTTATGTAGTATTGTTAGTAAGTTATTGAACACAATGATTCTGCGGAAGAGGTATGTATGCACAGCTTTGGAGCATTCAGTCCTCCCTATAAATATGCTTTCTAGGCTAATGTGTTTTCCAGAGTCCATTAAAAAGGTACTTCAGTGAAAACATGATTCTTATATCACAGGTCATTCAGGAAGATTTTAAGCCTAAAGAATTAATCAAGATATTTTTGGTGATGATTTTTAATTGAGGATATTTCTTATTATTTTAAAGCATGTGAAAAAAAGTTGTTATGCAATATCTTCTTATTGGTCCCCTGTTGCATCATCATTGCCTGAGAAGCCCTTTATAATTAATAGATATTTCTCTTTTTCTCTAGCATATCACTAATCTTGTAATACTGCATACATTTTTAAAAACTGCTCATTTTATTCCACTAAAAATGTCCACAGCAAATGAGTTAAAGAATATTTTCTTTTCCTAAATTTTGAGATTTCATGGCTTTCCAATTCCTATGGTTTCAGAAAGAGAAGTTTCTGTCATAAGCCTGGAGTCAAACTGAATCTTCCATGGGGTTATCACCCAGAGGCTAAAGTACAGACAAAAACTAGTTAATCAAGATTTCTAAAAATATCTTTATTGTAATATGAATGATTTACAGAACAACTGGAAAGTTAAATCCCTGAGGTTTTTAAGGTGGTAAAGGAGTTGTCATGCCTTCTTGACCAAGATGTCTATATGTTTGGACCAGGTCAGGTTGTCTTTGATGTGGACGCCTAGGTATCTGAGACTGTCCACCTTCTCCAACTGAGTGCTCTTAATACTGTTGGTGTGGTAGTGCCTCTGTTGTTTTCTCTTAAAAGTCTACAATCAACTCCTTTGTCTTGCTTACATTCAGAAGAAGCCTGTTCATTGTTGTTAGATAGCAGGCCTACCACAGTTGTGTCATCAGCAAGCTTGACAATGATGTTAGAGTCATGTGCAGCCATGCAGTTATATGTATAGAGAAATACAGCAGTGGACTCAGAACACAGTCCTGTGGAGCACTTATGTTGAGTGAGAAGGAAAGTGTGGCCACCGAAGGAAACTACCTTGGTTCCTCCTGTCAGAAAATTAAAAATCCAGCTATCTATTGTGGAACACCGGGGAGCATATAGACCCCCTAACCCGACACAGACAGGCACACACAAGTTCTCACACAGCACACACATTTTATTTACAGTTGGAGAGTATCTTCTCTCTCCCCAGTGCACAGCACAATTCACAGGTCACCTTTACTCTTTTTATCTTCACTTATTCTATCCTTCCGCCTCCACTCCTTCTCAGCTTAGTGTCGTCCACCTCCCTTCCCAAATGGAGTGAAGCAGCTCCTTTTATTCAGGTCCTGGGAGTGTTCCAGGTGGCTCATCAAGGTTACCTGGAATTACTCCCAGGTGGGGTAGAAGTCCACTATAGGGCTCTGCAGTGCCCCCTGGCGGGCCCCACAGAACCCAACAGGGCTGTGCCAAACTCTAGCTCCCAGTGTGCCCTGTGGGAATCCATGGTATCACAGCCACCCAGGAGGGCTGCCCTCTAGCATCCCAGAGGAGGTATTGCATCATGAATGCTCTGTGCCCTGGTTCATTGGTGTCCCAGGCAGGTAATGGCCGTGGCCTCCCATCTATCTATCTATCTATCTATCTATCTATCTATCTATCTATCTATCTATCTATCATAACATACATTTCATGAATATGCAATATACTGGCACATTAGTTATGGCAAATAAATACAAATATACTAAATAAAACAATGTTTTGTTTTTTTTTAGTTTTAAAGGATTCTGATAGTAGAAAAAAATAAGTAGTAATGTCACAACATTTGTTTTGGAAAAATAAATAAGTAAGAAAGTCATATTGTATTTCTATGATTTATTTGCTTCACTAGAGTATATGTAATTGGGATTTGGGAAAAAATACATAAATCAAAACTAGACATATATACACATCCACCTTTACAAACAAGCTGATTCTGATGGTCTCTACAAAGATTGAATGCCCAAAGATCACAGTGAACATGAAGTAACAGATTCATTTAGAGTTGCATAGTTTGCATTTGGAGATTAAATTTAGTTAAGGTAGAATAATGGTTAAATAGCCAAGGCCAATTTACTAATCTATATATCAAGTATTCAAGGTTTAAGGACTGGAAAAGGCCCATCTAGAAGAAACAGATGGAATGTCTGGTAAAAAGGAGCTAATTAATTTATCACAAATGCAATGACTTTCTACTCAGCAATCAGGGCTGCCAATATTCTCACATCTATAAAGTTAATAATAAAATTAGGAGTATGCTAAGTGACCAAAGTATGTCATGTTTATTGGACTAAGTAACTTGTATTTAGGGATACAATAACATAAAATAACTGACAACTATGGCCTTATATCAAGGCTGTTGTTTGTACTTTCAGATTTTATCTTTGCTTTAAACTGTATTTAATGTTTTAAAAAAATTCATAATTTGAATTGTAAACCCACTGATATGATTTCAATACATTTTTAATAAAATTAAATTAACTTAACTTACTTAATTAATTAACTTAATTAACTTGTTCTTCTTAAGCATACCTAAATATAAGCCCACTGTGCTACAAAATAATTACATCCATCCATCCATCCATTATCCAACCCGCTATATCCTAACTACAGGGTCACGGGGGTCTGCTGGAGCCAATCCCAGCCAACACAGGGTGCAAGGCAGGAAACAAACCCCAGGCAGGGTGCCAGCCCACCACAGAACCCAAAACATATATATATATTTATATATATATGAGGTGGAGTTAAGCTAAAGTTAGAAAAGGGGGCTTATTAGAAAATGAATGAACCTTAACAAAACTGATAATGTCATTTCTCAATGTAGTCTCCACCCTTCTCAATATATATATGTGTGTGTGTGCGCATCTCCAGTTAACAATGTGACATGGACGGTTTCCCTATCTTTCATTGAGGAATTCTCAGACTTAGTGTCAATTATAATAACTAACTATGACAGATTCCTAATTGTTGGTGACTTTAATTTTCATATTGATAATCAGTGTGACCCGAAAGCAAAAGAATTTATGAAACTCCTGCACTTTTTTGATCTGAGCCAGCACATTAGCAAGCCCACACATAAGGGAGGTCACATGGTGGATTTACTGATTACTAACGGATTAAAAGTTGATGTGAGGCAGATTGTGGATATCGGATGATCTGACAATTTTTTCATATTATTTAATGTAGAAATACTGATAGCTACAACTAATGACAAATGTATTGTTAAAAGCACTATTTCGATACATCTGTGGCTTCAAAGTTTGCTAACATTCTAAGTAACCAGTCCACTTGCAGTGCTTACTACAATAGTGATACTAATTTAAATATTCAGGTGGAAAATTTTAATTCTAAAGTGAGAGCTGCCACTGACATTATCGCTCCTGGATTGATAGTTAAAAAATCCTCTAACACTATTATATCGTGGAAGACCCAAAGAGTGTCTGATTTAAAGAAAACATGCCGGAGAGGTGAATGTAAATAGAGAAAAACTATATTGATAGTTCGCTATGAAATATTGAAGGGTAAAATAATGGAATATAACAGCACAGTCCATCTGGAGAGGCAGTGCTACTTCTCTAAAATTATAAATAATAATGCTGGTAATCCAAGAGTTTTATTCTCTACTGTTGATCACTTGCTAAACCCAGGTAACTTAATGGAATGCCTCCAAAATTACCAGTGAAAGTTGTAAGGCTTTTGCTATATTTTTTAAACACAAAATTAATAAAATTAAAAATAATATAGTACATCCCCCCAAAGCTGATCCTATTAAATCTCGTTATTAAATTAAATTTGCTCACCAGGATTAAGACCCAGGACATGCTGGAGGGACTATGTCTCCCGGCTGGCTTGGGAACGCCTCGGGATTCCTACCGGAAGAGCTAGAAGCACTGGCCGGAGAAAGGGAAGTCTGGGAATCTCTTCTCAAGCTGCTGCCCCTACGACCCGTCCATAGATAAGCAGAAGATGATGGATGGATGGATGAATAGATTGATCACCAGGATAGATTTACCTGACTAATGTGGAATAATTTCTCAACTGAAACCCTCCACCTGTGGCCATGACCCAATATTAACAGGTTTTTCCAAAGAAGTATCTGGCATGCTAAATGATGGTGTGCTTGACATAGTAAATTATCATTATATATGGGGGTCTTCCCAGACTGTCTTAAGATTGCTATTGTTAAACCCCTGCTCAAGAAAAATAATCTCAACTCCTCTATTTTTGACAATTTTAGACCTATTTCAAACCTACCTTTCTGAGGTAAAATCATAGAAAAGGCAGTTATTGCACACTTAAATGATCACTTGAATAAACATTCTATTCTTGGCAAGTTAAAGTCAGGTTTTAGAACCAATCACAGTACAAAACTGCACTCGTTAAAGTAGTAAATGACTTGCGGGTAAATGCAGACAGAGGCCATTTATCTATTCTCATCCTCTTAAATCTGAGTGCAGCTTTTGATACCATTGATCACAATATTCTTATAAATCAACTTAGTCAATGGGTGGGTGGATATAGTGAGGGCATCAGAAATAAGCTTGAGGCATTAGATTTAAATCTGAAGACGGAGGTAAGAATTTATGGGTAATTGACTCTGACCTAAATTTTAAATCACATATTAATCAGATTACCAGGGCAGCATGTTTCCACTTAAGGAATATAACAAAAATTAGATCCATTATAACTTAGTCGACTAGATTACTGTAACACATTTCTTTCAGGACTACCCAAGAAAGACATTAATCGGTTGCAACTAGTGCAGAATGCAGCTGCCAGCATATTAACTAGGAAAAGAAAATCTGTGCACATCTTTCCAGTCAGGTATTTGTGAACATGCCCTGCAAATTGCATTCTGTACTGTATTAGGTCCTATTCTAGACTGCAGGAGTTCGTTCATCTTAGAATTTCGAGTTGGTGATGTAGTCACAGTAGGTGACACCTAGGATTCTTCTCAAGCATCACTTCTTGAATGCATTGAGCCTGTGATTGATCCCCTTCCTACTCTTCCAAGTCTCTCAGGTATATATGGTTCTCAGGATGACAGTGGTGTTCAACAAAGTAATCTTCAGCCTTGTGTCAATAAACTTTGGAATATGGCAGATGGCTTGTCAATTTGGCAGTGGATGTTTGCTTCAGTGCCTCCATTGCTGGATATCACACTGCCCAAATACATGAGCTGGTCAACTTCTTCATTCCTTCCTCATTCCCTCATTTTCATATTTATCCTTATAGCAATGGTCTTTTCTGTGCTGATCCACAACCCTGTGTTTTCAGCCTATTCTTTCAAACTTATAGTCTGTTCATGCAGTTCTATTTTTGTCTGTAGCAGTAGTGTAATAACGCTGGCAGAATCAAGATCGGTGAGACAGGAGTGGTCATACCAGGGGATACCAAACTCTGGTTACTTGGTCTTGTTTTATCTTCTTTGTTAAACTGATCCTCGGTTCTCTATTTACTTACTTTCTTTTAACATTATACCTTACAGGGTTGAAGTTGCTTGTCTTTTAGCCACAGTTTGTAATTTTTCTATCATCTTCTGCTTGTTTTGGTACTCATAATAATCCACAGGATTCTGCATGTCACAGCAATACTTCCTGGAAGTGATGTAACAAATTCCAGGAGTCATATGATAGCAATGGGAAGAAGTTCCCATGTATAAAATGGCTGCAGAGACCAAAATAACAAAGCAAAATGTCAATAAACACAAAATGGCAGCCAAAATTAAAAACAAAACACAAAACAACCAAAATAATAATCATGATAAGTCCATCAGGAATGGATGGAAATGAAAGTTGTAAATCACAAAATTCTCCAATATTATAACAATTGGCAAGGTCCTTTCAAAGTGAAATCAAGGCCAGATTAAGACTCCTACATGCCCCTGGGTGATTTTGATCTTTAACAGAGAGCTGATCATACTTTTAACAATGCAGCGCACGGACACGGGGTTGTTTAAAGCAGCGCGGTATTTGACATTCTTGATTTCAGCTCGAGACTCAGTCACTTCATTGTCCCTGGTAGAGGGTGGAGTTGTCCCTCTTGATAATTTACTTACATTTCCTGATTACCTGGAATTATTCCCAGGAAACTACCTTGGTTCCTCCTGTCAGAAAATTAAAAATCCAGCTATCTATTGTGGAACACCGGGGAGCATATAGACCCCCTAGCCCGACACAGACAGGCACACACAAGTTCTCACACAGCACACACATTTTATTTACAGTTGGGGAGTATCTTCTCTCTCCCCAGTGCACAGCACAATTCACAGTCCTTTACTCTTCTTCTCTTCTCTTATTCTATCCTTCCGCCTCCACTCCTTCTCAGGCTAGTGTCGTCCACCTCCCTTCCCAAATGAAGTGAAGCGGCTCCTTTTATTCAGGTCCTTGGAGTGTTCCAGGTGGCTCATCAAGGTTACCTGGAATTACTCCCAGGTGGGGTAGAAGTCCACTATAGGGCACTGCAGTGCCCCCTGGTGGGCCCCACAGAACCCAACAGGGTTGTGCCAAGCTCCAGCTCCCAGTGTGCCCTGTGGGAATCCATGGTGCCACAGCCACCAAAGAGGGCTGCCCTCTAGCGTCCCAGAGGAGGTACTGCATCATGAATGCTCTGTGCCCTGGTCCATTGGTGTCCCAAACAGGTAATGGCCGTGGCCTCCCGTCTATCTATCTATCTATCTATCTATCTATCTATCTATCTATCTATCTATCTATCTATCTATCTATCTGTCTATCTATCTATTTAGACTTGTAGAATCCTGATTATTTCAACAAGTGGGGTTGGGAAGCTCCCATTTTAATTTCAACTCGAGAATACTCAATCATTTCATCGAGCAAGGGGGTAGCATTGGTGAAATGGCCTCTTGCTGTCAGAGGCTCCTGGATGCGCACTAAGAATGATGGTAGATCCGCCCTCAGTAAAATGGAGAAAAGTATTATTTGATTTTGTGATATTATAACCTAATAAAAGTCTAAAAGAGCAAATGTGTCATGTAAACCAGTTAAGACCTTAAGGGCGCATGGGATACAAGCTTGGAAGGAAACACTGTACTGGTGGGACAGCTTTCTAGAGAGTTTAAACTAGATGTTTTTGGCTAAATCCACAAAACAATTGAAATAGGTTTTTAAATGATAAAAAAAATATCATGGACAAAGTGCCAGTTTTAAAAAAATTAATTTAACATGAAATCAACACTGATTACTTGGTAGTGGTCCAAGACTAATCATATTTTATCCCTAAGGTAAAATGGGTGGAAATGGAAGTACAGAGCATGATGAACCTTAACCTGTTACGAATTTGTTAAAGAAAAGCGAGGGAAACTGAATAACTACAGGTAACCAGGAGCCTCATGCATAACACTGTGCGTAGAATTCACACTAAAACATGGCGCAAGGACAAAAGCGCAAATGTGCGTATGCACAAAAAAAATCCAGATGCTTAAATCTGTGTGTTAGCCAACTTGCCACGTTCTTCAACTCCTTAAATCCTGGTCAGCATGAAAGTAACGCACGTGTACGCATCTACTGCCCCACCCAAACTCCTCCCAGAATTACACCTCTTTGAATATGCAAATTAATATAAACAGCCCTTAAGCTCAGCGTTCTTTGAAAAGGCAATAGCAAAAGTAAGGGGGAAAAATAGAAGAATTTCAGCGAATACCAAGTGGAGGCACGGAAAAATGTACCATTTGTTGTTTTAAACAATGGTATAAACAAAAGAAAGTTGATCGAGCAACATAGTGTGTTGGAGAAACTCGAAAGATCAAGTTCACAAAGTTCCACAGTGCCCGAAATAAAAAAAAGTTGTCAGATATTAAAGTCGCCATGAAAAGGCGAGTCGTAGCCCACCGTCTGAGTGTCATATGAAAGCTTATTAGGGTACAGAGAAAAGAAAAAAAATAGGGACACTTAGAAAAAAGCTCAACTTTAATCTCGAAATTTTCACTTCAATCATGTAGTTTATTTTGTCATTGAAGTAGAACATCATTAACTTCATCTTTAAATCGTTTAATTTACTAGTTTCTCAAATCCCATCGTCACTAAAGTAGCACGTTAAATGCTTTGTTTTGTATGTGTTCTTCTATGTGTTTGAATCACTATGTGCTTCTTAAACTGGCTTTCTCTTCCTCCAACAAGACACAGAATCCATTACATTCATGATATTACAGTTCTCTGAATAACTAAAATACTGTGATGTATACTTGATATCATTTTCATGATGATAGGAATTAAAGGATGTATTAAACATGGGAACACGGTGGTGTAGTGATAGTGACGAACTGGCGCCCTGTCCATAGATTTTTCCTGCCTCCTGCAAGATGCTTGCTGCGCCATGTGCAACCTTCAATGAAATAATTTATTGGAGCAGTACTGTCTCTTTCAAATGTACTAATCCCCAATTCCTGCCCTTTTTTTCTTTCTCCAAGTAACCAATCACCACACAATCAGCTCTGTAATAGATGTTAAGCAATCTGTAAGCTTAGAACGCCGATTCTTCAAAACTTTTAAGGAACATTGAAATATCTTCATAGTACGTGTTTAATTATTCTATCCATCTATCTTACCAGTGTCTCGCCAGCCCCAGCAAGAATACAGCACAAGGCAGGAACAATCTGTGAACGGAGCACCAGCACCTCGCTAGTGCTGCAGCACCATGTCCTCATATGTTCAATTATTAACAATATAGAATATTTTAATGATGTTAAGATTTTATCTGTTTAAAGTAATAAACATATCTTGCTGCATTTCGTCTTAAAAATGATATTGCCATCATATGTAAATACACACTTTAAAAAGTGGCTCAGGTTGTGCAATATTATAACTGTATCGCAAGTTTACAGTCAGGTAATTGTACTTATAAGTACAAACAGTTCTACAAGGAGCACTTGATGGACTGATTGAGTGTGTTTATAGTTCTTGGGATGAAACTGTTTCTGAACCGCTATGTCCCTACAGGAAAGGCTCTGAAGCGTATGTCACATGAGAGCAGTTCAAATAGACAGCATGGCTGAGGCAGCGTATGCTTGATGCTGTATACCAATAATTCTCTTTCCGATCATCTGCCGTAGATCTGTGATTCCACACTCAGATACAGTGATATAAATACTCCGAGTGGTGCAGTGAGAGTAATATGGAAAAAGATGATCCGCTGTGGCAACCCCTAACAGGAGCAGCTGGAAGAAGAAGAAGAAGGTGCAGTGAGAGTAACAACGCTAAAGCAGCTATGGTATTTAGAATAGTTTGACCATTCTGTGGACCATTATATTGTTACAATCAGATGCCTTAAACTAATAAACAATATGCAGTTAATTTCAGGGTATATGATAAAGCCGCGTCAGGGATGTGGATCTAAAAAAGGAAGGGAAACCACACTGGAACAGTGGCACTGCTTTGATGCTGGGTGCCGCCAGTTTGCAAAACCGAACTTGCGTACACCAGGCTTTCAGCTACCGTGAAAATGTGCGTGGATTTACACCAAGTTTAGGTTTTATACATCGCGATTTGAGTGTGGAAATGGGAGTATGCAAGATTTTTGTGCGTATCCACTGTTTATACATGAGGCCCCAGTAGAGGAAACATCAAATATAATAGAAAAAAAATTCAGTACCAAGAATCAGTTCTATCTTTCATCAACTCTAAATGCTAACCCAGAAATCAAAGTCAAAGCTGGACAAAAGGGTCTGAAATGCTAAATAAGAGCATAAAAAGCAACATGAATAGATTTCTTTTGAATTAACCGAAAAAACTCAGATTACTGGAAAGTGAACAGTTCCAACCTTCTATCCCATTGTGGAGAAATGTCAGCTCCATGCACCTCCAAGGGTTGGTTCATAGCAATGCCACAACAACTGATGTGCATAAATGGTAATTTTAAGTAAAACATTGATGGCATTGGAAAAAAATCTGAAAAATATCTATTAGAAAACAACCTCAATTCAAAAAACTGATGCCAAAATTGGATTATATGACCCCATAAACCTACGTTTGGATACACAATATATCATAAACAGAGCTCCGTTTTCTGAGTAATTACTTTAAAACAAACTCAGATCTTAGCAAAACCTAATAGTGCATTGAAAAGAGTATTTTTTGGTTTGAACCTGCTACTCAGACACAAACCAGAACTTGAACAAGCCTGACTGGGGCAGCAATGCAAATGTGTTTAATTTTACAACCTGAAGCACAAAGTTTTTAATTTAATGAAACGACATTCTATAAATATTGCATTTACCATTAAATAAAATGCATTCAAATATATTATTATCTATAATGGTGCTAGAGACTGTAACATGTTTCATGTTGGTTAGATAAGTAAGAGTTTCACTTTAGTTTGTATTATTACTTCTACTACTACAATACCCACTGACCACAGGATGCATTTCGGATGACATGTTCGACTGCATCAAGTAGTTGAAATGGGCAGGCACTGACATAGCATCTGAAAATCTAAAATGTCCTGAACAGACTGAAGTAATAAAGCAATGAGAACATTTATAACACAAAAAGGAAGGGTAATAAAAAGGGAGAACACAAGGTACCAAATAGGGAAAGCACAAAGTAGCACCCTACTGCCCCTCTGGCACTTATTAGACATATGTTGAAACAGTGTTTGCCCAGTGAGCTGGCTTGTCCAATTGCTTGCTCAACAAAGTACTGTACAAGCACAAAACTTCTCTCTCTCCGTCCCTCTTTTCCTTCCTCTTGCTTCTAGGCCCGGCCTGGGCAAATCATTTCCTAACTTCACACTCAAAGATATAATGGTGCTGAGGCAGTGCCAGGTGTAAAGGTTGTAAAATGTCCCCAAACAGTCTTAACACCATCATGCCAGAGCTCCGTCTGGTGACCACAGGTATCTCTTCATCCTTGTGCTCCAAAGCATAGTCAGAGAACCCAAATCTCACATGTACGCCTTCCTAATAGCTTGGGATAATCCTCTTCCATTACGTATTGAATTAGTACCCCTAAAATAATCTCTTGTGACGCACTTGTACTGTATGTGGTACTCGGCTCACTAACAACTGCTTATCCCCACTAATATCCGTGTGGACTCCTTTCCTATCTTTTGCACCTCCTTCACAGAACTGCAAACTATCACAACATGCAAGTGTATTTATGGAGGCATTTTGTGTGAAGGTCTTTATAGAAATAATGAGCCCTGTGATGGGCTGGCACCCCATAATCCATTGGTTAACACCGTACACCCCACACTGCCAATATAGTCTCTGAATATAAACTGGATTTAGCATATTTTAGAATGTTACTTTAGTGTATGTTAACAGTAACAATCTAAATAAATTATAATGTATAAATATTTTAAGCTAAAGCCAGCTAGAGTTTGTATAATAATATTAATAATTCATATAATAATAACATCAAGGGTCTCTGTGTTTTTTCAGTACGCCAAAGCATTTGGTAAGGTTTATAGATGACTGTTAACTGGTACCCTTTGAGTGAAATGGGTACTTGTGCCAACCAGGCTGATTGCTGCGTTGAGCCAGTTGTCATCTGGACAAGCTTCTGGTTATTCTTTCCAAAAAAGTGGATTTAGAAAATGCATTAAAGAGCATAATAATTTCAAATGCACTCAGTTCAACTCAGGGTTGTAACAGGAGGCTGGAGTCAACTTAAGCAGCATTAGGCACAAGATAAGAAACGACCCTGAATGTGTTGTTACATATATGCATCAGAAAGTCACCATCCAGGTTGCTCCCAGGTATGTAATACCACTGCTTGCCAAGGGGGGGTGCTTCTGCTAACTGTGTCATCTCCTGTGCCTCTATACCACCAAGATGCAACGCAGTGAGGGCAACTGACTCCACCCATTCTGGTTGCAGGGTCATAAAAGTCCAGTTGCCGGGAAGAAGATGTCACTTGTTGTCGAGAGATCAGGAGAGACGGAGTACCTTTGAGCTTTAATCAAAGGCCTTACTAGAAGCCTTGACAGGCAGCAGCGTTTTGTTAGAATACCAGAGGATGACATTTCTGTTTGAAATCATGCCATTGAGCACAGTTTTTATTTTGTTTTGGAAGTAAATGGAGACAGCCCAACGTTTATTACAGTTAACATCCTATTATTACCTAGGATGACCATAACGTGTATAAAATCTGCTTAAAATTTCCTTTACCCTAGAAGTCTTTAACACAGCTACTAACCAGGATTGTTTTCATGTATTACCATAGTTTGTGAAAGTGGGCTCTGCAAATTCCCAAAGACAAGTACATAATAGTTTATAATATGCATATAATAAACATTCACTGACTGTTTTCAGCACATTTTGGAAAAGTCTTTGCTCCGTGTGCTGCCAACAACTTGTTTGATTAACTGAAATTGAAACTGTAATAAACTGTAAACAAAAATCCGGTGCTGCAAAGAATGTGCTATATGATCTCCTCCACATGCCCACACAATGTTTTTTTATGCTATCATTTAGAATTATTCAAGGTTGATTTAGGTGGGTTGACTCCATCCCAAGTTAATGTTTTTCCAACACAGATAGGTTATTTCATACTATTATTCACAAAAATATATTCTGAGATTTTTCAGGTAGGAAACACAGACGTTTTGAGGTAAGGCAGTAATTCTTACCAAACACAGCTCCAGATAATGGCAACGTGTTGCATATTGATTAGCACTTGCAAGTAAGAATTTTCACAGTTCTCTGTACAGATCATAATGACCTGATAAAAGTTGGGTTAAAACACAGGATGTATTATTAGTGTGGTAACATTATTAGACACAGATCACAGCTCTATAAATATGCTTTGTAGGCAGAGGTAGGCAAGTGCAAAGAAGGAAGTGTTGTGGCATTGTCAAACTCCTTTTCAAGAATGTCTCACAGAGTACAGAGGCACTTCTAATAAGGTATTAAATAATGGCCGCGATGCCTTAATACTGGAAGAATCAGGGGAGAGAGTGTGCACAAAACATTATCTCCCCTGGATCGCTAGATGGAAACCCCCTTGGGCTGCAGCAATGCCTCGGATACCGCCTCACCTGGAAGTGCTTTCGGACCATGATAGCAGGCCACTCGAAGTACTCCCGGGTGCAACATAGGAAAAGACCGCTGCCTTCATTCAGGGAGCCAGAGTCAGGAGGAAGGAGGACAAAGCTTGCGAGGAGGAGTGGAGGAGGTAGTGACAGAGAGACAAAGAGAGCGAGAGGCAGAGAAGAAGGAAAGCATTCCTGTGTATTGCTTATTTCTGTACTTGTGTTGCTGGTGGTAAACGCTTATTGGAAGAGTTTCCCATGGAATAAAAACTCTCTTGTGCTTTTATATTTGTGTTTAAGCCTGCTTATGTTGGGTGTTTGGGGAGCTGGTGTGCCCCCTGGAAGCAACAAGATAATACAACAAACTTGGAATATTTAATCACCTTCCATATATGCTGCTCAAAATGCAATTTTTTTCTGCGAAATAGTTTAAAAGGAATACAGTTTAAAATGTTTTCTAAACCAGTGTTCATACTGTTCTTATCTATTGACATTGGAGAGTACTCTGAGGCTCTCAAGATTGATATTGAGTAAACGCAACAAGGTGAAAGAAAATTGACCAGTGCATTAACTCTTCTTAAGTGCCAGTGTCTCCAGGGATACTAACGTACACAATGCAAGAAATACAGGGGAAACCAGTTGTAACACAGCTATGTCATCAATATAGGGAGCAGAATTGTGGCTTGTCACAAATGTACGTATGAGGACCATCTTCCAGGCTCATCAAAGGTAAGTAATAATCCTAGAGGGGTTGCTGTTGCTAATGGTGTTGTCTCTTTTTCCCTCCTCAGCATCAAGAAGATGCCCAGTGAGGTCATTTGACTCCACCCCTTCCTGTCCAACGATCATAAAAGCCAGGTAGTCCCACAAGCTGGAGCTTCATTTGGACCCAGGCTAAAAAAGAGTGCACAAACCATTTAATAAATGAGCTGAAGATGATATTACTTTGTTTTTGTTTAGAATGTGTACCATCATGCTCTTGTTTAATTTATTTATGTGTCAGAAGTAAAGGGGGCGACCTGGTTGACACAATATTTCTTGAGACTTCATCATCTATCTTTCACCTGACCACAGGCTCAGTTATCCATTTACAGAATACAGTGTTTTGATAACCATTGAATAATTAGTTCTAATTTATTTTAATAAGACATTATCAAGATTTATTAATGCCAGCTTGAATTCTTCATGTACCAAGAGTGAAAGGTAGCATCCTATTCTCAGATTCACACAGTCCAATTCAATGTTGCAGTCAGGCACATTTCTAGGCTTTTATGGGCTCTAAAGAGTATGCCTATTTTGGACCTCCACTGCAGCTCACCCTGGTTCTTAATGTGGGTTGGGCCCCACACTGGCCACCGGGCTCTAATTGGTTGTTCATCTCACTTATGACTAGGAATATTTCTAGTTATAGGGTGTTAGAGTCTGTTCTGGTAGCACAGGGCATGAGGCAGGAAGCTGCATGCCAATCCATTACAAAGCACACTTAAAATCTGCAATTAATCTCATATTCATAGCTATAGAATGAGGGAGGAAAATGAGCCTACCCTTATAAATGCCTTTAGAGACATTGACAGAACATCCAAACTGTAGATTGACAGCTATATTTTCAGTCCAAGATAATGGAACTGTGAGGGAGCAGCACTAACCATTCGGCCATAGTGCCATTCAAAGAGTGAAAGATTAATATTCTAAAAAAACATTTAAATAATTGTATTATTTTTTATTTATGATAAGAAATAAACACAATATGAAAGTAAAAATTATCATGATCAAATAATTAACTTGCACAATAGCGTCCCTTATTCACTTACACTTTCTTGGAAATAGAACAATTGCAAGTCAAAATAATTAATAATTGAAACCTAATTAGCAAACTTTATTTTGTTTTTTTGCAAGCTTATCCAGTTGGGGGTTACAGCGACCCAGATCTCAGACAGATGGTACAGAGGTTCACTGATGGGCCTAGATAAGACATCTTGCTGTCTGCTGTTACTGGTAATAAATAATATCATTGAAACACTATTATAATGTGTGTTGACAAACATATTAAATCTTAAAAGTGATATTTATGATGTGCAGAATTTTATTTCCCTTTTAAGAGTGCCTATTCTGTGTATTGGAACTGGAGAATCTTTTGGGTTTTCATCAGTTTATGTGGCCTACCTATTGTCACTTGTCAGGGAACTGGCCGACAAGTCAGCAATATAGCTTTACTCCATCATGCCCACTGTGCTAGAAGCCATTAGCCAACCAGCGAGGTGCTACATTCAGTTTTTATTTGGTGTTGGTGTACATTCTGTATGTAAAAAAGCAGGTTTATGCCAATATAAAAAGACAATTTGCAGGAGTGTCCTAATATTATCGGAGCACTTTACTGCACTCATATTGGACACCTACTGAGAATGAAGCTGCTTTTGTTAACCATAAGCAGTTACATTCCATGCCAAGATCAAAGTGGCAAATATCGTAGCTCAGTGGCTCAACCCATGTATCATTTATTTTGAAGCTAAGTAGCATTGATCAGACGACTTGCTGGTGATGCTGTACATGGTGGCTGTCTAATTGGAAATGTAACTGGCTGTACTATTCATTGTAACATCAATCATGTGTAATGTGCCTCTCCGACCACCAGAGATCAGGGGAGAGTCATTATAAGACTATGCATGCGCTTGCCATTCTCAGTTCTGGAGTACAGCACAATGCATCGGCTGCACCAGCCAATGAAGGTTTCCAGCATTGTGACTGCATATGTATGAGAGTCATTAGCATAGTTTATATATGGTTGTTTCAGGGTGCTGACCAGACAAAATTAAAATCATTTTCATGTATGCTCATTTACAAGATACTTGTGATTTATAAAGGTAAATTGCATAGAAATGTGTTTTAAGCATTCAGACCTGTTTCACATTGCACACCTAGTGTCAGTGGTAACATGATCTGACACAATTGTTCCCAACAGCATGATCTGGAAGCTCTGTCATTGAGCACACTTAGGCCAATGGACTTAAGCAGATAGAGGAGCAATTATGGAACAGCAGAGGCAGCAGTCTCTTAGCTGGGTTTCCCCCTGTTCTGATTCTGCAAACTTCATTCCAGATCCTGGGTCTTAGCCTCAAGACTCTCCAGCAAGAGGAGAGTCAAGTAGGTCCACTGAGGTCACTGCAACACTTAGAATTTGCTAAAGGTGGACGGTAGGTCATCATTTCATCCCACTACTCACACCAATATAGCACTGAGCACCGAGTGCCAAAATGGATCCTTTTCTCTGTACATGACTCATTTAGATGACTCGCTATCCTTGAAAGTACTGCTTGGCTTTGCAGCACTAGATGAATTCTGCTTGCAACATTCCAGGCTTGCCGTTTTTATAGGTGCACCTGCCACTGGCTCTGAAACTGCTCATTCACATGATGGAATGCCAGAAAGGGTAACTCAGTCCAGCCTGATGCAAGTTGTCAGCACCAGTTCAGTGTTATGTGATGCGTAGGGACTTGACAGCACAGCACATCACCATACGAAACTCTTTCTAATTTAGTCAAATGGCTGAGGAATGTGTCAGTCCTAACTTGGACCATCAACCCCTGCTGTATGGTGCTGACACCAATCCTAATCAGCAGGATAATAGTTTGCCTATCAATAGCGAAGTGCAAAATGTTAAACCATATAAGAATGGCTGTGAAAATAAAACAAAAATGTTAAAAGAGCAGGCACTCTATAAACACAAAGGCTCATTCTTGAAACACATTGTTTCAGACAGCAGCATTAAGTGCACCTTCCACCTTGTCCTTTCATTGTATTTTGTGTCTCAAAGTTAAAACATTAATAGAAGACACTTTTAATGGACTACCTGCAATTCCCATAGAGCATGAACTGCTACAGTAAAGAACTGCAGCCATGAAGGTGTGGTGTACACATTTCCAAAAGGTAAGCTTAATTAATGAAACAATATTAATTGATATTATAATGCAAGTTTAGTTCTTTACACTACCAGTCTGGTTTGTGCCAAATTTCTTCACTGTAGACTCTCATTTTGTGCCTGTTGTCACATGTGAGACATAGACAGTGCATTCAATCTCAAAAGATCCACACTGGTGCGTAAAGTACGTGTTAACCCTTTGTTAAAGATTAGAAAATCCTGCAGGGCTCTTGTTGACCGTTAATACACTCAAAGAGCATGGAAATGCAGTCAGACTACAATATTTACTCTAATTCAAAGGGACAACATAATGACATTTTGCCCAGAGTGGCAGAATGGCTTCTGTCGACCCAGTATGCAGTACTATGATTGAGGCAGAGTATCATTTAACCAAAAAAGTACAGGATTTCTTGTGAGGACCAGAAGATTAAGAGCCTTTAAATGTAATCAGATGGTTCCTCATTGTAGGAAAACCAAAGCAACCAAGTAACAAAACGAAAACCTAAAAAACACCACAATAAAGGATCAAACACAAAAAACGTGCATATACTGTATTTATGTTCCCATTTTTATTAAAAAGCTTGGCTACCAGATGTTGTGTGCTGACATCTTAAACAAAATGTGCATAATGATGTCACACATTCCTTCAACATCCAAACGTGTTGACTACTGATGGAGCATTGTTTCCAATAAAAGTTTGTCCGTGATCAAAGCATAGCCCGAATACGATGACTGCCAAGCCATCATAAAACAATGACAACCAAAATGGCATAGTAATGATCTTAGGAAAATAATGATAGGTTTATATAAAAATAAAACAACCAAAATACTAAGGTACAACAGGACAAAGAAACTTTTCAACAAACCCAGCTGTAAGTCAAATTTGATGTGCCGTTTAAAATAACAGCATGTTTTTAACTGAACATGTAAATGCTACAAAGAGATGACTTCGGTACAGAATCAAAGCAGAGGTCCAGACATTATAAGATGGCAAAGCTTTCCCCTGGCATCATGCCACAATAAAAGCATTCATCAATCAGTCCTCTTAACCTAGCCTGGCATTGTTGTTAGATGGTTGAGGGATTGCCCTTTCAATCCTAAAACCACTGATTCAATATTTGCCTCTGGCACAATGTATGACCCTAAGCAGGGCCTGTGCCTCATTCATAAAATATTTCAGAATTTGTAAATGTAAAATACTTATTTTAAAAAAGCATAAATTAAAGGTCTTTGCTTGTAACTAACTTTGTGTAATTCAGGGTTGCAGAGAAGTCTCAGTGTATCCCATCACTAGGATCCAACTTTGTAAAAAGGTGCCAGTCCAAAGTAGGGTACATTCTCAAATACATGGCCAATTTACAGTTTTAATTTAAGTTAACAAACATTTTTGCGATGTAGAACTGAGCCTGAATTTGAATTAAGCCTCCTAGAGCTGTCAGACATGCCAAGTACTGTGCTACTAATGCTGTACCAGGCCCCAAGAACTGATGCTTGTTCTTACACAGAGGAATGATTGAATACAAAAATAGGACATATTCATAATTTTGGCCAGTAGAGGTCAGTATCTGACCAGAAAATAACTCCAAAACTGTGCCCCTACTGAACACTGAGACTGTGTCTGAACCAGACTCCCTCAAACATTTTCTAATTTTTGTTGTAATAATAGAAACTGCATTAGCACCAGTAGTGCCAAAGTGGCACATGTACAGAGAGGATTGAGGTGTGCATTTGTATTCATTGAGTCTACTATGTCTACTATGATGTCTGTGAAGCTGAAGGCGCTTAGTTGGCAGTCTTAGCCGAATGTGAAAGCAGAGAGCACAACAATGCTATCATGTATATCATCTTTTTAAAATCAAAATCAAGTTAAAGCTCTCATTATTAGCCTCTTCTGGAAAGCTTAAGTCGACTCTGTTAGGTCACAAGTTTCAGGGTAGTATATACTTCTATATAGACTGTGATAGATGGCCAGGAACCCTGCCCCGCCGGGACGCCTGGAGGAAGGACAGACCAAGAGAGCAGCACTATTCTTCCCTGGGCATCTGGACGGTCCTTGAACCCTAGAGGACAGCACTTCCTGTACACCAGGAAGTGCTGATGGACCAGGGATGGTGTATGCACGGAATGCTTCCGGGTGCAAGGGCAGCACTTCTGTCACACTAGGCAGTGCTGCCAGAAGGTCGTCATGATGCACCTGGGGCACATCCAGGGCAAGATAAAAGGGGCCACCTCACTCCAATCGGGGAGCCAGAGTCAGGAGGAAGTGGATAGAGCTTGCGAGAAAGGAGTGGAGGCAGATGAAGGACCAAGGACTGGGCAATCTGTAAATATTGTAGATAGTGTGTGGAATAAACCTGTGTGTGTTTTTGGACATTCCGGTGTCGTGTCTGTCTGTGGCCGGGCTATCTGTGACAAGACCTCCAAAACGAAAAAGGAAAGAAACATAAAACAACCATTTATACCAAACCCTTACCACTGTCTGTTGCCTGTTATGCTATATTATTGGGTATATCAAGCACATTTATTCCTTTATTCTTTTTTTAGTTTGCACTTTGTTCTTATTTGGTACTTATCAAAAAGCAGCCAGGTACAAACAAACAAACCCGAAAGATAGAACTGTGGATAAATGGATAGGGAAAGAGTAAATAATATAGTAGTAAACCAAACTAACAGAGGGTGTGCATGTCACGCTCAGGCTGCTGCTGCTAAAATCATAAGGCTAAAGATAAAGGTGCCAGCAGGAGGGTTCACAGCTAAGCTAATAAGATCAAATACATGAGCTGAAGTGGCCAGCAAAATCAGTGAATCCCCAATGAATATATATATTGTGACAGATGGCCGGGGCCCATGCCTGGCAGGGACGCTGCTTCACAACATCTGCCAGGGGGACAAGGGTGGGAAGCCCAGTATCTCCTGCTGGACGCCTGATGGCAGCCTTCCTGGGTTGCACCGGTGCCCCGGACTCCCTCAGGGCTTCATGGGGGTTGGAGTGCTGTGCAACTCTGTGGGGTTCCGCAGGCACCACCAGGGGGTGCTGCAGCAGGAGCTGCTGGCCCTTTTTGGACACTGGTTTCACCATACCTGGAAGTGCAGCCGGATGTCACCAATCAAGCACCTGGGGCACTTCCGGGTTCCCAATAAAAGGGAGCCAGCAACCATCACTCAGAAGCCAGATTCAGGAGGAAGAGGACGAGGTTGCCAGGGAGGAGTGGTGGAGGAAGAGAAAGTACTTGGTGTTATTGTTGCACTGTGCTTGGGACTGTGTTGTGTCTGTGGGTATGAGGAAGGCATAGCCTACAGATAAAGAAAAATTAATATTTTGTTTATTTTACCCATGCCTCCCATGTGAATCTGTGTTGGGTCGGGAGCAACATAGTGCCTTTGCTTACAATATATATAGTCGCAAAAATAGCCAAGAGACATAGGTAAGGTTTGGGGAAGCCACCCGTATAATATTTCCCGGCTGCAAAATCTGTCAAAAGATAAAGACATGTTAATACAACTCAGTCCAAAACAGAACTGAGTATCTTCTTTAAGATGGCGGCTTTTAAACCCTCATGGGGGAAGTGATGTCATCAGGGCCGGAATCAGAAGTGACGTCATTGGCTACCCCAAAACAGGGTGGGATTTCCCGAGAACGGTCTGCAAGGAATTAAGGGAGAAAATTAGCACATTTCGCCACCCTCTGGTCCGGCGTGGAACTGCATTTATTCAGGCCCTTTGGTTGTCCCCTAAACACACGTGTGCGACAGGATCCCCCCCTCAGCCCAGACCCACTGGGTCAGGCGTCCTGCAAAGAGAGGTCGTGAACACGAGAGAGAGGATCGCCATTGGTGTGGAGAGAGCCCTTCCCGACCCAGGAGGTAGTACCTCAACTGTGTAATCGCCCATTTGATCACCAGAGCCTCTCTTTCCACTGTCGCATACCTGGTCTCCCAATCCAGCAGTTTCTGACTCAGGAACATAACAGGGTGTTCAGCACCATCGACGCTTTGGCTCAGCACTGCTCCTAGGCCTGTGTCCAAAGCGTCCGTCTGGAGAGTGAAAGGAAGGGCAAAGTTAGGTGCTTTCAAAACAGGTGCTGCCGATGTCAGGGCCTGTTTTAAGTCACTGAATGCAGCTTCTGTCGTTGGTTCGCGGACGGGGCCATTTCAAAATGGCATCTATTTTGGACCACTGTGGCTTCACAGTACCACAACCCACCAGGTAACCTAAATATTTGTTTGGCTTCCTTTAACTTCAACCCAAAAAAACATTTTTTGGATTGATCCGAAGACCGGCCTCACCCAGCATCCGTAATACCACTCGGACGTTCTGTAGGTGCTCTTTCCACGTGCTGGAATAGATGACAACGTCATCTAGGTAGGCAGCACTATACGTGTTATGGGGCCATAGCACTTTGACCACCAGACGTTGAAAAGTTGCAGAGGCCCCGTGTAACCCGAATGGAAGGACACAATACTGCTAATGTCCACTAGGGGTGCTAAACACAGTCTTGACCTTCGCTGAGTCCATTAAAGGAACCTGCCAGTACCCCATGGTCATGTCAAGTGTGGTCAAGTATTCCACCTGTCCCAGCCTCTCAAGGAGGTCGTCCACTTGAGGCATAGGATAAGCGTGAAATTGGGAAACCTGATTAAGTCGACAGAAGTCTTTGCAAAACCTCCAACTCCTATTGGGCTTAAAAACCAAGATCGTTGGACTGGACCAGGGTCTATAACTCTCCTCTATGTCATTTAAGTCCAGCATGCACTTGATCTCAAGCTCCACTTCAGTCTTCTTTGCCTCGGGAAGATGATAGGGGTGCTCTTGGACTATAACCTCAGGTTTTGTCACAATGTTGTGGGCAAGCAGAGAGGTCCTTCTGGGGTTTTCGTCTACCACCTCCGGGACGGACGAGATAGCTGCTTTGATGTTTAAATTAGAGCCAAAGTTAAGGGTGTTGGTCTGAGCAAAAAATGAGCGGGGCTGGATGGAGAAGGGATTGGGATCCATTTCCTTCCACGGTTTCAGCATATTCACATGATATACCCGCTCACTCGGCCGATGATTGGGCTGTTTCACCAAATAGTCAACGAGCCCTTTCCTCTCCTTAACCTCGTATGGTCCCTGCCAATGGACAAGTAGCTTAGAGTGGGAGGTGGGAACCAACACCATGACCCAATCCCCCAGTCGTAATAGCGGGCCTGTGCTGCTTGTGCCTTTTCCATGTGACTTTTTAGGCTAGGTCAAATCTTTCCTAAACTATTGCATAACTGCCTTCTCTCAAAATGTCTAATATGCCTCGGGGTTGTCGTCTGTACAATAATTCAAATGATGAGAACCCTGTTGAAGTTTGAGGGACTTCCCAGTAGGCAAAGAGCACAAGGGGGAGGAGCTGATCCTATTTCCTCCCGTTCCTGCTGACCACCTTGCAGAGCATCTGTTTGAGAGTCTGATTAAATTTCTCAACTAGACAATGACCATAAGTACAAGACAAAGACAACACAAGAGTGGCTTAGGGACAGCTCTGTGAATGTCATTGAGTGGCCCAGCCAGAGCTTGGACTTGAAACTGATCAAACACCTCTGGAGAGACCTGAAAATAATGGCCTCAATCCAGTCTGACAGAGTTTGAGAGGATCTGCGGAAAATAATAGCAGAAAATCGCCAGATCCAGATGTGAGAAGTTTGTTCTGTCATACCTAAGAAGACTCCAGGCTGTAACTGCTGACAAAGGTGCTTCAACCAAGGGTCTGAATGTTTGTGTCAATGTGATATTTCCATTTTTTTTAATTATTTTTTTAAAAACTTGTAATATCTTATTTCACTTTATCATTTTCGAGGTATTCAGTATTGAATGACCAGGGGAAAATGAATTCTAAATTATTTCATCATTAGGTTAAATGCACTGTTATATACTATATATATAAAAAATATATATTTATGCTCTATATTGTAAGTGATGGCCAGCAGCCTTACCTGGCCAAGATACCCATGATATAGTAGGATTGAGGGAGAGAGCATACACAAGGCATTATCTCCCCCGGAGTGCTAGATGGCAGCCCCACTGGGTTGCAGCGGTGTGTTGGATTCCCACAGGGCAACATGGCATGTGGAGTTCTTTGACTTAGCCCTTTTAAATTCCATGAATACCGCCAAGGGATGCTGCAGGGACTGTGGAGCCCTGTTTCATGGGGTTTACGCCTCACCTAGAAATGCTTTCGGAACCACATGTACGGAAAGTCAGATGTACTCCCAGGTGGAAAATAAAAGTAGCTGCCTACCTCAGACAGACGAGCCAGACGGAAGGTGGACAATCTTTGTGAGGAGGTGTGGAGGAGTCAGTGACGAGAGAGAGAAAGGAAGACAAAGAGTTGCTTTATTGTGATTGTTGCATGTACTTGGGGCTGTGGTGGTGGGAAATGCTTGATTCAAACACCTTCCCTTAAAATTTTACCTTTTGTCTGTGCCTGTTTTTGCATAGAGTGTTTGGTGTTTGGGGAGCTGGAGTGACCCCTGGTATCCAAAATATATATATATATCTCTATATATATATATATATATATATATATATATATATATATATATATATAGTCAAAATTCTTGCCACCCAGTATGCATAGACATTGGTCATATTTAATTGTTTCTAAAGAACAGATTCAAATGACCCATAACTAACCCTTTTAATAATAATACTAGTAATCAATTTTATTTATATAGAACCTTTCCCATTCTCAAAGTGTGTTATCTCACAAACCATCACCCTTTGGTTCTCCATTTTGATTCCCCTCTTGTTGCTGTTGTCATTGTCACCTTTCAAAGATATTTTGCCATGCTGAATTCTCTTGACTTGTGGCATATGAACTAGATTGGTGCTTGGAGACATTTTCTTGTTTTTTTGTAGCATTACAAACTCTAAGACAGAATAATACTTGATTTTGAGTTTTCAACAACTATGTTAACTTTGCTCTGGAACAAGACTGAACATTCCAAGGTGATTAGAAAATGACAAAATAAGGCAGCCGATACTCTTTAAAAGTAGTTTGGTTCCTGGCATATTGAAATCAGTCTCAGCAGTAGCATAGCCATTCTAATATGGAGAAGAAAACTGCCTCCCTCCAGCAAAATTTATATTCCCTGGCAAGTGCCCCAGTTGGACCAACATCTTAATGCGAAGATAACGAAATAAGAAAGAAAGAAAATCACTCAACAAATGCCTCGATATGTATGAAAACCCGGATTCACCAAGATACCGGTTACTCACCCAAAGATAGCTTACCATATGCAAACTTCACTTCCCAAATGAGTAACCACCCTAGAAAAACATTAAAATGATGGTGAGCTGTCACATATCCAACTGTAGAAGTTACACAGAGTACCATATGATTGAAATTAGTTTAAAAAAACAGAGTAAGAAAAAGCTGCTATTCCCATTTGAAATCCAGTCTCCTACAAAGGCATAACCAAACATGTCTTAGAAAAAAACAAAAGGATAACAGGACAACAGTGTTAAATAAATGCTACAAACAAGACCTCATTTTTCACAGTGATGAAACTGGCTTTACTCCAATATGTGAAAAGAATGTTCCAGAGACAGACAAAGAGCATTGTAGAAGAGCACATGGACAGCCAGTGAATTCAGAGAACAGATCACGAGGATACTGCAAGGCTGTTGTTTTCATGGCATCTTCTGTTGTTCTTAGAGCAGAAGTGGGAGAGATTGCAGTGGGGCTGCTGGAGAAGAAAATAAAAGCTGCCATGGAATTTTCTACACAACTACAGTGTGTTGAATTCTTCAGTTTGGTTAACAGTTACAATATTCATCAACTTTATTTGTTCCTAAATCTTTCTTTTTATTTTGTGAAGTTTCATTGTGCAAGGAAATAGATTGGGAAAACCCCATTTAATTGCCCTATGCAAGAAAGGATGGAAACATTGTTGTGGTGTTCCTTTATAATGTGTCAACTTTATAATGAGACATCATGGTACTTCAGTAAGGTCCTCCTCCACTGTAGGGATGGAAGTGGAAACCATTTTAGTGACTGTGCTACACCCTCTCTTCACCCCATGCACTCAATCAGTACTTAGAAGATACTCACCAGACCTGCATGTTTTACACAATATTTTATAAACTCTGTACATATATTATTTTTATTTCATCTTTCTATCTTTTCACAGCAAAAACTAATAAAAGTATGATTCTTGGGATTTTGAGTATCTCCACCAGCTCAGTTACTAGACCAGATACATAAACAGCCCACATTTCTCTTGTGATTTAGACAAAAAATGGCTGCATTGTGTCGCACTGTTAATTTTTTTTTCAAGGCGCCCACATACAAGAATATTTTTCATTATTCAAAGTTAGTGTAAAAGATCCGACAATCAAAGATAAAGACTTTGGGGACCACCTTGGTGACCCCATGTAATTGGATGAAATATTTCACAAAAAACACACAATAATTGGGGAGTTGTCTTTTCAGAATGGAGTTCAATGTGAACCTGGGAACAAGATGGCTGGTTTCCAGGTTAAGAGGTCATGAGGCAGGAAGGGGTGTGTCTAGGTGGATGGACAATGGAAGTGAGGCTGGCAAATGAGTGGCTGTCAATCTTCCATTTTACAGAGGGAGAAGAAGAGAAGGTATTATTACACAGTGCCAGCCACTGGTTCGGCAGGTAATTACCATCACCATAGCACTTATGCAGTCTCCCACATGCACACTTGCTCCACAGTAGGATAATGTAACTGTTCCCCTCTTTTTTGGTTTGTTTTTGTTCATGGTCTTTTTAAGACGGGTTTGGTACACTCATTTAGTATGGTAGTACAATAATTAGCACTTGTCGCCATAGAAAATAGTACCCTAGGTTCAAATTCCGACATGGTCACTGTGTGTATGTGTGTGAAGTTTGCATGTTCTGACATGGTTTATGTTCACTGATTGCAACATAATTGCAAATAAATGCAAAGTAGTTCTAAGCAATGGCCCTTATTCAATGCTGAGGCATTTCTTTTTTGGTGGTAGTGGAATCTTCCAGAATGACTTTGCTCCTAGATACATGGAACGGTTGGTCATCGAAACAAGCCTGATGAGCCTGATGACCTCTATTGCGACACAGATGTTTCCTTTATTTCCTTATTTCAGCCCACACCTTTTCCAGATACCCTGCTACTACTCTGTCATCTTATTATAAAAGAACTAGATAGATAGATAGATAGATAGATAGATAGATAGATAGATAGATAG
>JANRMT010062793.1:7624122-7643182 GCA_026402145.1 Polypterus bichir lapradei
ATAGATAGATAGATAGATAGATAGATAGATAGATAGATAGATAGATACTTTATTAACTAACATCAACATCTAAAATATTTCCTCTTTGAGTTTGAATTCTTGTAAAAAGCTTCCATTTCTCCTTCTGGAGAACTTAGTCTAATGAAAGTCCTTGACAATATTATCCTGTAATCTTTGGTTATTGTCAGGAAATTTGGTGTGGTCTTTGATGATTCTCTCTCCTTCAGTCAATATACTGTATGTCTTCACTGAACCATTCCTGTCTCTTCTACATCCACCAGATCTGACCGTGTCACTACCTATTTTACTCACCTCATCATTTAGGTTCTCTGGGCTGGACCTCTTTGTAGGCAGGTCTCACTCCAGACAAACATCACCTTTTCAACTCAGTTAGAATGTTACTGCTGGCCTGATGTATTCTGTTCCTGTTGAGTGACCAGACAGCCTGTATTTCCTGGGACAGTCCCATGTATCAGCTAAAATTCTGGGGGTTCCAACATATTCTTATCCCTTAAACTGCCACAACTGGCTACAGTTGGTTAAAAATGCAATTTGTCAGCACACCGGAGCCGGGTATATTTAGCGATGTACACTCGTTGAACGCCGCAACCAGCTATAATCGCTTCCCAGTGTAATTTGCCAGCATGCTGGAGATGATCAGTCAGTGCCGTACATTCGTTCAGCAGCCAGCTCATGACCACTGCTGCCCCCTAGCGAATCGGCATCACTGTCCCTGGGACTGAGCTGCTGCACTCGACTAGCCTCCAAGCATCAGTGTTGGCCTATGTGTGCTTGCGTGCAGCCAGTTCAAGCACAGTTGTCTCGGTGATTTACTGAATTTCATCAGTGCCATTAGCTGTACCTTGTACATATAATAATAGATTGTTGCAGTAGTGTTTTTATAGTTTTTACAGTTCATTGGCAGTGTGTAAAATGACCAGTGTTGCAATAATTGTGATGCTCTTTGCATGAAAAAAATGTGTTTCATTAAAATTTCACTTTTTCTTGATGATTTGTGATGTTTCCTTAAAAAGTACAGTAAAAAAAGTATTTAGCATCCTCGGGTGCATTAAACCCCCCAAGTATGGCAGTTTAAGCGTTAAGAAATCTTTATTTTTCCCATGTTTTAAATATGACAACATTTCAGACCTTTTACTGGGCACAAAGCAAACCGTATGAGATACATCAGTGTAGGCTGTTTACATCGTCAGTCAAATTAGTTCTGTTCAAAAGAGACACAACCTGACCAATAAGCTCAAGGCCTAAGAACAGTCAAATATCAGCATGCTCTGTGGCCAGAAAGCTTGCTTTAACTTTATATGTGAAAAATATAGCCCTCAAGTAGATGATGACAAACTAAACACCACCAATTTTAAAAAGAAAACCAAAGTTTAAATTCTATACATGTCAACACAGCTATCAGTAACATTGGTTTTGATATAAAAATCTAACTTTTCTGGTTAGTGCTTAATTATTGTGAATTTGTACCTTTTCAGTATTACTTTCATTTTATTACTCCTTTGTTGTTTTGAACTTGTCATTTTCTTATTGCTGTTTTTCATTATTTTTGCATTACCATTTTGTTTTCCGTTGGTGCCGCCTTTTTGTGTGGTTTGAGCTTTTCCTTTGTTGCTTACAATAACATCCTATTTCTGCTGTATCACAACCACAATTTGCTTCAAGTGACATCATCATGGCAACCGATGTTGTAGCCACGTCATTGTAGAACTGTTGTCCAAGATTGAGGATACTCCATAAATCATCTTTCTGGTGTGGTTAGTGGTTAAGGCTTTTCAAGGATTCAGAACTAAGATTTTATTTTAGGCTTTGGTGTAATAATTGTTTTTGACTTTTGAGCTCACTAGTTTTTTTTTTTTTTCTCTCTTCTTATACTGGTCCTTTTGTCAATTTGGCAAAACATCGACATCCTGTTTCTCAGTCGGATCCCGTTTATTCATCGTTATATTTGGCTAAAGCAAGTATTGCATTGTATAAAAAAAGGCATTCAGACAGTTTTTTTGCCTGAATATGTATTACTGATTCTGTTGCTCTGCTATACTGCTCAGAGATGACAGCTTCAAACAATGCCTTCTGTTCTTTAGGGAATAAGTGATGTGTCACAGAGCATTGCAGTGAGTAAGTCATTATCAGAGGATTGTACTGTTTTTTTATTACAATGAGAAACACTGGTAGTGGTGACATACTGTGCAAAAAAATACTATGCTTTTATGGCAGCAAAAGCAAAGAGACAATGGAAGGGAAAAGAAGAAGGGATCACACTGCAACAAACTGAACTTAAACAAGTTGAGCTTAATAAACAACGTGGATTCATTGGATTCACTTCATACATTATGGGCAAGTTTAAAAGTTATAAATCAGTGAAAGTACACAAATACTTAATTAGTGGCTGTGTGCAACATCTTCAGATTTTAAGTCAACAAACAGTGAGAGAACAATCATTCTAACTAAGGCAAGTTGGACAAGATGTTGGTACTTGGTCACCTAATGCTATTTTTTTGTACTTGTCAGCATGAAGGAAAATTACATGTCAGTGGTCATGAAATAGATCTGGCGTGGGCTAAATTCTCATAGAATAAACACCTTTAAGGCTGGCCCTGGCCCTGCCATAATCAAATCTCCCTCCCCACACATACACATTCATCCAATTACACACTCACTCAAATCAAACACACATTAAGCCAATTGAAATTCATCAAATTTACATCAATGTAACATAAGCATATGTTGTACAGAATTCATTCTGGTGTTTTCATAGGATTATAAGGTCTTTATTTTCACTCCTGACTGCATTTGCTAATCAACACATCATTACTGTCCAGCACTATTATTAATGAGTGACATGAGGATGGACTTTTAAACAATTGTTTGATGTGATTTACTTTCACATTTTGCATATATCAAAACATGTAACTTTGCAGTGATTATGCATTGTAACACACGCGCAATTAAGGGGCAGCCAGAAGGACCAACGGAGTGCAAAAACTCATCAGACGGGGATATAAGACGGCATACTAATGCTTTACTCCTTTTTTCATCAGAAAGATGGAATACCAGATGAATCCCGATATGTGAAGTCTCAGCTAAAACACGATCCCTTACAAGAAAGAACTTCCGCATTCCATCCATCCCCACCTAATGACTTCAACCCGGTCGCCCTCTGATGACATCATCTCTGTCACATCCTGTTCACATCATCTCATCCCTGCACCAATTTCCGGTCCATCCGCAGCCTTTCCAGTATCAATAGCGAATGTATATGCACACTCTTACTGTGCTGTACAAAAAAGAACAAGCTATTTGGTTCATCGACAGTATATGGGGACGGTTCCCCAACCCTTAATCTGTCTCTCTGGTCTCTTTTTCACAGCATGTATTTAGAAAAACGTTCACTTGCTGTTATAGTTAAGCTAGTGTTACTCCCCTGGCTGGGATACAAATGGGTTTTTGTTCTTTTTTTAATCTTTTGTTTATGTTAACATTATTGGTTACTTAGTTTCTATATATATATATATATATATATATATATATATATATATATATATATGCCTTTTTCTATGTGCCATGTGTTTTGTGGGTGGTTCCCACAAAGGTAACACCATCTGCCTATTAAAGTCAACGGCTGCCAATCACATGCAGTGTAACGGCTGGGAAAACCCACAGTCACTGTGGTTCATTAAATACACTTGCTGATGTGATGAGTTCTACCGATAATTGTTTTATTAACTGGATTAATTGGATTTTGAAGTCTGGCTCAGTTTGCATGAGATTGCCTTGGTTGTTTCAGGCAACTCCTTTTGCCTTTGTGCTCCTCAGGACTTATTTTTATCACAGAACATTTTTGTTGGAAATGTTCTTTTTTTTTTTGTTTTTGTTTTTTTTTATTATTCTGTGTGCTCCCTTTCAGATTTGACAATATCCCCCAACCCATATTGTGTGCATTTGTAGTTACTTTTTAAACCCTTTGTGCTCAGGAATCTCATCCCAAGTTAATGACACTACTCAGAACAAATTGCTCCTTGTAAGCCTGCTGTACTCATATTCCAGGTCAGAACTAATGTAAACTAAGAACTAGGGGCTTGTACATGTATAAAGTTCACAGACTTGTGAGTCTACAAGGACAAAAAACAAGTTTGTCCTAACCCAATGCTAAGATGCAACTGCTCAGTTGGAAGAGGATTCAGTGATGTAAGTGGTGATTAGCCAGAACTGGTTAAAGAGCACAAGGCCTCAACATGAGTGGGATCTGGCCCCTATGCTAATACATCCTGTTGGTTTGAGAGACATATCAAGGAAACACAAAACTCGCATAAAGTTAGGGCTGATACAGATGTTTGTGGTTTCTCACTCCATCATTCAATCCAAAAGGAATGCTGATTCAGGAGACCCACATGTTAACTTTGAAGGGCCACCTAGGCACATTGGGTTGCAAGAATCCTAGATGACTAGATTCCTAGCAAAAGAGCAGCTATCCATCCAGGTTGCTTTGATATATTTTGTCAGATTCATTTTACTTTGCTTCAGTTTTAGACACTCTATGAACCTTAAGAAGAATAAATGTGTAAGCCTTCTCTCCAGTGTGTTTTGGGGGTTATAGATATATAGAAATGGGGAAAGAATTTAGCCACAGTAGTAGTAAACCCTTTCGGTGACAATAAGTGAAGCTGCATGTTTGAGATTATTAAGGATCTGGGAGATTCTGTTCAGGTCTATGTATTAAAGAGTCTGAGTGTGAGAATATGGTCATCTTGGGTGCAACCATATTGCAACCATCCAATATTGCATTTACCTCCTCTAAATTTCATGCACAAGATGGCAGAGTTGAGTTACAGCTATGGCAATTGTGTTTAGTGATTGACTGAGCCATTATGTTCTGAATACTTGCCACAAAATCTAAGGAAGATCTGAATCCTTAAAAGAAAGAGAAACACCAAACCATAAGAACACAAAAGCTAAGAGCTATATGATGGTATCTATTGGGCTTAGTCTGGTCACATCTAAAGGCCTTATTTACCAATTAGTGGGAAAGGGGAGAACAGAAAAACTTAAACGTTATAAAAAAATAAATAAATAAAACAAAGGCTAAACAAAGGGATCAGGGGAAAATTGTAGAATTCACAAAAAATGCAAAACACTACAAAAGAAATAGACAATCATAACAAACTGCCCACACTCGCACTTATACAGGATCTCTTTAGAGTCACCAATGAATCTAATCAATTTTCACAATTGTAGTATTCTCACAAGCTGATGCATGATCATCACTGCTGCTTACATTACACAACTAAGACCTCAAAGAAAAACAGTTCTTCTAATTTGGGAAGGACTAAAATATTCTGGGTTCTTTTAGGAAGAACCGGGGAGATGCTAAGACTAAAAACCATAGTCGGAGGAATAGCTGAAGTCAAAACGGTAAATCAAAACAAAACTGGAAGTGATTTAAGCCCAATATGTAAATAAAAATTGTAGGAGAATAGGTGTGTTTTGTATTGAATACAATCTGCAAGATAACCACAACACACAAAATGCCAGATAAATCTATAAACAAAATAATTAAATACTATAATAATAGCAAGCAACAAAATATTCAAACTCCAATACATAATTAATAAATAAATGCAAAAAAATAAACAAAATCATAACAAAAATAAAGTGAACTATGACACAGAATATATTTTTTGTTTTTGTGAAATGGTATTTTATGATTTATTTCTAGTTACACGGTGAACAACACATAAAATGATTTTATAATCAAGAACCTAATCATTGTATCACATAAAATATTCAGAGAGATTTATAATTAAGAAGAATTTAGAGATGAAATGTAGTCTAAAGCTTTGCGAAGTTCAAAACCGTAAAGTCTAAATGATCTGTCATCAAGCCCAATCAAAATACCAGAAATCAAATACGAAAGAAAACAAAGCACTAAGTCGTTCCCAGAAGATCAATAAACAAATCACACTAGCCACTAAAGATTTTTATCCAGAACTTGGATAACTAAGCCTTTGAGCTGACCTTTATACCTTTAAACTCGTGACATCATGTGTCATGACCTCTGGTCATCCTGCATAGCAAAATGTTAAAAAATGTTATATTAAAATAAACTGAATGATGGAAAGTCACCTTTGACTTTGCAGAATTTGTCTTTCCTATATAGGATTTCTGTTCTCAAGTTCATTTTAAAAGACAAAATGTGGTAACCCATGTTCAAATAAATCCTTTCCACCCAATATAAACTGCCTAAGTTTCCACTTCTCTCATGTTAACAATCTGTTTCCATCCTTCTTGCTATTCCTACATTTCCCTTACAGCAGCCCATTGGTTACAGATAATTATCATTCTCTGAGCAAATTATATCTTAGAAACAAATTCTACCAGGAGGGTTTTTATAATAAATCCAATTTCCCCCTTTCATCTTGGTTGTGATCAATATGTTAAAAATCATATATATATATAGCTCTCTCTCTCTCTCTCTCTATATATATATATATATATATATATATATATATATATATTCCTTTGTTGATACTGGCATCAACAACTCAACAACGGATGTTCTGGTATACATGAACAATGCTACTGCTTCTTTGTGTCGAGCAGAACAACTTCTAACCTGCTTCAGGGGGAAAAAGAACATTCAATGAGCCCAAACATCCAGGAATGTAAAAATGTGGAACACAAATAAACAGGACTAGGAATGCTGCAGGCTCTTCAGCAGCCAGAAACTCAGCTCCACAGCTGTTATTCAGTCAGAATGAGCAGCCGAGCACAAGGCTTTTAATTTTGCGTGTCTGTGTGGATGTTCCCAGCTTTTCAAAACAGTCACCTTCCTTCCTCTTGTCACTCCCCCACTATAAAACAGAATCAGAAGATGGAAAAGTTTGTTTAAAGCAGCATGGAATCTACAGTAGTATCAGACAAGAGGAAATACCTTCTTTAATAATCAGAAATTCTTTTAATACTCCAAATGAGCATAGACCAAATTCTGAATAAGCCATGATCACATTGTTTAAATATGAAGAAAACACTTCTGAAAACTTTTTTTTGAATACCATCCTTGGATGGGATGCCAATTTATACTAAAGGAGCATTCATTTACAGCCATACTGAGGAAAGTTGGTGTCACCAGTTCACTTGGTAGTACTTCTTTAGACTGCTAGAGTAAACCCTCAAAACCTCCAAATGACTGGGGACTCAAATGTATTGAGCCAGCATAACACAAAATATTTACAAGGCAATGAATAGAATTCTTAAGGCAAGCATTCTTGAAACAGTAAGGTCTCAAATCTCTTTCCCAATTCAGATTCTCAGTGCAAACCTCACTTAGCAAGCCAATAATCTGCCTTTGATTCATCATAATTATATATTATTCATTGTATTATTATATAAAATGCATTGGGATAGGTATTATATTTAAAATTAAGATTACTTAGTTGTTGTATACTAAGTCTTTTTGAATTCTATCAGAGTTTTCATTTTTCACAATAAACAGAAAGGCAGTATTGTAGTGCAGCGGTTAGCAGGTCTTTTTGTTGTCTCTGGTTTCCTTCCACATTGCAAATACATAGATGTAAGGCTGGCTGCTAACTCCAAATCTGGACCTATATGAATTTGGGGGGTGTATATAAGTGTGCTCTGTGATGAGCTAGTGCACCTCTCCAAAATTTTTACTCCAGTGACCACATATTGAATGAATTAGATCTAGAAACTGGATGACTAAGATGTTCTAAAAAGTGCCTAACTGGAAGTAAAAGCCATTGTGAATCAACTTCACCTGCTTTGGTGTAAATGAAAGTAATAAGAGTTACACTGGAGAGCAACAAGACAACCCCCATAAAGCAAATGGTTTTGCAGGTGGTTTCCACAGGCGAGTGCCCTCTCCTTATCCTTCCTGACTGATTCTTCTCTAAAAGTTTTGCTAGTGTCCTTGGATCTCATGTATAAGGCTGTGCGTAGAATTCACACTAAAACATGGCGTATGGACAAAACTGGAAATGTGTGAACGCTCAAAAACATCCAAATGCATAAAACTGTGTAAGCCAAGTTCTATGCATTCACCCTAACCCCACCCCTAACCCTTTATAAATCCCAATGAATATGAAATTTAACACACCTACAGGTGCCTAAGCTCCACCCCAACTCCTCCCAGAATTCTGCATATTTGAATAAGCAAATCAATCTAATTAGCCCCTTCCATTCAGTGTTTTGTTAAAAGACAATGGCAAAAGCATGTGAAAAATAGAAGAATTTCAGCAAATGCAAAGTGGAATCAAGGAAAAATGTTCTATTTGTTGGCATAAGCAGTGGTATAAGCAACAAAAGGAAACTGATGGAGTGATACAGCATGGCGGAGGCACTCAAAAGTTCAAATTCAGAAAGTAGTGCAGTTCCCAAAATAAAAAAGAAGTGGTCAGATATCAAAGTTGACATGAAAAGGTGAGCCACAGCTCCACCGTCTGTTTATTCTGTTTCAGACAATATTGCAAAAGCTGGCCACCGTGCCAAGGACACTACTGCAGGCAGTGATGGTACTGCTGTGCCCAGCAAATGTTCGGGTGCTGGCTGAACACACGCCTCTGCCTCAGAAACCGGTGAGCAACCATCTGGCTGTGTGCTGATGGGTGCTGTTCTGTAGTCACAAAATGCAATAGTGGATGCTGTAGAGATGCAGCCAATACATTAAGGAATATAAGGGCTGTTAAAGAATAAATGCCGCATCTGATTATCTGTTTTTACATTCTGCTAATTACATTCAAATGAAGTTGTAATGCTGTCTGCTCTCTCTGGTCATTTGGTGGGTTAGGGTCAGGCTCATCATATCGCATCTCTTCGGGTATATGCAATACACTTTTTTTGTTCCCCATTATGCAGCATGAGACTATAGAGCAGCACATTAATAGAGTGGAAATGCTTTCTATTTACATAAGCAAATTTATTCTCTGAAGGTGCCTTTATAGTGTAGCGTTGGCACCAAGTGTCACAACGGACAGATTCTCTACTCTACTTTTATATATTGTGGGAAGCAGCCCGGACACAGACAGACGGACAACAATTTCTTGAAGTGAGTGTGGAAATGCACTGTTTATACATGAGGGCCCTTGTCACTACTGATAACATGAAGTGGTATTTGCAACTGATTCAGGTTGTACAAGTAGTCCAGCTCCTCCAGGATGGCAAATCCATAAGTACCATTGTGATAATGTTTGCTGTGTCTCAGAGCAAAGTCTCAATAGCATGGAGGAGATACCAGTAGACGGGCCGTTACATGAAGAGAGTTAAACAGGGGTGCAGAAGGGCATCAATCCAGCATCTTGACCAGTATCTGCTTCTTGGTGCAAGAAGGAACAGGAGGAGCACTGCCAGAGCCCTACAAAATGGCCTCTAGCTGGCTACAGGTGTGCATGTTTCTGACCAAACTGATTCCCTGAGGGTGGCATGAGGGCCCGACATTCTCTATTGAAACCTGTGCTCACAGCCCATCACTGTGCAGCTCGACTGGCATTCACCACAGAATACCACAACTGGCAGTCCCATGCATACACCCGTAAGGTATGCTGGGAATTATAGTCCCATTGGGCAATCCTTCTGGGTACCATGGGTACCACTAGAGGTAGCTGTAGAGGAGAATTGTCCCCACTTTGAGCGACTTCCACCTGACCCAGAAGTGCTTCCACAATGCACTGTTGTAACACTAGAAATGCTCCCAGATCCAGCATAAAAAGGGACCACCTCACGTTCATAGGAGTGTCAGAGTAGGCAGGAGGTGGACAACACATGCTGGGAGGTGTGAAAGGAGTGTAAAAGAATAATCAATGTTGGTTCTGTTTAACTTGTGTTGGTATAATTGTGGTGAAACCTGTACAAGGTATGTCTGAACATTAAACAAATGTTATTTGACTGTGTTAGTGAAGTTGGGTCTGGGGTTTGAGGTGCTGTTATGCCCCCTAGTGGTCACAAAACCTATGACCCTGTGATATCACAGTCGCTCATTTCTGAATTGTTGTGGTAGTGACTGCTCCACCAACAGAAAACAAAATGGTACACATAAAATCCAAAAGAAATTTAACTTAATTAAAGAAATTCTAATTAGGAGAACCATTATCAAAATTGGAAAGTACATTTCCCACAACCTAAAATAAATCTGAAAAGATCCACCTAAGTGCCAAAAGAAAAGCAAAAAAATTTGAAATGAAATCAAATCATAACATTATGCATATTCTCTGTGCTTTTCATGGCTTTGTCATTGGATGGTAAGTTTTGTAATCAATGAAATGTTGTATCCTTACTTCTTAAGGATTGATCAGTTATTTAGCAGAACTTCTTTGAAATAAGGTGACTATTAGTGTTAGCATTCATCACAAGTTATCAGGCATGCAGGGTCTGAAATTAGGCGTCACTGCTGATCATGTAGCCTAAGCATGTTCGTTTCTTATATAATCATGTGCCTGATGTTATACTGGTTATAACACTCCCTTTCAATCCAGTCTTCCTGGTATGAGTTATGGTGAAAACATCCTGAGCTGGACAGAACAGGCCATCCATTCCACAGCAGCACCCTCAAGACAGTCCTGGACAGTTTATAGACAATCCCAAGCCAACCAAGAAATGTATAACTTGTCTAGTGAGTACTTTGTCTGCCCCAGAAATTTCCCAGTGGTTAACCTCCATAAGGTGGCATGGAATGGACATCCTAGTTACCACCTCAACTGACTCCTCTGAAACTTAAGAAGCAGCAGTTCTACTCATAGCCCGAACTTGTATTTTTTGTTTTTTTGTCACTATCCATTGCTTGGGAACATATACAAGGATGGAAGTATAAATTGGCCAAAAAACTCAAGGCTTAGTTCAAAGACTACCCTGTCAATTCACAATTAAAATTAAACAGAAGATCTACAAAAGTTCTACCATAGCACTGTGTTTTTTTGGCTAAACCCATGTGGGGTGTACGGGTTACCTGGCATCCAGAAAATTACCAGTAAACACTCAGACCTAGCTCCAGGAGTGTATTGCCAAAGTGAGCAAGGCAGAAAAATGAAGATGACAGACCAGGACATGAAGACAAAGAAGCACAGTCAAAATGAGTGAGTTCAGAAGCCAGAGAGAATGTCAAACCAAAAATTGAGGTTAAATAACAAACAAAGATCCTAACTTCTTAGACTGATTTTTAAATATCTAGCTAACCCAGAACAATACATGGTCAATACATGGTCACCAGCAACAAAAAAAAAATACCCAAAATGGTGGCACCTGAGATAAATAATATAACAATAAAAATACTAATATACCATAATGTATTAATAAAGACAACAAAAATTTTTAAAAGTGCAGAATCGTATTCTACTTAAACAAAAAAAAAACCATGACAAAAAAGTACACTATCGCATTCTTTGTCTGGGTTTGATGTGAATATGTTTACTTGGGACCATCATGGGAGTTTTATTTTTGGGATTTTTCTACTCTGGCACATTCCCTTGCACCACATTTTTAAGGGATGACTCACTCAGAAAGGTACACAGCCCCTCCACCACAATAGCTGCGAGACAGAAGAAAAATATCCAAAAATATACACAAAGATACAGCGTATATGAGTGCATTGTGGTTTGAAAAAAAGTTCTGTGTTTGCTAAACAGATATGACAGCACTGCTTTATGAATATTCAAGTGAGCAGCTGAAAAGAAGAGGAAATAAGGATCACAGAAAGTCAGTAGACAGCGCCTTCAGCAAGCAGAGAATTTGTGTTTTGTTAATCATTCACTGTGTTTTGTTAATCCTGTGAAAGCAAATTCTGAAATTATTAAAGTTAATTAGATAAACAGAAAAGTATTTGTAGCTACATTGCATATTATATATATATATATTGTGAACTTGAACCCAGACACAGGCAGACGGACAACATAGTTTCACCCAACACACGTTTATTTACAATTCAATTATTTACAGTGCACTCCCCAGTGCCTCTTGCACCGTTCCCCCAATGTCCAGGCCTCACAATCAAAATGCCTTCCTGGCCGCCTCCCGTCCTCTCTCTCACAGCTCCGTCCTCTTCCACCCAACTTCCGCTAATGACTGGAGGGAGGCGGCCCCTTTTATAGGAACCCGGATGGGCTCCAGCTGCTTCCCGGCAATCTCCCGCTGACACACCCCCGTGTGGCGGAAGTGCCGGGCTCCCGGGATAATCAGGCACTGGGGCGCCGCCTGGCGGTGGCCACGGGTCCCTACAGGGCTGGGCTTCCACGCCCTCTACCCGTGGCCCCCAACATAACCAGGACGGACGCCCCCTCACGGTCTGGAGGAGGCACAAGCCCTCCTCTGGTCCTCCTGGGCGTCCCGGCCAGGCTCCAGCCCCGACCGGGTCCCCCACTGGATACTCCGGCATCGGGCGCCGCCTGGCGGTGGCCACAGGTCCCTACAGGGCTGGGCTTCCAAGCCCTGTACCCGAGGCCCCCAACATAACCAGGACGGACGCCCCCTCGCGGTCTGGAGGAGGCACAAGCCCTCCTCTGGTCCTCCTGGGCGTCCCGGCCGGGGACCACAATATATATATATATATATATATATATATATATATATATATATATATATATATGCGCACATACCCATATATTATCCAACCCGCTATATCCTAACTGCAGGGTCACTGGGGTCTGTTGGAGCCAATATATATATATATATATTTATATACATACATATAGATATATATAAAAAAAATATAGAGAGAGTACATATTTCATTTAGATATGAATTGTAAATATTATCAAACTAAATTTGAGTATAGCATAATAATCTACCTAGACTATATGGATATTACAAATTTGTGTTTACTGCAAATTGTTTTGCTTCTTGTAATTTGCTTCCTTTCAGTTTCACACTTCAGAAATTCAGAAATATGTGCAGCATAATGTAGTGTTATATGGTGCTGTGCAAAATTCGCATGCCACCAAAAAAAATTATTTTCAATGCTACTGTAGATATCTGGAAATTAAGCATCTATTCGCTCATGAAAACACCATACTATGTTAGAATAAATACAAATAAAACACTGACACAACAAAAAGTAACACATTTCCTCTGTTTTCTAAAAGCCAACTGATATCTTACTAGGAGTCTAGAATAACATGGATCCCAAATGCCTCCTTAAGTCACACCAGTCACTCCTTGTAGTTGTTCAATTAGCAGCACATCCATTTCAAATTAATGAATAAGTGTTTGGCCAATCCAGGCACGTTAATGTGGCATGTTTAACAAATAAACGGATATATTGGATGGCAGAAGCAAATATTGGGGGTGCCTGAAAAGGGGCTTGGAAAAGGCTATACTAACGCAATATAACAGTGTTATGGTTTAACATGGATCTTGCCCATGAGTTTAGTTTTTTTGTACCTTTTGTTTGTTATCATTACATTTTTTATGCTTTTTTTAATTTAGTTAATTTGCTTTCATTTTTGGCTAATTATTCAATGAATTACCCTTTACTACTGTTTTCTGTTAGTTTAATTACCATTCCTACCGATTTCCTTAATTGTATAATTTATTGATTCGTTGTTTTTGATCGTAGTAGGACATGTGTCCTAAATGGACAACAGGGTCCAGGTGCTGTAACTGGTCATCTTTGCAACACTTGATGTTTCATTGTGTAAAGTCTTCATGAAACATATTTTAACCTCTAAGGTCCTTTCATATTGGTGGACAAGTTAATAATGGAAATTATTAGCCTTGAATAAAAAGCACACCCTGCAATACTTGTCTATATGACATTCAGTCGTCGCTCATTTTCATTACAGGTAGCAATGGCCGAGACCGACTACTTCAACTTCAGTATTTCAGCAATGGCCAAGGCTGGCTACCTCAGCTTCAGTATCTTAACAAAGTCTAGAAGTTGTTCAGCTCACAAGCTGCACTCCTGTTGGGATGCCTGAATCGCTGCACTGGCTACCTCAGCTTCAATAACTTAGCAGAGGCCAGAGATCGGCTACCTCATCGTTACCCCTGAAATGGAGCACAATAAATCTAACAAAGGCCAGGAGGCTCTTCTGCCAGGTAACCTTTATTCAGTTCCCCGGCCATCACACTTGAAATAGCTAAACAAATAATGAATCACACTGGGGTAGATGTTATCAATCAGGAAAGCAAGTCACAGTGAGGTCATAGTCAAAGTTTACTTCAGTCATTACTTATATTTATTTGCTGCAAAATCAGGCATTAAATACTAGAATTCAAAATTAGAAGCAAAAATACTACCTGTAAAACTGAAATGAATGTTTGCAAAAGCAAGCTTCATTTCTGAGTAACAGAGAGACATGTCTGTGTAGTTTAAAAGAGTCCTTTCTTCTTAATCCAACTAAGGCATTCCTATAAGTATTTGTGCCTCCTTCATGGTGCAACCTTTGTCCTTGTTTTCTTTGCGGTGCATTTTAGATAGTGCTGCACTTTTGTCCTTAGTGTGTCTCCCTCTTTCTCATAACGGTGCTGCGTTCTCACATTAAAAACCATGTGTCACCCCTCCATATTTAAAGCCATATGTCATCCTCCTCACTCAAAAGTTGTTTAGCTGTACTTGCTTTTGCCAAAGCAATTTTGATAAACTCTTGCTTTAATACGTACAATTAAAGTATTATTACAGTAGTTATCTCTTGGACACATTTTATTCACTTAAAAGTTACATCTTATCTTAAATAAAACACAAATTAAATATTACAAGTCTTATTTAACAAATGAAAAAGAAAAAAATTTGTATTAAATTAAATAAACACTTACTAAACAGATAATTAGGTATGATGCATCTCTTTTTGGACATAGCTATAATCTGCAACTTCTTTATGTAGAATAAGGGTAAGAGTCTGCAGCTCCCAAGTCATACATTTGATTGGTAGACTGCTTAAAAGGTAAGATAAAGTAAGGTACAAATTAACCATGCAAGCCAGATGGTCTCTTTGCTCCGGTGTTAGTTGTAAACTTTCAATACCAAGATCAAATTTACAAGCTGACATCTTGTGTCATGAATTCAGATTCTACACAGGATACATCTTGCTGGAGTTAGCACATTCTTTGTTACATTAAACAGGAAACACTAGCAAGCACTGAATCTGGTTCTTTAAAATAATGGTCAATTCACATTCTCCATCCTTTGTGGATAAATAAATGTATAACCAAATCAAATATGATCTTAGATTATTTTAATGTTGATGGTAAATAAGTAAGGCTGAAAGAACCCCACTGAGAAACTGAAGAAGTCAATTGTTTCATTTCAGCTGATTAACAAAGCAAGTACAACCCCAATTCCAATGAAATTGGGACATTGTGTAAAACGTAAATAAAAGCAGAATACAATGATTTGCAAATCCTTTTCAACCTATATTCAATTGAATACACTACAAAGACAAGATATCGAATGGTAAAACTGATAAACTTTATTTTTTATCACCTTTCCTTTTAACAACATTCAATAAGCGTTTGGGAACAGAGGACACTAATTGTTGAAGCTGTGTAGGTGGAATTCTTTCCCATTCTTGCTTGATGCACAACTTCAGTTGCTCAACAGTCTGGGGTCTCCATTGGTGTATTTTGTGCTTCATAATGCGCCACACATTTTCAATGGGAGACAGGTCTCGACTGTAGGCAGGCCAATCTAGTACCCGCACTCTTTTACTACAAAGCCACGTTGTTGTAACACATGCAGAATGTGGCTTAGCATTGTCCTGCTGAAATAAGCAGGGACGTCCCTGAAAAAGAAGTCGCTTGGACGGCAGCATATGTTGCTACAAAACCTGTATGTACCTTTCAGCATTAATGGTGCCTTCACAGATGTGCAAGTTACCCATGCCATGGGCACTAACACACCCCCATACGATCACAGATGCTGGCTTTTGAACTTTGTGCTGATAACAATACGGATGGTCCTTTACCTCTTTGGCCCGGAGGACACGACATCCATGATTTCCAAAAACAATTTGAAATGTGGACTCGTCAGACCACAGCACACTTTTCCACTTTGCGTCAGTCCATCTCAGATGAGCTCGGGCCCAGAGAAGCCGGTGGCGTTTCTGGGTGTTGTTGATATATGGGTTTCGCTTTGCATGGTAGAGTTTTAACTTGCACTTATAGATATAGCGACGAACTGTGTTAACTGACAATGGTTTTCTGAAGTATTCCTGAGCCCATGTGGTAATATACAGAATGATATCGGTTTTTAATGCAGTGCCGCCTGAGGGATCGAAGGTCACGGGCATCCAGTGTTGGTATTCAGCCTTGCTGCTTACGTGCAGAGATTTCTCTATATTCTCTGAATCTTTTGATGATATTATGGACAGTAGATGATTAAATCCCTAGATTCCTTGCAATTGTACGTTGAGAAACGTTGTTCTTAAACTGTTGGACTATTTGCTCACGCAGTTGTTCACAAAGTGGTGAACTTTGCCCCATCCTTGCTTGTGAATGACTGAGCCTTTTGGGGATGCTCCTTTTATACCCAATCATGACAAACACCTGTTTCCAATTAACCTGTTCACCCGTGGAATGTTCAAAACAGATGTTTTTTGAACATTCCTCAACTTTCCCAGTCTTTTGCTACCCCTGTCCCAGCTTTCTTGGAACGTGTTGCAGGCATCAAATTCAAAATGAGTGAAGATTTGCAAAACAACAATAAAGTTTATCAGTTTGAACATTTGATATCTTGTCTTTGTAGTGTATTCAATTGAATATAGGTTGAAAAGGATTTGCAAATCATTGTATTCTGTTTTTATTTACGTTTTACACAACGTCCCAACTTCATTGGAATTGGGGTTGTAATTTCTTGTGAAAAAGTGTTCACAAAAGGCACTTTAACGTCTAAGGTTCTTTGTATATTTGTGGACAAGTTAAAACTGGAAATGCCTAAATTGTTAGCCTTGATTCCCATATACGTTTTGTAATACTTGGCTATTTTCACTTAATCCTGCTAAATACTGCCTATGCTTTACAATGCCTTAAATAATCTCGCTCCATCCTATATTTTGGAATGCCTGTCACCTTACACTCCAAATTGTAACCTTAGATCTTCAAATGAGTGTCTACTTATAATTCCAAGAGTTCAACTTAAAAGAAGTGGTGAGGCAACCTTCTGCTGTTAAGCACCTAAAATCTGAAATAGTTTACCGATAGGAATTGCCCAGAGTAATTTAAAAAAAAAGCATTTTAAAAAACTGCTAAAACCCCATTACTTTAACATGGCTTTCTTATAGCTTCATTTTAGTGTTACCCTGATATTCTGTATATGCATTTAATTATTATTTTTATCATGACTCCGCGATCCTTACTAATTCCAACTTTCTCTGCTGTTCTTTTTCCGGTTTTCTGTGGTGGCGATCTGCGCCACCACCACCCGATCAAACAACCGTGTAATCCTTACATTAATAGATTGAAGGCCAGATATCTACATGACCATCATTATCAAATTCTTCCATGTGGTGCTTGAAAACCATGAGCACTGATTGAGATCATTTATGTTAGGTAGAATGCCTACTGGGGGCTGGGCAGTATCGTGGCCTCGGAACCCCTGCAGATTTTGTTTTTTTTTCTCCTGCCCTCTGGAGTTTTGTTTTTTTGTTTATTCTGTCCTTCTCGCTATCGGACCTTACTTTATTCTTTGTTGCTTAGTATTTCCTAATCTTATTTTTATATTTTTCTTTCTTCATCTTCATTTGTATGAAAACGTGCCATATAAATAAATGTTGTTGCTGTTCTAGTTGTAATCAGCACAGATGAGCTCATATACAAATCCAGAACATCTCAACAGTGTTTGTTTATGTGTCGCACCGTCTTCAGATTGTTTCCCTTCAAAGGGCTATACTTCAGAATACCCTAGGAAAAGCCAGAAGCTATTTCTCCTGCTTATGTATCCCAACGGCTACCCTTGAAATTATCATACAGTCTGACAGAAGCCAAGGGCTAATCACTAATCCTGACAGTGCATAACATAAACAGACTCAATTGGCTTCATTAATAATCATCGGCCATTGCTAAATGTCAGTAAACAAAAGGACAACTTTGCCAAAGCAATACTCAGATTATTTCAGTCATTACTTAATGTTTATTTGAAAGTGAAGCCAGGTGTAAATGTTAGTTATGAAACCATACAACCTGAACAATTCAAATCGGGCCACGCAGCAAGCTTTATATCAAGTTGCTAAGGCTGTGGCTGTTGTACTCTTTGTTTTCTTCAACCAGGTGTTAAGTTTGGGAGCAAAGGGGTGGTCTGTAGGTGGCAAAGTCAGACCAAGTTGTCTTCTCTTTGGCAGTTGTTTCTCTCTCTGTCTTTCTCACATTTCTTTTAGTTTATAGTGTCAAGGTGGCTGCATTATGCAAGATGTCAGTCAAAAAACTGGGACAACTGATAAGTTCTCATGGTCTAGCTGATTGTTAATTGCTTTTTTTTCTCTTACAACATGTACATTTTAGAGTCCCAAGCCTCCATTTCACATATTCTGCACACACTGGTTACTTTATCTAAGTTTTAACATACACGTTCTAATAAACAATGAGATTCTTTAACATCCATCCATCGATCCATTATAATAATTATTATACATTTTATTTATATAGCGCCTTTCCCATGCTCAAGGAACTTAACAGAATTTAAGAAAGAACGGCAGGGTATACAGTATATAGCATTGTACAAACCAGATAAATAAATAAAGAGGATTAAGACAGTAAATTCAGAGAAAGCCTAACAGACAACATAATTGATGGTCTAACACACACACATACAGGTTACATGAGCATCTTGACAGAGAGGTAAACTGAGAGAAGGGTAATAAAGTCAAGTAGAGCTAAAAGCCTTCCTGAACAGATGAGTTTTGAGTTGTTTTTTAAAAGAATTCATGGAGTCAGCTGACCTGATTAATTTCGGTAGCTCATTCCAGAGTCTGGGCGCTATACAGCTGAAGGCCCTGTCACCCATGGAGTGTAGATTAGTGTGGGGCACAACAAGATTGCCAGAATCAGAGGACCTTAGTGGGCGGTGTGGAGGACTGCCGGCTTCCCGTGCCGGTCCTCACCCCCAGGCCGC
>JANRMT010062793.1:7643192-7683602 GCA_026402145.1 Polypterus bichir lapradei
GTTGTACCTGAGGGTTCAAGGGTGCACTACTGCCCCCTACTGCCACAGCGGACAGGCACATAGTGATGGAGAAGGTCACTGATGTAATTTGGCACAAGGTCGTTTAAGGCTTTGTAGGTTATAAGTAGGATTTTATATTCAATTCTGTAAGACACGGGGAGCAAGTGAAGGCAAAGCAGGATGGGTGTGATGTGCTCACTACTGCTGATTCGAGTAAGGACACTTGCAGCCAAGTTTTGAATAAGCTGGATGTGATATAAGATTAGAAGGGGCACCTGCCAATAGGGAATTACAATAATCGATGTGGGATGTGATAAAAGCATGGACAAGTTTCTCAGCATTAGAAAAGGATAGGAAAGAGCGAACACAGGATATGTTACAGAGGTGAAAGTAAGAAAGTTTCTTAATGTGATTTATGTGGGTGGAGTAAGAAAGGGAGGAATCCAAAATGACACCAAAATTCTTTGCAGTAGAGGCAGGTCTGATGAGATCACCGCCAAGATGGACTGGGAAGGAGCTAATTTTATTAAGTTGCAGGAGTTCAGTTTTGTTGCAATTTAATTTTAAAGAGTTCTGCTCCAGCCAGATTTCAGTTTCACTGAGGCAAGTTGTGAGCTGAGAAAGCTCTGATGAAGTTCCACTTTCAACATTGAAATAGAGTTGAGTATTGTCTGCATAAAAATGATAACCCAGTCCAAAGCTACGAATAATATGGCTAAGTGGAAGCATATAAATACAGAAGAGTTGGGAAGCTACAACATGCTCAAGAACTTTTGACAGAAAAGGTAAGTGGGAAATAGGCCAAACGTTGTTAAGATTGTCAGCATCAAGACATTGGGGTTACAGAAGCGATTTTAAAATTGAGCAGTACAGAGCCAGTGTCAAGGGATGAGTTTATTATTGTTGTAATAGTCGAGATTATGGCATGAAAGCAGGATTTAAGTAGTGTGGTAGTGATGGGGTCCACAAGTAGTCAGCCTCATCTTACAAAGCAGGTTATTAACAAACGCAGATGTGACTGGTGAGAACTTAGAAGAGGAGCTGGATGGAGTGTGAAAACAGGGAAAGATATAAACAGATGATGTATTTATGTTAGTTGAATTATTTAGAACTTTAATTTTGATACGAAGATAATTGAGGAATTGCTCACAGACTTCAGTAGAAGAGGTAGTTGGGCCAGATTCAGGTTTGAGTAGTTTATTAACTACAGAAAACAAAACCTTTGGGTTTTTGTGGCCACTTTCTATTATTCTACCATAATGGGTGCTCTTGGCAGCAGTTAGTGCTTCTCTGTAAGCTCTTTGGTGGTCAGAGAACGCCTGGATGTGCACGGTGAGGCCAGACTTACGTGACATTCTCTGAAGGCGTCAGCCAGTTGCTTTCATAGATCACAATTCCGAATTATACCAAGGAGCTGAACGTTTAAAGGAAACCTCCTTATGTTTTAAAGGAGCTGTTTTATCTAATGCTGAATGATGGGCTGTGTTATAGTGGTCAACACGACTATCTAGTGTTGATGGATTAGGTAAAGACAGTAAAAGATCAGAAATTAATCCAGAAAGGATAGAGGGACAGATATTTTTAAGGTTTCTATAAGTTAGTCATTTACAGGTAAGAGGAGAGAGAAGCAATGAGACAGCGAAAAATACTGCTTTATGGTCAGAGAGTCCCAAATCAGTGCTGTAAATGTTGGCAACAGATAGTCTAGAAGTGCAGATCAGATCCAATATATGACCACCAGAGTGGGTGGGAAAATCAACATGTCGTGTCAAGTCAAAACAGTCCAATATGGATAGGAATTCATTTCTCAGTTTAGATGTAGTAATGTCAATATGGATGTTGAAATCACCGAGAAGGATAATTCTCTGAGAGTAAGAGCTTAGGTGGGTTAAACGTTCAATCAGATCGGATAAGAAGGATGCATTGTATTTTGGAGGACAATAAAGAACAATGAGTGAGACGGGACCTGATTCCGTTATTCGTTTAAGAGCCAGGCACTCAAAAGACAATGGACAAGCAATTGGGATTCGTTTGATGTTTAAATCTACTCTGACAATTACTGCAAGTCCACCGCCTTGTCTTGAGCTACTAAGTTCTGTGTGGAAAGTGAATCCAGGTGGTGTCGCCTCCATAAGAGACGTAAATTAGTTCGGTTTTTGCAAAGTATCCGTTAAACACAGTATATCAAGTTTGGTGTCAGTGATGAATTCTGACAGCACCAATGCTTTGCTATTAAGAGATCTCAAATTAAACAGTGCAATATTAGTTAATGAGACTTCTTTTTGCACAGAGCCATGACCGGAGTTTATTTTCACATACTGTAAATTTGGCACACTGACACTTCTATTTCCAGGGCCATGAGAAGGATGGCGTATTCCTGAGCAAATGCCGCTGGTGTTCTTTTCATTCGTATCCCGGTGGTGGCGGCGACCTGACCCGCGATGTATATATTTCGGGCGCCAAAAAATCCCGCCATCTTTTAGGATGTTCCAGTCAGACCATTTGCTCTGGACAAACTGTTTAATAAGAAGGAGTTTGTCATGAGAGTATTTTAGCATGTTACTGGGCAATACTTATCTTAAAAGCAGTGGAGAAGCAACACAGCACAGCGGAACTGGTAGAGCAGGCAGGTGTGGTAGCGTAGATGAGATGAGCAGCGATAGCAAAGCAGCAGAAAGTATAGCAGGAGGAGGTAGCAGGATTTGGAGGTTCCACCATACAGCCACAAACAAGTAATGCCTGGAATTACAGGTGTGATCACCCTGGAGCCACCAGCCAGGTTGGTATGAACATCAGATCAGTTCTTAGTTATGGAGTACTGTAAAATGAATTAGGAGCAGACCAGGATAGCAACTATAATCAAGGAGACAGATCATCCTGAGGTCCTAGATCGCCTGGTACAAAGAAATGTTCATAGGTCTCGTCCCGTGATCCACAGATTCAGTTGTTCCCAGTCAAAGTAGAGTCCATAAAATCTATAAATATTAAACCAAATCAATACATACATATAATACATATACGTACAATAAAGGAAATAAAACATGCGTAAGAAAGTGTAGAATTAAGGCGAATTTTGCAAAAAATGTTGTTAACAGGGAGGAGCTACATCCTAACACAGGTTCAGGGGGCTCTGCTGTTGCCAATCCCAGCCAACACAGGGCACAAGGCAGGAACAAATCCCAGGTAGGGCGCCAGCTCACCGCAGGGCACACACACACACACACACACAAACACACACCAAACACACACTAGGGACAATTTAGAATCGCCAATGCACCTAACCTGCATGTCCTTGGACTGTGGGAGGAAACCCATGCAGACACATGGAGAACATGCAAACTCCACACAGAGAGGACCCGGGAAGCAAACCCAGGTCTCCTTACTGCAAGGCATCAGCGCTACCACTGTGCCGCCCTGATTCTTTAACAATTTATACTTATTTTCCCAGGATTCTTGTCTATGGTCTATTTTGCATAAACCCCAGAATTTTATCTGTATCCCAAATTCAACACTCCTGGAAAACCCACCTTATGAATATCAATGATCTAATGAGGTCTGCTGTCTGCTATTTCAGTTTCAGGACATTTTTATTACAGATATGTTAGTTTATGAGCTCTAAAATATAGTTACAGTCATATAAAAAAGAAAGTACACCCTCTTTCAATTCTAAGGTTTTACATATCAGGACATAATAAAAAAAATCATCTGGTCCTTAGCAGGCCCTAACATTAGGTAAATACAACCTTAGTTGATCAACGACACATGACATATTACACCGGGATATTATTTATTTAATGGAAACTAAGCCAAAATGCAGAAGCAGTGTGTGAAAGATTAGGTACACCCTTACCTCTTCCATAGGAATGAAGAGAGTAAGTAGGTTACTGAAATGCACTTGATCAGCTGATCATCAGCAAGTGTGATCACCTCTATAAAAGCAGACGTTTTGGCAGTTTGCTGGTCTGGAGCATTCAGGCGTATGTTAACACAATGCCAAGGAGGAAAGAGATCAGCAATGATCATCATCCTAAGAAGGGTTTTAAAGCCATTTCCAAACAATTTGAAGTCCATCATTCTACAGCGAGAAAGATTATTCATAAAAGAAAACATTCAAAATTGTTGCCAATCTTCCCAGTAGTAGACATCCCAAAAACTTCACCCCAAGGTTTTAGTCTGTTCAAATTCTCTGCGCGTGTCTAGCAACATTTGCACAATAAAATGGAATTTCAAATCAACTATAACACATACTAAACAAAGTTAATGTTTCAACAGTAACACATCAAATACAGATTGCTTCCACATCCATAAAATGATTATGTTCACTTCTGTACACAATAGTAACATATTAAAACTTAAACAGTAGCAACTCAAACATTTTTGGAACCAGTTGTTTTTATTGAATTTTGAAACAAATAAGGGGTATCCAATAGATACAGGAAATAGTAACATCTAAACATCAAAGTGGATATAAAATCAAAAACAAAATCCGAATCCACAAGATTCAACCCTTCATACCCAGCCTCAGGTTACAGCAGTTTCAGCATTGCTTTTCTATTTTGGTTCTCATCATCTGATTTATGATTTTTGGATTTCATGTCTTTACCCCTCTCTTTTTTACCCCTGTTGTGCCCCTAGGCTGTTTTTATTTAGAGATTTATTGAATTGGTTTGCTTTTAAGAGTTGCACTTAGGGCAAACCTATTTGTCCTTCTTTGGTCCTACTTTGCTTTTCTTGTTCTGTTTTTTTTGTAATCCTTCCAATAAATTTCTTAAATTATAAAGGAATGTTGCTTTATTTATCTTTTTATCTTTATTAAGTTCCCCCCACCCTCCCTCCATTTTGGAGATTTTGAGACTTTAAACTTCAAAGAAATCTTAGTCCCATTTTTGAGCATAGACAAGCCTTAAAGCCTGCCTGTTGAGTTGGGTCTTGGCTTCCTGGGGTGTGGGCAATCCAAACCTGAAACTAGGGCAGTTCTGGCCTTTTCTGTGGATTCTTTGGCGGCCTGCTTCCCTTTTTAAATAATTGTAACAAGTAGCAGTTGAACATGAAGAAATAGCTTGCTGACAAAAGATAGAAGACAAAAAAAAGAAATCTAAAAGAAATCATAATTGAAGAGGAAAGGAACAGTTATTTTCACAATAGTAGCAGCATCACAGGAGATAGATGGCCAGAGAGCAGACACAGGGAGGGCAGTCCCAAACTGTGTGGAAGAAGGTTTTCCTAGTGTTAAGTGGGAAAAATTTGCACTCAGTACTCTAGACCTAGCAAAACAAAATGCAATCTAGAAGTAAAACAATTTATGCTAATTAAACATTATTCTTTGTGCTGGTAATTTGTCTGAGGCAAGTTTGATATTTTTAAAAATAGTACACCAGCACAAAGGAGCAGATGAGGGAAGGTCAGAAGTCTACTTTCACATTATTGGAATAGGGCCCATCCAGCACCGTGTAAGAGGACATACTGTACACAGCAGAAATAGGAGCGAGCTGAAGAGGCAGTGAAACTGCACCAATGTCACAATGTTCCCAGGCAGCAGGAATGCACTAAACATGGATTGGCATATTGTTATGACTAAAATCCATTTTATTCTGTACACATCAGAAACATACAAATGCTATATTAATGGCCAACTCTAAGCTGGCCCAATGCGAGTGTGCTGGACTGGCTGGGCTGTCTAAGGATGTTTCCTGCCTTATAACCATGCCTGTAGCCTCTGCGTCTAGATTGGACAAAGTGGACACATAAAATGGATGGATGGGTCCCAGCGATTCCTTTCTGTTAAGCATGAAGCATTGAGGCAAAGTTTAATTATTGGACTGCAAAAGCACAGAGCTTTCATTCTGCTAAATGCCCTTCAGCCTGCCAAAAAGGATTCTCAGGAAAATATATTGCTTATGGAAAAAGCATTATGTCAGACAAGTAGAGTACATGGCGCGTGGTGTGTAAGTATTCATGTCACGGAGCCAAGCTGTCATATAATTTATTATGTCAAGTGTCTCGCCACTACTAGCAGTAAACAGAAGTGTAGCCATCTTTTGTAAAGCGCTAAGACCCAAACAGTAATTTCATGTCTGTAGTAGTGTCTCTTTGGTGGTTAACCGCTTTGTCTAGTTTCTTTTAAGAGGAATCACACTACAAACTCTTAAATTATAATCCAGATTAACTCTTTGCTTTACAGCAAGGTGTACTGAATATTCCAATATTCCAAAGAAGCTGCCCACAGACACTGAGATATAATGAATGTCTGTACTTGTAACCAGTTGATTGGAAACAGATTTTTAATACTTGTTTGTGCATGAGTAGAGATGTACTCATTTTTTGATGGGGTTATTTTTACTTAGGCGATTAATTTAAATATGTTCTTGTGAATCACATTCTATTAGTCCACATCTCATTTTTTTATCAGCTGTAAACGGCTGAGGTGGTTGCAAACATCTTGTCATTTCTGGTAGACAGCATGTGAGCTGTATGGTTTATCCTTGCACTGTTATACTAAAATTATTCAAAAATAAAAGAGAAATATATATAAAAGAGATTGTTCAATCTATACAGTCTAACTAACAGTTAGTAATTCAAATAACTGAATTGGCATAAAATTATTCAGTTGAAGTTCCACCTGTGAAAATGTGAAGTATAAAAAATTATTTTAAATCACATAAACAAGAATGTCCTGTCTTTTTGGTCAGATTATTTTAATTCCACTTTTGGCCCACCCAGGTCTGAGGAACGGGACAACTACAAAAAACTGCTAGGAGTTTTTTTTTGCTAGTCATTCTTTCTTAAGCCTTCTAGCACAGACTTTCCTGCTGTCTGTATTATTTTGTTCTTGTTTGTGATGCAAACCAAATTCTTGGACATGAGTTATTGCATAATGTTTCTGTAGGTGTCTTTTCAAACTTAGAATAAGCTGTCAAGTTGTTTGGATGTTGTGATTTGTGTAGCACCATTCTGATGTTCTTCCTATGATGTAATTTTTTTTATTTTTGTTTCTTCTGGCAATTTTCTCCCATTTGTTATATATTAATGTGTGTTTATGTGTTTTATTGTTTTTTATGCTGTCTTTACATTTCGCTTTTTTTTTAATGTTATTGATTTTATTGAAATCACACAACATTACATACAAATAGATCGATTTTTACAAAAATAAGATCAAAAACAAATCAATCCCCACCCCTGAGAAAGAGAGCATGGCCGGCAAAGTAAAACTTACAGCTAGTAAAAATAAGTAGATAGATTAATAAGTGGAATAAAGATAAACGGAGAAGAAAAAGAAATAGGGAGAGAATCTGCTTCCTCAGTGCTTTAAAAGCTTATTCAAAAATGTTATTGATTAGATCCTGCCAGGTTTTGAAAAAGTTCTGCACAGATCCTCTAACTGAGAATTAGATTTTTTCCAATTTCAAATAGTATAAAACATCAGTTACCCACTGACTTAAAAGAGGAGAGTTAGGATTCTTCCAGTTTAGCAAAATAAGTCTGCGTGCCAATAGTGTAGTGAAGGCAATCACAACTTGTTTGTCTTTCTCCTCTTTAAGCCCATCCGGAAGAACACCAAACACCGATGTTAATGGATTAGGAGCGATTGTAACACCAAGGCTGTCTGAAAGGCATTTAAAGAAAGTAAATCAAAACACTAACAACAGAATTAGAATCCTTAGATTAAAACAAACCCAAAAGAAGGAGATTTAGATTTTTACCTATAAATAACAACTCAGTAAAAAATAAAGACAATAGGAATTCATTGTTTATGTACATTAAGTTATGACTAATTTTAAGCATATCTATAAAATGAAGAGTTGACTGATTGACTCACACACTCGCTCAGAAGCAAAAATACTAATTTCTGTTTAATTTTAAAACTTAAATTTGGCAAGATTAAACATCTAGGGCAGTAGGTATCAACTAAGAACAGATACAGTAAGTCAGTATTTCAGTATTTAGGGGTAGAAACAACTGCTACAATAGAAAAACTAAATACCCCAACATCTAATAAAATGTCTTAACTGTTCTGACTGAAATTTAATGTTGATATAAAATTTGTGGAACTTTTTTAATTTATCGATAAAATTTTTATTTGTCAATAATAATACTGTAGCGAGTAGGCTATGCTAACTCACTATGTACATGGTCAATGCAGTGCTGAGATGGAGCTTACCAGAATATGCAAAAGATGGCCACTAGCAGAAACAATTGGCAGGGTACACAAATTGTGGTACTAACCAACAGGGTAGATGGACGAGTGAAGTAGGAGAGGGCAGAAAAAAGACATGCATGGCATATAGTGTGAGCTGTGAAGTGAATGAAAAAAAGTTTGGTGAAGCCCAAAGAATATGTGGTCAGCAACAACACTAAAAAGAGCATGTGTAGGTACCACGTGCTGTGGCTGTGAGAGTAGATATTGGAAGGTGTAGGGAGGCAGAGACATATAGAGAGCAAATTGGTGTTCTAGGGACCAAAATAAGACAGGAGCAACATTGTCCCTTGGTCAGTTGAAATACTAAGAAAACTCAGCTAACAGGTAACCAAAGGCCAAAAGACACTGTATATCTTTTTAGGTGTTCTTTTCTGTATAATCTTTAATTATCTCCTGTTTTTGGCCTCACTCCTTCATAAAACATTATTTTCTTGATTGTTAGGACTCCCATGTTTTCTTTCCTCTGCACACAAAGAAGACACTACTTCTTATGCTATTTTAGTGCTGCTGGACCTTAGTGCTTTTGATACTATGGACCACGGGGTTCTGTTAAAACGGCTTGAATATGAAATTGCCATTCAAGAATGTGCACTGCTATGGTTTGTGTCCTACTAAAAATGTAGATCTATGTTGGTTAACATAGGTGATGATTTCTCCCAGCCAGTTCTGCTCATACAAGGTGTATCACAAGTCTCTATTCTGGTCCCCTTATTATTTGCCTTATATCTGCTCCATATTTCAAAAACATGGTGTCAATTACCATTATTATGCTGATGATATCCAGCTTTATCTTAAAGTTAGCCCTGATATCATCTGTAAAAAAAAAAACTTATGGAGTGTATTGATGATATTAAACTTTGGATGGTGTAAAATTTCCTCCAACACAATGAAAATAAAACAGAGGTCATCTTTTACCCTACTTCTTTTGCTAATAAAATTGGCAGTCACTTAAGCTCACTGACAGAAAAATGATGTTGTCAGGATCCTGGGTATCATCTTTGAGTTGCCACTAAGTTTTAACAAACAAATCTCCCTATTAGTAAAGTCCACCTTTTACCAACTGAAGCAGATCTCAAAATTAAAATCCTTTCATTCACAGAAGGATTTGGAAATAGTGATTCTTGCTTTTATTACATCTCAGCTAAATTATTGCAATTCTCTACATGTGGGATTGCCCAAATCTGCCTTGTTGCACCTTCAACTGGTTCCAAATACGGCAGCCAGATTTCTAACCAGCACTAGAAAAAGAGAGCATATTTCATCTGTACTGGCCTCTCTCCATTGGCTACCGGTGAGATTTCAGACTGATTTAAAAGTTTTATTGTTTGTTTTTAAGGCCTTGCATGGTTTCACCCCAGCATACATTTGTGATCTCCTTCATCCCTTCTTGAGAATGAGGGCATCTGCTCAATTACTTCTTGTAGTTGCAAGATCACGGCTGAAGTCTAGCAGTGACAGGGCTTTTTCAGTTCTTGCTCCTGGGCTTTGGAACGATTTGCCATTCCACTTTAGATCTTCACCTTCTATTGTTTTTAAGACTCGGTTAAAACACCACTTTTTCTCTTCCTCCTTTCAATGTGGTAAGGTAGTCAGGAGGGGGAGGATGGAAATTAAGTAGTCATTAACAAACTGCTTTACATAACTATTTGCTTTACGGTAGTCTTACTGTATATGTTCTTTTGTACAGTACTTTGGTATAACTTCTGTTGCTTTTAAATGTGCTTTTATAAATAAATTTAACATGACTTGGTTTGACTACAATACAGTTAAAAGCAAAAAATAACTCCAAAATTTAAAAACACTCACTTCATTACATGGGCCTATAAATGTGCAGCCTATAAATGTCATTGGTCTTTGTTATACCGTAAGTTAAAGTAAAACACGATTCGTGTTAGAACTTCATTGGCTGGCTATTGCTTTTGGATTAAATCCATGTCAAGAAATTTTTAAAAACATATTACAAAAAAAAAAACAGAAGCTTGATCATAACAACTGATGAAAAACACAAAAAGAAATGGTTGAGTGAACAACATAAACAAATGAAAATTTTAAACATCTAATGATAATAATATATGCTCAAATTTTACATTATTCCTACTGATTACCTGGTTCAACTGAAAAGAATGTACTTTCCTGTAAAATGGTGTTTTGCATGTAAATAGGAAAAGCAGGAATTAATCTAAATAACTAACCGGCATCATAGCGATGAATGGTTAAAAGTAAAAGCAATTCTTTAGTGGGGAGACATTACGGCATATGAAGAGTAATTGAATAGAGCACCAAACAGCATTTGTACATTGAAGCGTTAACACTAATAGAAAGTGAAAGCAGACACTTTCATAAGTAAAAAAGAATTTATCTTAAGTACAGGTAGGCGGCTGACTTGTAAGCGTTAAATAGAGGGTTAACTGTGATACATGGACAGGGGTCTTGCAAGTAAGTGAATAATAATAGAAGTGCAAGTTAGTAAAACTAACTTGGGCGGAGTAGTGGCTCTGAGGCTAAGAAGGTTGCCGGTTCGAATCCCCGTCACTGCCAAAAGAGATTCTACTCTGCTGGGCCCTTGAGCAAGACCCTTAACCTGTATTTGCTCCAGGGGCACGGTACAAAGGCTCACCCTGCGCTCTGACCCAAAGGGGTATGCGAAAACTAACAAATTCCTAATATAAGAAATTGTATAAGGCGAAATAAAGAACAAAAAAAAAAAAACAGGGAAAGTAGAGTTAACTTCAAAGAAATACAAACAGCAGGCAGTTCAGGAGGGTATTATTACAGGAGCTTAAGGAGCCATAAAATTGGTGGACCTGACCCAGGTGCCCTTTAGAAAAATAGTGTGCACCCCTAAGGGGGCACAGGAGGAGAATTCAGACCAGGTAGGTAGAGATAGGTGGGTCATGGTCACAAGGCACAGGGTGCACACTGTCCACGGGCATCAACTCCACAATTGGAAGTGTCAAATCATTTTCAGGTCCCTACGAAGTTGGACGGTGTCTCGGAAGATTCTGAGGTGTTAGGCAGGCATTATGTACCCAATGGGCTACCTAAAAACCAGTCCCTAGAAAGAGAGAGGTTGTGATAGTGGGGAGGCTCAGGGGAACTGAAGTATCGGTTTTCTCCAGAGACAGAAAGTTTTGCATGGTGTGTTGCCATCCAGATGCAAAGAAGAAAAACCTGCCTAGAAGGGTTGATAGGTTCTTGGCCAGAACAATGGTGGATTCAGTTGTCATTGTTCATGTTGGAACATATGACATACATAAGGGTAGTCTGTCAGTTCTGCAATCCAAATTTAAAGAGATAGGTGCCAGGCTGAGTTGCAAAACTGACAAGGCAGTCTTCTCTGAAGTTCTACATATACCATGCAGCAGTCCAGGTAAGACTGAGGAGATTAGAAAGCTTAACATGTGACTCAGATCTTGGTGAAGGATAGAAGGGTATCGGTTTAGGGGTGTTGGAGCTACTTTTGGAATAAATGAGACCTGTTCTGCCTTGACAGGTTACATTTGAACTGGAGGTGCACCAATGTGTTGGGAAGGCATATGTGTAGTAGGTTAGTTGAGGATTGTATAAACTAGGGAAGGAGGGGCAGGTAGTTTAGGACAGACCAGGTTTAGAACTGTACTTGAAGGGGTGAACAATACTGTAAATTTAACACGCATAGTAACATAGATTCTAACCCACAGTTTAAGTGTAAAATTAAAATAAGTACGGTAACACATTAAAAATAGCTTGAATTAATTCCAGATGCATTAGAAACAAAACAAGGAAGTTGGAGTCGAATGTAGCTGAGTGTAATTATGATATTATAGCAATGATAGAAACCTGTCCTAAATAAAAAGATGATGATGAATATACCATACATGATTACGCATTTTACAGGAATGACAGACAGAACAAAAGATGAGAAAGAATTGTCATTTATGCCAAGCAGAATTTTAATTAATCTCTTTTTCAGTTAGATGATGAACCACATCTTAGTGAGGACATCTGGATTCGTCTGAAAAGCATTAGGGATAGAAGCCACTCCCATGAAGCCAGTTGCATAATGTGACATGGCCAGTGGCTCATTCCAACTAGTCTACAACTTACCCCAACAAAATCAAATAGGTTTTATTAAACAGAAAATTAAACAGATGCACTAGAAGGTTGGCACACACTCACTAAATGAGACGTAGTCAGTGATTTTCAGTCATTTAAACTGACAAAGTCCAGTGACGAGATAAGCAAAGTCTGACATATCCCATGACTAGAAGTAATTTGATGTTGGTTTTAGCTGTAAAAGGTCACCATAGTATTATGTTGAAAATGCAAATATTTACAGTAAGTTATTGATACAACATACACCTTAGACAAAGATAAAGCCAAATGTTTTTATTGTATTGATCAGTTCTATATCTGATGCCAAATTGTATTTGTGTTTCTTGTGTAAAGTGTCCTGTGGTAATAGATGCTAATACTGGTATAATGTAAAATTAAGAATAATTGATCAAAGAGTGAGAGTTGGAATTTTCATTTGTGCTTCCCATAATTATTTTTTATGCCCATCTCTCTAAGCCAGCTCGGCTAACACATATATCAGAAACAGCTTTGTGCTATTATTTATATTTAGCCACTTCATGCAAAGTCTAAAATAAACATTCAAACCAAGAGGTGATGAATAAACATAAAATCTAAGGACGGGCTTAATCACTGTAGGATCAAACAAACGCTTTGTTTCAAGCCATCATATCTAAAGCTTTAAATAATAGCAGCCTATCGTTACATAAAAATAAGGTCTGATGGTAACCTTAGTCACAAAAGGCTCATCCAAAGGTTCAATACTAAGTATAAAGAAATATGAATTATGTGATTTATGAAACAGTTCTGAGGGTCAAAGTCTTACTGTAACTAGAAAGACAGGAGGCACAACCAGTTTTATTAAACAGAAGCTAAAGGAGAATCCAGATAATGCAAGTTTTAGATGTTTGTGCCTTTTCTTTGCAAGGAATTGTTATAAATATGATTGAAGATTAAAGTTTCACTTTATAAAATTATTTTCACTTGATACCATTTTTAATCATATTAGAAGAATTAAACAAATACAAATATGAAACATTATTTCTAAGCAGGCAAACCCTACTTGGTCCCTTTCCTCTCCAACTTCAGACATTACAGTGTCAAGCACACTGGATTAAACAGCCTTACATTTTTCTCAATATGCCAAACCAATTTTGGCAAACTTAGTTTGTGGATCCACAAGTAATGCCTAAAAGTAAAAATGTAACTTTAATTGTATTTTTTTGGCTCAATATGTTGGGAATTCTTATAAAGATGTAATCAGTAACAATTATAAAAGCCTCTAAAAATCATTTTGTTACAGATGCTGTGATAAAGTTTTTGTGTAAAATAGCAAATGTTGAGTATATTTGAAATGTAGCAGGCTGATCAGCAATTGGATATTTAATTATTGAGTTAGAAAAAATATGACGCCTCTTAAAGTCAAAATGTGGCTGCATGATAATACCCATGATTCACTGATGCATTTGCATAATCCACTTTTTTCTGATGAAGGTGTCTATTAATCAAATGTCTGCCTCATGTATGTCCAGGGTATGATGTTGAATTGCATCCATCCCTGCAAGTGTCCCTCCAACTTGCAGGGAAATCATCAGGATTGGTGGCAGGATTGGCACTTCAGCCACAGTAAAAAAAAGTTCATTTCAGTGGCGGCACTCTCCGAAGTGTGCAGACATGGTACTGGCCAGATCTCTGTAGGTGGGTACACCTTTTTTTGGTCTGGTCACTCAGATGGCGGTCATACTCGGGGAGTATCTGTTGCGGATCGGCTCCTTCCGATGGTGTCTGATGTCACTCTTTTCAACAAGCATATTATGAGACTCCGATTAAGGCACTCTCTGGGTGCCTTGTCTGTTGTCTCAGTGTATGCTCCAATAGCATTGAGTGATGTTTCGGTGAGAGAAACATTTTATTCTGAACTTTTCTCGGTGGTTGATGGGTGCCCATGAGGTCACATTGCTTTGGTTATGGGTGACTATAATGCAACCACTGGCACAGACAGGGCTGGCTATGAGGATTGTGTCTGTCCCCATGAGTCTGGCGACCATGGTGAAGTGGCTCCATGTTCCTTGACTTTGCAAATAGCCAAAGCTGCAGGGATCTGTGGTATCCAGGGTAAACTCCAGGCTGGTGTTAAGGCTGTCCTCCTGGCATTGCAAGTAATCTTTGCTTCCGTTTGGGAGACGGGCATCATCCCAAATGACTGGAAATCTGGAAAGGGAAGGGGGATCTCCTGGATTGTGGCAAGTACAGGGGGATAACATTGCTCTCTATGCTGGGTAAGGTCCTTGCTAGGGTCATCCTCAAAAGGATCGGTGATCACATGCTCACCTGCCAAGGACCAGAGCAGCCTGGTTTTATGCCTAAAAACCATCAACTGCATCTTGGAACTGAGGGTTTTCAAGGAGCACAAACATGAATATTGGCAGAGTTTGCAGCCTTTGCCAATTTTTATGAAGCATTCTTCTCATTTGATTGTGCTGCCCTGTGAGAGATCCGGAGACTTTGTGGTATCCCTTGAAAATTTCTCAATATCATGGCTGGCCTGTACACTGGTACTGTGAGTGCTGTGCAGAGTGGAGGCAGAACCTCTGTGTTTTTCCCCAGTTGATTTTGGGGTTTGTAAGGGGTGTGTTCTTGCTCCTACTCTGTTCAATGCTTGTATGGACTGGGTGTTGGGCAGGGTCATGGTGTCCAGTGCCTGTGGGGCATCTATTGGTGAAAAGAGACTGAGCAAGGAGTCTGAGTGTCTGGGCTTGCGCATGTCCTGGATAAAAACCATGATCTAGGCCTTAAATGACCTCTTGGGCACAGCCATCATCAGTGTATCTGTCTGCGGAGAGTGTCGACCTTCTTGAGAGGTTTACTTACTGAGGCAGCAACATTCATGTCTCTGGTGACTCTTCCTGTTAAATCGTTAGACGTGTTGGGAGAGCATGGTGGGTCATGAGGTCGCTGGAAAGGGGTGTGTGGTGCATCCGCTATCTTTCGAAAAGGACAAAGGTCCAAGTCTTTAGAGATCTGGCGCTTCCTGTTTTGTGCTATGGTCGCAAGACATGGACACTATCCAGTTACAGTGGTGTGAAAAACTATTTGCCCCCTTCCTGATTTCTTATTCTTTTGCATGTTTGTCACACAAAATGTTTCTGATCATCAAACACATGTAACCATTAGTCAAATATAACACAAGTAATCACAAAATGCAGTTTTTAAATGATGGTTTTTATTATTTAGGGAGAAAAAAAATCCAAACCTACATGGCCCTGTGTGAAAAAGTAATTGCCCCTTGTTAAAAAATAACTTAACTGTGGTGTATCACACCTGAGTTCAATTTCCATAGCCACCCCCAGGCCTGATTACTGCCACACCTGTTTCAATCTATTTTCACTTAAATAGGAGCTGCCTGATACAGAGAAGTAGACCAAAAGCACCTCAAAAGCTAGACATCATGCCAAGATCCAAAGAAATTCAGGAACAAATGAGAACAGAAGTAATTGAGATCTATCAGTCTGGTAAAGGTTATAAAGCCATTTCTAAAGCTTTGGGACTCCAGCGAACCACAGTGAGAGCCATTATCCACAAACAGTGGTGAACCTTCCCAGGAGTGGCCGGCCGACCAAAATTACCCCAAGAGCGCAGAGACGACTCATCTGAGAGGTCACAAAAGACCCCAGGACAACGTCTAAAGAACTGCAGGCCTCACTTGCCTCAATTAAGGTCAGTGTTCACGACTCCACCATAAGAAAGAGACTGGGCAAAAACGGCCTGCAAGGCAGATTTCCAAGACGCAAACCACTGTTAAGCAAAAAGAACATTAGGGCTCGTCTCAATTTTGCTAAGAAACATCTCAATGATTGCCAAGACTTTTGGGAAAATACCTTGTGGACTGATGAGACAAAAGTTGAACTTTTTGGAAGGCAAATGTCCCGTTACATCTGACGTAAAAGGAACACAGCATTTCAGAAAAAGAACATCATACCAACAGTAAAATATGGTGGTGGTAGTGTGATGGTCTGGGGTTGTTTTGCTGCTTCAGGACCTGGAAGGCTTGCTGTGATAGATGGAACCATGAATTCTACTGTCTGCCAAAAAATCCTGAAGGAGAATGCCCGGCCATCTGTTCGTCAACTCAAGCTGAAGCGATCTTGGGTGCTGCAACAGGACAATGACCCAAAACACACCAGCAAATCCACCTCTGAATGGCTGAAGAAAAACAAAATGAAGACTTTGGAGTGGCCTAGTCAAAGTCCTGACCTGAGTCCAATTGAGATGCTATGGCATGACCTTAAAAAACCCTCAAATAAAGCTGAATTACAACAATTCTGCAAAGATGAGTGGGCCAAAATTCCTCCAGAGCGCTGTAAAAGACTCATTGCAAGTTATCGCAAACGTTTGATTGCAGTTATTGCTGCTAAGGGTGGCCCAACCAGTTATTAGGTTCAGGGGGCAATTACTTTTTCACACAGGGCCATGTAGGTTTGGACTTTTTTTTCTCCCTAAATAATAAAAACCATCATTTAAAAACTGCATTTTGTGTTTACTTGTGTTATATTTGACTAATGGTTAAATGTGTTTGCTGATCAGAAACATTTTGTGTGACAAACATGCAAAAGAATAAGAAATCAGGAAGGGGGCAAATAGTTTTTCACACCACTGTACCTGATACAAAGAATGGACTCCTTCAGTACTATGTTTCTTCAGAGAATCCTTGGGTACCATTGGTTTGACTTTGTGTTGATTGAGTGGTTGCTCATGGAGTCTCGAATGAGGCACATTACCTGTATTGTGAGGCAGTGTCAGTTACAGCACTACTGCCATGTAGTGCGATTCCTCAAGGGTGATCCAGCTTGCAAGATTCTTATTGTTGAGGACACAAGTGACTTGACCAGGCAAAGGGGATGCCCACATGGCTGTGACAGATTGGCGGTCATTTCCGGAGGGTGTGACTGGACCACGTGTCTGCCCCGGGGTTGCCAACAAGGATCCCAAGCTGTTTCCTCGTGTAGTGGGTGAAGCAACCCAATGTACCAGTGCCTGCTACCCAATCTGACTTGACTTGACCTGACCTGACTACTCATGTGAATTTTTTCTGGGCTCTCCAGACCCCTCTAGTGGTTCACAGCAAAGCTGTTTACTTGTGCTGTTAGACCTACCCTGCTGACAGAAAGATAGTCCTTCCTGGATGACACCCTGCTTTGCGCATTTTCTTTTTGGAGTTCCAATTCTGCTATGACCTTGAAAGATATGAAGCAGTCATGAAAGTAAATAAATTCATAGATGAAAAAGCTATGACTGGAACGCTAAGACATGCATTTACAGTTCACTCTTTTGGAAAAATTTAGCTAACATAACTCCATATACAGAAGAAATGGCAAAAGGTGGATTCAATTCAGTCTTTTCTTATTCTCCACTCTTCATTTAGGACAAGCTTAGAATGCTTATAGTATGTAGATTTAAAAATATATACATATGTGTTAAAAATATATATTTAAAAAAATATATAAATATGCATTAGGAAAACAGTAAATGAGGAGTCAAATACTTTGTTTCAGTTGTTTCTAGAAGAAGAATACAAAAAGAACAATAAATAAAATGCAAAATAAATCAACTACCTGAAGTCAGAAAATGAGGACACTAAAACTTTAACAATGAATAACGGTGCTCCCTAGAGAAAATACACTTCTAAGGAGTCCAAAGTCCATTGGAATAGGTAAAGTCAAAGCCGATGAATGCAATATCTACAATATCTGGGCACATTCTGGGGTCCACATCTTAAGCATAATAACAATTCTGATGGTACTGTGTTGTGTCCATCTTACTTGCAATGTCACGTTCACTTTTTTACATTTTATCCATAAACAATAGTAACAGCCTTATTGATCATAGTTTAAGAATTTCCAAATGTTCAACTTTTGCTTGTCTTTCTGTAGCATGACACATGAGAGTGCGTGTCTTCAGTCTCCTCAGTCAGAAGGACAATCATCTCAGCAGCACTCCATCAATAAAGCATTTATGAAAGAGTGGCTAAACATAAGTCATTCTTGCGAAAAAAAGCATTTACAGGACTTTGAGAGCACAGAGGAAAAAGATTTTCTGATGAAACAAAACTTGAACAGCTTGGGCAGAACTCCAATCATTAGGTTGGGTGAAGACCAGGCACTGCTCAACACCATCCTTCTAGTGAAGCACATTGGTGGCAACATCATGCTATGGGGTTAGACCTTAGTAACATGAGTATGGAGACTGGTCAAAATTGAGGGAAGGATGAATGTAGCAAAATGCAGAGAGGTCCTTGAAGAAACCTTGCCTGAGACTGCACACACCTCATACTGGAGTGACATTTCACCTTTCAACACAACCATAACCTGAAGAATACAGCCAAGACAATGCTGGAGGGGCTTCAGGACAAGTTTCTGACTGTCTTTGAATGGCCCAGCCAAAGCCCAGACTTATAGAACATCTGTGGAGAGACCTGAGGATGTCAGTTTACAGATGTTTCCTATCCAGTCTAACAGAGTTTGAGAAGATCTGGTAAGAAGATTGGGATAAACTGCCTAAATTCAAAACTTGTAGAGACTTGCCCAAGAAAACTCGAAGGTTTAATTACTGCCAAAGGGGCTTCAAAAAGTATTGATTACTCACATGCTTAATTTTTGATTTTTAATACACTTACAAACTTTCCAGAAAACAAGTTTTCACTTTGTTATTATTTGTTATTGAGTGAACAATGATGGGTTAAAATAGCAAATGCATCCATTTAAAATTAAATCTACAACACCGTGAAATGTGTGTAAAGTGAAGGGGTCTGAATAATTTCTGAATCCACTGTAGGATAATGTCTGAATTTCTCACACAATAAATTAATTTTAATGCATTTTATGATATCAGTTTTCATCTATTCTGATTTTATATTGTACATCTGAGCAGATCAAATGCAATTAGGTAGGGATTTGAAATTGTTTCAGCTAGAGGAGAGATAATTGCACTCTAAATATCGACATCACAAGTAATAATTAGATCTGCATTATGATTATGAGAGTATTTTGGACTGCAATAATCAGGACTAAAATGTATTTCACAAATATTTGAGTTTCAAGATGAATATTTAAATTGCCTATCCAGTCTATTTTTTCATATTTTATAGCAAGGTATGATAAAATATTCAAGCTAATTTCAGCCTGGTGTAAGGGCTATGGGTCAGGAGGTTTGTAAATTACTAACACAATTTAACTTGCTTGATTGTTCTAATTTTTAGCACCATAACGGATGCAAAAACCTTGACTTTCTAGGTGATTTTCATTTCACCATTAAAAATTATTCCAACTGTATCCCTCCACAAGGCATTTTCTGATTTTGAGAAGAAGGTAAAAGCACATGTCACAGCCTCGGCTAAGGGAATTTAGTCTGTATTATTAAGCTATGTACACAGAGATCAGACTTTGTACCATTAACTTACATTAATCAGGGGTTTTATATTTAATTCTAAATTTAACAAATTATAAATGCATACATGCTTGGTGTCAGCTCTTAATTTTAATTCTCTGATTAATTATAACCTCTGAAGGATGTAAATAATTAATCAAAACTCAGTAGTCATTTTTTGCAGTGACAGTTTGTTAATCCAAATATTGTTTCTCCAGGCAGCAAGGTATGCAACTACAACTCAATATATAAAGCAATACATTTAGTTATTGTTCAGACAGACATCAGCTTGGGCAGGAAGCGTGATCTCCTGTAAGTGACTTTGCTCATGCTATGACTGTTGGTGACAGACATGAAGCTTCCAGCATCTCAGAAACATCTGACCTCCTGGGATTTTCACGCACTACGGTTTCTAGAGTTTACAGAGAAAGGCATGATAAACAGAAAATATCCAGTAATGGACAGTTATGTGAGAGCAAATGTCACCAAGAAAGATAGGGAGAAAATGGCCTATTGTTCAAGCTGACAGAAAGTCCACAAATATTTAAATAGATCTTTACAATAGCAGTGTGCAGAAGGAGAGTTCTAAATGCATAACACAACAGGCTCTGAAGTCAATTGGCTACAGGAACCGAATGTTAATGTCTACTGCAATAAGCAGATGGCAAGGTTAGAATTTGATAAATGGAATGGGCTGTTGATAGTGTAAAGCGTGCCAAGAAGACATTCACCATACCATACGTCTCTTAATATCACTTAAGCATCACCAGAATGCCACAGTATACCTGAGTATTGCTGGTTACCATTTGCATCTCTTTATCTCCACAGTCTACACTTTTTCATATTGATGCCTTTATCAAAGACGACGTTCAAAATTTGAGATACAATTGGATCCATTTCTTTGTTTTTTTTCCAAATAGAGCACAGGCAGAAGAAGTGACTTTCTCACGGTCACACAGTGTCAGTAGTGGGATCTGAACCCACAGTCTCAGGGTTTGAAGTCCAAAGCTACACTACACTTTCAATGACCACTACTAGCTACCACTACACTTTCAATGACATTTTCTTGGCTGCTTAGTCCTTAGCATAATCCTTGGTGGATAGTAGGGTTCGCTGGAGCCTATCCCAACTAGAATAGAACACAAGGAAGAACATGGAACATGGAGCCAATCCATATTAGACTGAACACACACTCACTTAACATGTATGTCTTTCGACAGTGGGAGGAAACAAAAAGCTCCACACACACGGGGCGAATGTGCAAACTCTACCTAGGGAGGACCCGGGATGTGAACCTGGGTCTCCTTGCTGCCCTGAGGATACTTCCACTAAAATAATGTATCATTTTACAAAGCGCATTTCATCACAAGCTGGTTCTGCAAACATGATAATGCTTTCAGTTTATTTCAATGGTGTACAAAGTCCACATCTAAATCAGAAAGACCACCTTTAGGATGAGGTGAGATGGGAGGTTTGCAGCATAAATGTGTGGGGGAGATATCTACAGTAAGTGAGTGCTGCTATCAAGTTAGCATAGACCCTGAAAAAAAATGCTCCTAGCACCTTGATGATCCCATGCCCCAAAGAATTCAAGTTGTTCTGGAATTTGCTACTACTTATAAATAGCTGTAAAAAATTCATTGGTCACTGCATGTATAAAGTTTATGGACATTCATTTTACAATTCACCTTTTGAGATGCCCCTACACTTGAATGGAGGTAGCCAGCAGGGCCGGCTCTACCATTTAGGTGAACTAGGCAATCTCCAAGTAACACAATATCTGAAGAGCTGCATTTGCTTAAAACAATACAGATCCTGACTTATGAACACTTAGTCTCAATACAACCGTCAGACCTTCAATAACCATATTTTATTGTAACGAGCACCAGGACAGAAGAGACAGGTACACACAAACACAGACAACCATGCTGTATGTTCTGGTTTTGGTGTATTTGGTGTTTAATACGAAGACACAGAACAGGCTTCTTTGCTAAATTCTAGCACACCCATGCAAACTTGCCCATTTTTAAGAGACATGGGGAGCCTTACCTAATAACTTGCTAAACACCAGAATAAGTCCCCTCAAAAATGCACACCCAGGACGGCTGCTGGGCCATTCTTCAACTGCACACCTGTCAACTTGTGACCACCTCTTCATGATTACTTTTCCCACATGTGACTCAACAGGGCTCCTAACTAATGCAGCCTTGTCTGCTCCACCGCACACAGTACTTTGGCTTCCATCCAGCTCCTGTTGTTTTCCTGGAGGCCTACCTCAAACAGGCTGCTCCTCGTCGTCACCTTCTAGCACCAGTCTGCCTGTCTCTCATGCCACAGGTTGCTCAGCCCGTGGACAACAATGCTAAGAAAGCTGCGGAACATGTGGATTGCTTTTGCGCAGTTCCCCGCCAGTCATGTGGCTGGTTCCACTTTGTCTGTAAGGGTGGTCTTCTTGCAGTTAACCTACAGGTACTTGGCCCTATGCTATTGACTTGTGCTTCAGTAAATATTGTCTTCCATTTCATGTTCAAGCGATATTTGATCTTAACATCAGACCAAGTTTGTTCTTGATCTAATTTTCCATCCTTATTTCAGCAGTGGATTGATGCAGATTTTGGATATGTAACTGCACATACAGTTTTCCTTCTTTTCTTCCTTTAGAAAACCCAGGAAATGGAGATTAAACCAACCAAAATTTAACAATGTTATAGAGATTCCAATTTAGGATCGAGAGACAAATTTATTGACAAAGCTAGGTACTCCAGTTCTTTACTTGTTGTGACTTTCTGATATTCCAAAATGTGGAATCTGCAATCATGAGCTCATTATTTTCAGCATGAGCAGATGTTCGGCTTAGTGTCATTTAGCTTTATTTTTTTATAATATTTTCATTCCCATTTGGGATTATTATTCTGTTTTTTTGTACAAAGCCATTTTCTACACAAATCGGTGAAGGTATGTAGTTGTCAGTAACTCCTTAGTCACGGAATCTGTACACCATAATATTTTATATTATCATGGCATGGCTATTTGACTTGGTACATTGCCATTACCAGTATCCTTGTGCTGGATCTCAAATTACATAAATAAATACATACATACATTTTTGATAAAAGAGAAAGTGAAAGGCAAATAGAATTGGTCCTGCAGATGTTATTGACTTTAATAGGATCAGAAACATCTAAGTGGACAAATTCTCAAACACCAAGTCAAAATGGCTAGCGGGTACTCAGATCTGTCTGTAACATACATATCATTTGCACCAGCTCTAAAAAGATAAGCATTTTAAACAAAGTAAAACTCTTTCTGTTCATCAGCTAAAGAAGTTGTGCTGTACATACTGCTGGGCAGGCGATGCACACGTAATCTTGGAAAGTGTGCTTAAAACGAAGAAAGGATTTAATGCTGAATCTGTTAAGAGCAGCCTGGTGTGTAGGTCTTTAAGTCGAGGTGCATTTGGCCGAAAGCGATCCTTTTGACACACACTGTCTCCTGCTGAGCGAATGCAGTCATCTGAAGGCTTTTCACCACATGGCTAAAAGGGCTGTGAGCTCCAGCGACAGGATGCTCTGGCAGCTGCTTAAAGGGTGCTGTAACACGACATGGATACTGCTGGCAAAGCACTGTGCAGAAGCCGAGCACTTACAGCTCTTGACTTCGAGAAAACTCCATCGGGCAGCGATTCAGTTCAGTCTGATGAGAGTTGGAGGCTGAAATTACAATTCATTTGCTCTCACTGAATCACAATGTTTAGCATGTCTTATCCAGATGATAGTATAAGATATGGACTTGGTGTAATACTTTTGTTTGCAGTATAAATGCAAATATACTGATAGATGGCATGGTAGCATATTGCTGCAGTCTGTAGCTTTGAATGCCAGCCTGGTCATCTGAAACATAGATATTCAAAAAAAAAAAAAAAACACTATTCAATTAATTAACAACAAAAGGATATACTGTAGAACTTAAATGTATTGACTAGGGCCTCACAGTTAGCAGACCCGGATTCGATTCCTGGGTCCTCCCTGCATGGAGTTTGCATGCTCTCCACGTGTCTGCATGGGTTTCCTCTGGGTACTCCGGTTTCCTCCCACAGTCCACAGACATGCAGGTTAGGTGCATTGGTGGTTCTAAATTGTCCCTAGTGTGTGCTTGGTGTGTGGGTGTGTGTGTTATATCAGCGGTGTCTCTAATGAACACTTCAAGGAGAGTAGCCTACTATAGACTATATCACCGCTACCTAAATATTATAAGAATATTATATACTGTGTTAGCATTAATTGCATTGAGTCTACAGTTGATCCAATCTGCAAGAGAATTTTCATTTCATAGAATTCAGTTCCGGGACAAATAACATAATTAAACATACTAGGTGTTTTTAGATTTTTTTTATTTTGGATTGTGGTTGACTCCCACAAAATATGGATGATTGTTAGTCCTGTGCTTCAAAATGTTCTTATAAAAACAATATAAAAGTACTTTCTTTACTTTACATTTGTGTTTGGCAAATTGAAATTATGAAGTATGTTTATTCTGCAGTGGGCTGGCGCCCTGCCCGGGATTTGTTTCCTGCCTTGCACCCTATGTTGGCTGGGATCGGCTCCAGCAGACCCACGTGACTCTGTAGTTAGGATATAGCAGGTTGGATAATGGATGGATGGATGGATGTATGTATTGACCAGATATACTATCAAAATATTAAAATTTAGACACAAAAAATCCTAATGTTTAAATTTCCCATTTTAAATTAGTTTTATTTAAACCTTTAGTTTGTTAATGTTTCATATCTGAGGCACACTTTACCTTTATTTTATATTTTGTTATTTTTTTTTCCTTCATTTTTCCTGATAGGTCACCGCACATATTTGTTTCTCTTTTAAGTTGTGAGGCATTTAGTTTATCTTGCTTGAAAGCAGTTTAAGTAAATAAAGCTATTGATATTATTGTCATTATTAGCAAAACCAATGAGAAACAAAAAACAAATAGATGAATTGACACATATTTTGAAGAAAACCGAAAAGTCAGAAATGAAATAGAATTCTTTAAAATGAACGTTACTGCACAGTTGCCCCCTTTCAATTTTACCTCACCTTTGAGGGATATTTTTTGCTAAACACTGAAGTGATGCGGACAGCCAGCTTTGCCTTCACTGAAGAGTCCACATGCTGCAGAGAAGGGGCATCAAGAGGCGTTTATAAGGGACTTTTCTATGGAATGCAGATGCTAATGTAGGGCTAGCTGCCAACAAAGCCTAATGAAAGCCGCTTTACACACTCGCTCACAAAAACTCGATTTAGTTGAGCTGTCAAGATGTGAATAAGCAAACAAACAAATAAATGCATGCCTCATTAGAGTGATTTCCAAGAAAACACACTAGGCTACACTGCAAGGAAAATCCAGCCTTTCAAAACACATTGACACAAACTGGTAACAGATAAGCACTGACATGATGAAAAGTTAAGTTACTGGAGGTTTTCTCTGGGTTGGCCAGGGGGACCACCGTGGCTGCAAGATGTCCTCACAACAAAATTCTTATTCATGCCCAGTTTCCCTACAAAAGTAGGTTTCCTGTTTACTGACCTCTGAATTCAGAGTATTACATAAACTGAGAAGCCTGCTTGCTGCCAGTGTGGACTTTTCTATGTTTTCCTGGTGTCTGAGTTGTCTGGTTTCCTCCTACATCTCAGAGATGTGCCCGTTATTTATACTGATGACTCTAAAGTGTACTGTACAGAGTTTAGATTACTCAGTGATTGTGTTCAGCTTGTGTGTTGCTCTTTCCTATCTAAAGGCTCAGTCCCCTAGGAATCTTATTTTGGAAAAAAATGGTTCTGAAAATGTTTTCAATTAAAGTACTGAATTCATCTGATGATGCTATGGCAGGCATAATCCTAAATGGCCTAGATTCGTACGGACAATGAAAGAATGAGTGAACCTTTAAGACTGGCCACTTGTTACAGTCTAAAAATAAGTCATGATATAATGACAAAGAAGTTACTAGGAGCAGACGTCAAGGACAAAAGAGAATTAAGGGAACAAAACATGAGGGAAATTATACAAATGGTATACTGCCATTTTATATTAGGTGAGTCTAAAATATCAAAGGGAATGGTCATGGAGGTTCATAATACACCAGCACACAACTTTTGTCAGCATTTGAACTTGAAATTGGAATCAAATGACTGAGACATAGGCTGAAGTGAATATTTTAGAAGCTCAACTTACAGTCTATACCAAGAGTTCCCAAACTTTTTTCGGCCGCCGACCCCTTTACCAAAAACTTTTAAAACCGTCGACCCCCTAATCATTTACTTTACTTACTTAAATTAATACATTTGTACAGTATCAATATTAAATATTTCACTAGATATCAGATTTTAATCACTTGTAATTATGATTTAAAAAGATAAAATGGCTACAGAATATGGCATTATCTTGTGCAACATTTAATATCGAAACCTGCACTAATGAAAATTTAAGCAAAAAAATACGAGCAGAGTTTTTTTTTTTTTTTACATTTTTGACATTTATGAAATAAATATGTAAATTCAAAATAAGTACAAATAGTCCAAGCTGTACTGTCTGCATTTCTTTTTTGGTTCAGTCATATTATTATCTGAAGAAATACAAACTTTTATTAACAAACAATTTCGACAGCCCCTGTGATTAAAAAAAACAAAAAAAAAAAAACAATAAAGTATGTACTTACTTGAAACAGAAGATTTTTGTTCTTACTCGAATAAATAAACTATGTCCTCCAATTTTCTTTTTCGTAGTACTGCTCCTCAATAAATAATTATATTCAAAGTTCAAATCACAAATAAGTACATGTCACATCAAACGAACCAATTTATAGTGTTTTATGAAAGCATGACCGTACAAGACTGATAGATTCTGCTAATACAGAATATCCGTCATCTCGTCCCACCGCAAGCAAGAGCGGACATGCAACGGTTTTTCATGTCCGCACTTGCTTTGATACGATCGATAAGACAATGCACAGATACTGTATGTTTGTGTTACATGTATTTGCATGCATTCTTACGTGTGACTCTTTTAATGACACATTTTACCTTTTTGTTCGCAAGTTTGGTATGTAATGTGTTTTTATCAAAAAAGTGTTTTTTTGAATTATTTTACTTCTTAATTAGGTACCTATTGGAATCGTAGATATTTTGAAGTAACAAACAAATAGCAGTAGTAAGGGGGTCTATTTTTGCTGTCGTTGACCCCCCAATTTTTTTATTGAAACTATCGACCCCTAGAAAGTTCAAATCAACCCCAGTGGGTCGATATCGACCACTTTGGGAACCCTTGGTCTATACACACAGAACATATACTGTAACAACCCATCAATTTACTTTGAAGAAGAGGGCAGAAGGGGAGAAAACAGTGCTGCAAATAACAGTCTATTTAATTAATGGAAAACCAATATGAAATAATAGAGCACAGGGCAATAACAATGTTCGTGGAACTGAAGGAAATTACGCTGCAAGCTATATATAAACCTAGTCATAAGCCTTTACTATTTTGGCCGTGAGGGACACTCACACGTAGAGTTTCCAGACCTGCAGAATAACTAAAAACTTTAAGGCATCTGTCCTTTATGTACTCTCTTTAAATGTGCCTTACAGCTTCTGCACCACTACACAGCACAGTGACACTTTGTTTCACTTCAGTTCAAATGTCATTCAAGGAATGTTGTGTCTAACTGATGCCGCTGTACCCATCAAAATTTTAGGATGGCACCTTATTCCAAAATCTGTCTCAATTTTTTCCTCAAAATAAAAAAAAAAAAATAAAAAAAAAAAAAGATTGCTTCATTACCATTTCCTTTTATATCACCATTTCTGGGCGCTGCCCCCCTTTCCCTTTTAGCGATTGTCTTTTGCATTTTTCTTTCATTGACTTCCACATACTCAATTTCATTCAATTTAGGGCATTTCTGCAAAGGGCTTTGCACTGACTGCAGGCTCAGAGAACAGTAACAAGTTCACATGTAAATGTAAATACAAACTACACAAATTACTAATTACAGTACATACTGCACACACATAAAAATAAAAATTTTCTTTAAACACACAGTAAACACAAACCGGTCCTAACTGATTAACATAAATGGAACACAGCTGTATCTATCCATTAACATTATCAAAGAACTTTGGCCAGCTGACAGCAAATGAGAGGAAAACTAAAACTGAAGTAGGTAGCACCTCTGAGAAAAAACAAAATGTCCGGGAGGTCCATGGTCAAAATTCTAATCGACTAATTATAACAGACTAATTCAAAGACAAACTTAAAACACAATCACAGACCTAAAGATCTCAGCCAGCTAGCTGTCCATCCTCTCCTGAGTATTCTATAGTATAATAGAGCCCTAGTTGAGCTGTCAAATTTTTCTATTCATAGAGTCCAAGGCCCCCAGTATCTCAAATGTCTTACTATGGGCAGGAAAATAATTCAAACTTACAAACTTACCCACCATGTAACTCGGTACCCATAAGCTCCATTAAAAAGTGCAAGAGCAGGCTTGTGATTTTTTTAAAATGTATAAAATATGCTTCACTTTAGAGTGCAATTTCATGTGTTAAATGAAAATATAGCATGACTGTGAAGAAATAATAATTGACTTGCAAAAATACAAAACTTATTTAAGGAGGTTGGTGACATTAATCTGTATTCAGCCTTGCATGTCAGCCCTCCAACCTGCAAGGAAAAACTTGGGGGTTGGTGGCAGAATTGGCACTCCAGCCACCATAAAAAACCTCACACTGGTTCCATTCCATCTGAACTAGTGTGGTGCTGAGGTGTCACCCATTGCATGGCTGCACTCGGGTCCTAATCTGGATCCTGAGTTGGTTTGTTGTGTGGTGGGTGCGGCAATGCGCTGTATCAGTGCGTGCTCCTAACCTGTAACCTGTGAGTATCTACTGCATATAAAACCTTAACGGTTATTTTCAGAGATCACTGAAGCTAGCAAATGTGATCACGTTATTTTGATTGGGCTGATCCAAGTAACTACTGTTTAGGCCAGAAATCTTAACATAGAGCATGGGTGATTTAATATAAGTAATTATTAAGGAAAACATCACGGTCAAGAAGATGTGTATTAACTAATAGTCAGCTAATTAGCTAACAGCTAATAGGTTCAGACAGGGGAGGTGGTGTTTCACTAATGTGCTGGAATTCTATGAAGAAGCAACAGAATAGCATGATCAGACAGAAGCATTTGCTATGTTTTATGAATTAATATAATTTATCTTGATTTTAAGAAAGCATTTGATAAGGTACCATTTAAGCAGTTAGTAATGAAACTAAAGTGGGCATTCAGGGCACTGCGAGTAAACTGATGTAAAATTTACTTGAGCACTGTGAACAAAGGGAAATGTCGAGGGGATCCTTTTCTCAGTTAGGCGATGTTAAAAGTGGTGTCCCATAGGGATGAGTGCTTAGGCGACTGCTATTCTTTTTAATATACATACATTGTCACAGACGGCCGAGGTCCTTGTCCAGCCAGGACACCTCTTCACGGAAAGGACCAGGGGAGCAAGTGTGGGCAGAACAGTACCTCCCCCAAGATGTTACATCATGGTCAGGGAGTGCTGCAACAGCTGCTGAGCCTGATTGGGTGGGTTTTTCCGCCACACCCGGAGGTGCTGCTGGAAGTAGGTCAACGAGCACCTGGAGCACTTGCAGGGGTGTAATAAAAGGAGCCAGCAGTCACCACTCCGGGAGCCAGAGTTGGGAGATAAAGCTTGCAGGAGAGGAAATAAAATAAAATAAAAGTAAAGTATTGTGTAGATTGTGTTCGGGACTGTTTTGTGTGCCTGTGGAACAGGGAAGGTGTTGTCCACAGGTGAAGAAAATAAAAATGTCTTTGTTTTTATCAGTGTGCCTCTACCGTCTGTCTGTGTTGGGTTGGGTGGCTGGCACACCCCCTAGAGTTGTTACAACATAAACGACCTGGACAAGGTAATAATAAAAAGCTAGATGGGTTTGACAATGGTACTAAACTACTGTAGGACAAAAGGAAGATAATGCAGAATCAGCTGAATCATTATAAAGGGACTTGGAAAGCACACTGACTTGGGCAGATTTCTGGAAGATGAAGATCTTTGTAAATAAATGTAAAGTATTACATGTAGGAATAAAAGAAAATTTACACTGACATCCACAAAAGGTGGTTTAAAATTTGAAAGCTCATCTTACGAGAAGACAAGGCTGATTAGTGGGGCTCATCATTGTCCATCCAGGTAGTGGTGTTAATAAGATGTTGTTCTTGAATGGATATTTGGATTTGTAGGGAGGACAACTAAATAAGCTAAAAGTTTATTTTATACTGATTTTTTTATTGGGAGAGCAAAGCAACCCTTTCAAATAGCCACACTCCTACACCTAGACAGTGTAAAGAAGCGATTAGGACACTAAAAAGGATGTTAGATTATATAGCACAATGTGTGCAGTACAAGTCAAAAGATATTATGCTTGACTTATATATCACAGTAGTGAGGCCTCACCAGGGGGGTATTTTCCGTACGTCGCTTAAATCATCCGAGACCAGATGCCTCATATTGGATGAGTTAATGCCGGTGAAGCTCATCCGGGATAAGTCATTTTTTCAAATGCAGCCGTGTAGTAGATTAGTTTAGCTGGATCTAATCATCCGAGATGAATGCGTGTGCCCGCGCTGATTGAAAAGCTCACATATATTAAGTCTAGAAAACATGATCAGCAAGTCTTTGATAGGCTGCAACAAAATGACGAAATAACGGGCACATTTTTTTTCACACAAGCGGAGCAGGAACTTTTACTCAAAGGATGTAAATAATTTCAAGATTTAATATGCACAAGGGGTAAAACTGCAAAAGCAGCTCAAACCAGAAAAGACGGCTGGCAAAAAGTGGCTGACAAATTAAATGCTAAGTAGTGTGCATTGTACTTACTGAATGCTGAGTTTCATTTCCTATGTGTCAGATTAATTATTATTTAATATGTCATAATTCAAGATCAAACGTGAGCAGAAGGAGAACATGGGAACAGGTTAAAGTGAAGTACAAGAATATACTTCAAACTGGTAAATATTGGTATATAACTATTTAAAGAAGTGTTGACATAAAGAATCATATATAATATAAAAAAAACATTAATTTTAAAGCTAATAAGAAGGCAGACAAGCAAAAAACAGGTGGAGGTCCACGCCGTCCAGACTTAACCCCTGCAGAAGAGTTGGCTCTCCAGCAAAATGCCCATCGCCCTGTTTCTAAGGGTATATTTTTTTGATGGGTCAGTTGCAGGGAATGTCATATCCTTAGAACTTGTGTCTGACCAACAAGATATTGACAAAGTTCAAATATTTGATGAAGACACTGTGTCTGATTGTTCATCAGGAGGAGAGGTACATTTTCCAAATAATGTTTGATCAAACTCCACTCTGATCAGTCCAATGTGCCCCAATCACATTTAGAAATCCTGGGTAATGAGAATGTTAGGCTGAGTGTGAGATTCTTTATGGAACTGTAGGTGTTTTTGCCTGTGTATTACCTATGCAATGGCATGAAACGCCTCTTTTATTGTCTGCACACGCAGGTGTCCAGGAAACACTATGAAAACCCAAAGGAAATATTTCAGTGCCAAACAGACTTTACGAATTGCCTGGCAAACTGCACTTTTAGATAGATTTACCGCATCGCCTATAGTATATAAAAAAGTGCCGCTTGCAAAAAAAACCCAAAGCAATGCATACTGTCTGTGTGGTTGTGAGAGCCTGACTTCACCTAGTTTGACTTTGAATATAAGCTGCTAATAAATCTTTGAGGTACAATATTCCCCCTCGGCTAAAGTGGTATCTTTCAAAAAGAATTTCCTCCAGGAGCAATAAAGGATCTTGCCGATTGTGCAGAGCCCTCTCTATATGAAATTCTCTTCTTGTAATTTGCGCACCGATATCAATTGGTCGCTCATTCATGAACGGCGAAGCCATGACTGAATGAATTCCATGCATGGACACGGATTAAGTCTCTGAGCTAATCCTTGTTTGCATAAAACAAACCTGCTCCGAGCAGGTTTGAGGATTTGGATGTGCTGCTATGACAACACATCCAGCAAGAGTTTCGAAAAAACCGACAGATCCAGTATCATGCCAAATCGTCAACAATTACATCTGGCTAAATGAGTAATCCACGTACGAAAAATACCCCCCTGGGGCCTCATGCATAACGGCGTGCGTAGAATTCGCACTATAACATGATGTAAGCACAAAAGCCGAAATGTGTTTATGCACAGAAAAATCCAGATGCAGGAATTTGTGCGTACTCCAACTTCCGCGTTCTTCTGCTCCATAAATCCCGGTCAGCGTGAAAACTAACGCTCATGCACGCGCCTTCTGTTCCGCCCCAACTCCTCCCAGAATTACGCCTCTTTGAATATGCAAATCAATATAAATCACCCTTAAGCTCAGCCTTCTGTGAAAAGACAATGGGAAAAGCACGGGGGAAAATATAATAATTTCAGCGAATACCAAGTGGAGGCAAAGGAAAACCATACTATTTGTTTATTTAAACCGTGGTATAATCAACAAAAGGAAGTTGATCGAGTGACACAGCGTGTGGGAGAAACTTGAAAGCTCACGTTCACAAAGTCGCACAGTGCCGGAAATAAAAAAGAACTTGTCACATATCAAAGTCGCTGTGAAAAGGCGAGTCGTAGCCCACCGTCTGAGTGTCATATGAAAGCTTATTAGAATACAGAGAAAAAAAGGCACACAGTGGGGAAAAAGCACGAAATGTCAACTTCAATCTAGAAATTTCCACTTTAATCATGTTGTTTATTTTGTCATTAAAGTAGAACATCATAAACTTCATCTTAAAATCGTTTAATTAACCAGTTTCTCAAATCACATCGTAATTAAAGTAGCACGTTAAATGCTTTGTTTTGTATTTGATCTTTTATGTGCTCTGTGTGTGAATCACTACATGCTTCTTAAACCGGCTCTGTTCCTCCGACTGGACACAGAATCCATTACATTCGTGATATTACAGCTCTCTGAATAACTAACATACTGAGATGTATACATGATATCATTTTCATGATGATAGGAGTTAAAGCACGTTATTAAACATGGGTTTCACGGCGCAGAGATTGTGCACGACCTTCAATAAAATTATTTATTACAGCAGTACTCATGGGAGGCTCTAGGCTTGTGGCAGCCCTGGGCAGAGAAAGAATCGGTGGCCCCGCCAATGTCAATATGGTATCTTATGCACAGTGGATGGCCACGTCCGTTGTGGACACTGCATAGCCGCCTCGTGCTCATGACACAAGCGTTTAACTTTTGTCGAAATTTGCCACTGCGTTTTTAGCTGTGTCGTTATTTTCTCTTTTATATTCAATATATATTGGCGTGGCCGCCATTGCAGTCCTTGCTTTTCTTTCTCCAAGTAACTGATCGCCACACAATCAGCTCTGTAATAGACAATAAGCCATCTGTAAGCTTAGAGCGCCGATTCTTCAAAATGTTTAAGTAACATTGAAATATCTTCGTAGTACATGTTTAATTATTCTATCCTTCACGCCAGTCCCAGTGAAGAATATAGATTATTTAAATGAAGTTAAAGTTTTATCTGTATAATATAATAAACATATTTTGCTGCATTTCATCTTAAAAATGATATCGTCATCATATGTAAATACGCGCTTTATAAAGTGGCTCAGGTTGTGTAATATTATAACTGTAGTGCAAGTTTACAGTGGGGTGATTGTACTTAAGTACAAACAGATCTACAAGAAGCAATTGATTAAGTGCGTTTAAAGTTCTTAGGATGAAACTGTTTCTGAACCGCGAGGTCCGTACAGGAAAGGCTTTGAAACGTTTTGCCGTGGCTGAGACAGCGTGTGCTTGATACTGTATACCGATAATTCTCTTTCCGATCAGCTGCTGCTGTGATTCCCCACTCAGATACAGTGATATAAATACTCCAAGTGGTGCAGTGAGAGTAATATGGAAAAAGATGATCCGCTGTGGCAAATCCTAACGGGAGCAGCTGAAAGACGAAGAAGGTGCAGTGAGAGTAACAACGCTAAAGCAGTTATGGTATTTGGAATACTATGGCTGTTCCCTGGGCCATTATATTGTTACAGGTAATCTACAATCAGATGCATTACACTAATAAACAATATGCGGTTAGTTTCAGTGTATTTATAAAGCCGCGTCAGGAAAATAGAGTAACCACACAGGAGCAGTAGCACACTGCTTTGACGCTGGGTGCCGCCAGTCTGCAAAACCGAGAGGAGAACTTGCGTATGACAAGGTATGAGGTACCGTGGAAAAGTGCATGGCTTTACGCCAATTGTAGGTTTTATACATCGCGATTTGAACGTGGAAACATTCTTACGCAACATTTCTGTGCGTACACACCGTTTATGCATGAGGCACCTAGAGTATTGATGAAGTAGTGCCAGAAAAAGTTCAAAGAACAACAACTAGGCTGATTCCAGGAGTACAAGTTATGAATTATGAGGAAAGACTGGAAGAGTTGAACATTTTCAGTTGAAGCAAAAGGAGATTAAGACATGCCATAATTGAAGTTTTTAAAATTACAAAGGGAATTAGTACCGTGGATCCAGACTGTTACTTTAAAATAAGTTCTTATTGAACATGAAGACACAGATGGAAACTTGTTAAGGGCAATTTTCACACAAATATTATGAAACTTTCCTCTCTCAAAAAACCACAGACACCTGTAGTAGTGTCGTTGTCAGTAGGCCTTTAGGTACTTTGAAATCTCTGTTCTTTTTGTGAAATTAGGTGAATGGGATTTGCAGACGTTATTAGGCTAAATGGCCCGTCTTCATCAAAATTGCTCTAATGTTGTAATGTTGGGGGATGCAGAAGAAGAGCCACAGTGCCCAGTGAAAAAAACCCTACAGACATGGAGAGAGCATGCAAGATTCAGATCCAGGACACTGTGAGCTAGCAGTGCTAAACACTATGTGATGGTTATATGTAAACTATAGGAATTAAATTATGAAAAGTGATATCTTAAGTATTTAACACAGTACAAGTATACTGCATATGGATTACCAGAAAATACTTCACAATTAAATGAGTACAAGATGTAATTTTACAACTTAAAATTTATAGTTTAAATTTCACCTGTACACAAACAGAAAGATTGGATTACCACCTTCCAGTTCAGAGGAAACTGCAAAACAGAGAGGAAAAAAGGTAACCAATTTTAGTCAGATTAGCATATAATTTCTTGAGAAATGTATTTAATTTGCTACAATAGCTTTTGAAGGAAGAAATAAGCAGCAATATTAAAAAAAAAAGTAATGTCTTGTAAAATTCTTCTATGGACAGATATTCTCTCCTGTTCTCCTGAAGAGGCTTAAGTTGATCTTTAGAGACCCCACAACAACACTGTGTTGCTTCATAGGAAACGTTCAGTATCCCTTTAGCCAAGAGCAGCACTTGGATAATAAGTTCAGATGCAGCATGTGCATTCTTTCCCAAGTGCTATATTTCTATTGGTTTAATATCACTGTTGTGGACACTAACAAAATTCATTTAATGGCTTCAGTAGGTCTGCAGTTTTTCGGGACACACAAACCAGATCAATCTACTGCTGCACAAAAGAGGCTTGAAAATTCAAGGAAACAGAGAATCAGCCATCATACAATAATATTAAGTACACCAGTGAAAGGCACAGGATGGAACTCGTTTGAGCAGAGCCTGAAGAAAGCAGAACACCACATCAAATATTGCAAAAGAGGATTAGAAATGAGTACATTAGAATAGTGTTTCCCAGTCTTTTTTGAGCCACAGCACATATTTTACATTAGAAAAATCCCACAGTGCACCACCAAACAAAAATGTCACAAAAAGTATATGTAATGAAATATAATGATCTTCTAGTTTCAATTTACTCACAATTAACTTAACTCATTATGAAACCTGGACCTGTTTAGTTGAACACGACGCTGATATTGAAGAAAGATACACACAAAGCTCTGAGTCTCTCTCTTTTTTAGTTTTTATAGCAGTCATGCTTGAAAAGCCAAGCTCGCATAGGTAGGTTGTAGAAAATGGGAACAGGGCTGAAATAGCTCTACTTGCCAGAATGAGGAACTCTTTAACAGCAGTCAACCAAAAACTGTCCAAAGGTAGATCAGCAAAGCTCAGCTTTAAACCACGATTTTCTCTCAGTACAGTTAATCCCTCCTGTTCCTGCAAAGTCATGTCCTTTCCAACTGCGGTTGAGCTACTGTATATGGGTTCCTAACCCAATCATTGCAATCAGTGGAAACTGAAGGGGAAAAAAATGACAACTTCTGTTCAAGAGTTTTCAAATGCTTGCCTATTGTCTCACACAGTGCAGCAATGTTGATACCTTGCCATTTCTGGATATGTGGGAACATGTCAAGGTTGGCACTTTCCACATGTTGTTGCCAGAGCTGCACCTTTGAATGAAACCCATTTATTTTATCTGATCTTGTTTGCAGGTTTTCCATTTCGGCCTTGCATCCGTGTGTTCAGGTCATTGATATGTTAAAATATATCCGCCAGACATGCCAGTCTTGCACACCACTCACTCATCACTTGAAAGCAACTTAGCGTCATCACACCTCTCATTTGTCAAAAACACTTCGTTCCTCCCGTAGCTCATACACTCGGGCTAAAACTTTGCCACGGGACAACCACCGGAACTCCATATACAGCAATAGCACTTTATGCTCCGCTCTCATTTCCTCACACAATGATACAAACATGCAACTTTTTATAGGCCTCGCCTTCGCAAAGGTTATCATGTGCACAATATTGTCCAATACAGGAGCTATGTGTGCTGGTAATGTCTTGGGAATGAGAGCCTCACGATGCAGAAAACAACGCGTCGCAATAACATCTGGATGTTGCTCTTTCACTCTGCTTACAAATCCTTTGGTGCGCCCAAACATGGTGGCTGCTCCATCAGTGCAAACATTTAAATGCAGTTTTCCCACTTAAGTCCTCCTTGTTCAAGGTTCTTTGATAGAACTCGAAAAATTTCCTCTCCTGTTGTTCTTTCTGGCAATTCCTTGAAAAACAGGAAGTTTTCTCTGATGGTGTCTCCATCTACAAAGCGTTCATTTGCCAAAAGTTGTGCATGTCCAATGATATCCGTAGATTCATCGAGTTGCAATGCAAATTTTCCACTGGCATGCAAGTTTTCCAAAACAATCCTATCAATGTCTGTAGACATGTCATCAATACATCTGGCAATTGTATTATTTGAGAGAGGGACTTGGGTGGTTTCTTTAAGAGCGCCAGGGCCGAGCATCTCATTTACAATGATTTTGCAGGCAGGTAGTATTAACGTCTCTGCCACCGTGTGTGCCTGTTTTGATTTGGCGATGAGTTCAGCAACTTGGTAGCTAGCTTTGAGAGACCTCTCAGTAAAATAGCCTGTGTTCTTGTTTTGAAGAGACGGGTGTTGTGGTTGGAGATGGCGTTTAAGTTTGCTAGGAACCATGGCACTGTTGGACAGCTTTCCCCCACATACCAAGCATAACGGAATCGGCTCAGTTGGTTCCTCGGTAAAAGTAAATCCAAAGGAAAGATAACTTTCATTGTATTGTCTTGAGCTCACCTTTTTTGCTTTCTTCAGACCACTACTCATACTAGGGCCCTCATCTAGGTAACAATTTTCTTCAGGACCCAGTTCGGATTGTGTACTTTTTCTTTTCAGATATTTATCCCTCGCTATCATTGCTGTCACAGCCGAAGCATCACTAATTCTACTGTTTGAATGGCAACAGGTAGATACACAGATTAATTAGCCATCTGCTGCCACCTAGCGGAAGAGTACTTATTTGTTTTGCCTGTCACTGTCACATAGATGAAGACAAATTATTTGCAGTAAATAAATATGTGAAATTGGATAATTTTCCATGGTACACTTGATTATCTCTCACGGCACACTAACGTGCCACGGCACAGTGGTTGGGAATCACTGCATTAGAGGGTCAGCTCAGGCTGGAAGGCTGTGAGACAAAGTCAGAGAGGCGAGATTGCGTTGGTTTGGACATGTGCAGAGGAGAGATGCTGGGTATATTGGGAACCAGGCAAGAGGAATAGAGGAAGGCCTAAGAGGAGATTTATGGATGTGGTGAGAGGGGACATGCAGGTGGTGGGTGTAACAGAGCAAGACACAGAGGACAGGAAGATATGGAAGAAGATGATCCACTGTGGCAACCCCTAATGGGAGCAGCCAAAAGAAGAAGAATGTGGAAATGATATGTAAAATGCAAGCAAGAAGCCATACTTTTTTTTCCTTAATACGAAAGATGTGAGAGAAGCTGAAAAGGTCAAGAAAAAGATAAATTAAGAAAAGGGTGAAAAAGGCTTACAAGAAGCTGAGAAGTGTTAGGCTAGGTCTTGCTTTCCTATAATAATTTAAAAATATTCACTTCTACGGCTAAAGTAACCATTTAATACGCATGGCTGTTAGATTTGGGAAGAAAACCAAAGAGGAAAAAACCCACACAGATATTGAGAGAAAATACAAAACTCAATTGTCTTGGAATTAAGAGACAGTAGCACTAAATACTGTGCCACCATGCTACCTATTCAAAAAAAAAAAAGTTTGCTCAGATTGAAAAGTAGCATTATAAAAATGGTCAGATGCACTCAGTGGCATGAGTGAGCAGTTAATTGTTTTCATTATTATTACAGATCAAATTCATTATATGCCAAAGTCAATAAAAGTGAAAACTCAACATCAGTTTTGTACTTAATAGTTCATTCTTTACACTCACCATCTCAGTCAGTGTTCACTTTAAAGCTGAGTAGATCTTGTGCCATATGATGCCAGGATAAAGTAAATGCCTTCAATTACTCTTCTTCATAAATGCCCCACTTCTATAGTCCATTGTATACCATTTATAAAGAATACTCCAGTCTTATCAGTTATGAGGGAATCACAGAAAGCTGAGAAGTTGTGCTGCCTTCTTGTCAAGTGGCAGTCAAGATTTTTCATTTAATAAAGCACTTCATCTACCCTGAATTGGATGAAAGGGGTTAAGAAAATGGATGGATTTCTAACAAGAAGTGAACTCTTTCAGCAGGATTTGCTGCCATCTACTGATCATCTGTAGAATCAAAAATGTCCTTGTGAGGTCTTGCATATTACAAAATGGTGAAACAATTACATTTTTTAAGCAGGGATTAAATAGCATGAAAAGAAACCATCAAATGATTTAATGAAAACAAAATAAGCAAGATGCAGTTACAATTTCCTATGGCCTGCATTGATGAGAACTACATAATTCCAACAAGGACAACATAACTCTCAATCGGTATTATAAGCAAATAAATGGGACAGCCAGTGCAGGAGCACACTTTTACAAGTAAGAATAGTGTTACTTAAATAAAAAGATTACAGAAGTTCTTAAATAATAAAAGACACTAAATATAAAGTCATGTATGGTTTGCATCAGACTTCAATAAAACCAGCATAACTGTCATTTGTTTTGATTCATACCATATTGATTTAATATATTGGTGTTTCGTAATTTGTTAGGCCTCTCCACCAGATATTTCAAATTTAATTTTATAAGTTCATTCTTATTTAGCACACTATTTTTTAACATTAATTTTCATATCAAGACTCACTTCATGTCAATGCTGTATACATCCATGCATCTATACGGCTCAAAATTACTTAACCAGAGCCTATTCTAGCAACTTCAGGAATACAGCAGAAACTAACCCAAGACATGGCATTAGTACTGGGAATAATAAGCATATTTTAGAATATGGAAATAGATGTATAATGGATTCTTCACTTATTAACCTTGTTACATTCTTTGTGCAAATATATTGCTCAAACTGTTCTGAATGCTCGGCTTTCTACAAGCACTTTCCTTCAGGGCACTGATGAAAAAACATTATACTCCGAGCCAAATTATAAATGTATTAGCACATTTTCTGTTAGATTTTCTTTTATAACGAACAAGGATGTGACTAACATCTCTGGCAGTCTGTGTTCAGTTATTCATAAGGTCACTGGCCTGCGAGATTATTCTGGTTTCCTCCCTCATTCCAGAGTTGTATATGTGTCACAACTTTGTGATGCTAAATTGTCACGGTGAGTGTAAGTGCTGAAGTTTATACGAGTGTGCAATTGTGTGTTACAATGGATAAGGTTGCCACTATACAGTGTTAAAAGACAGTAGTAATAAAACTTGGATCAAGATAACAGAAGGCAGCAAGGTGGTAATAACTACCACTGTAATTCCCCTAAGAACTAACTGTCTGGCTTTGCACATTCTTCCCATGTTCAAATGATTTCCAATATTCTGGGCTGTATTCAATTCCCACATATGTGCAGTGAAGCACAACTGGCAACTTTAATTTAGTCAAAGTCCTGAAGGTGCTAGGATAGGGTTCAGCTATTGTACTAGAGAAATGGTTTTGGCATTGGCATTTTTGCATAAGTCACAAGTGATAAAATAAATCTCTTCATAAGCACAATAAAACCTTTTCAATTATTTAGATTAAAAAAAACATGGACTTGAAATTGGCACATTCCATTATTTGCACATACTTCTTCCACATGAAAAACTGATTTCATCAGTATGCATTTCAAGGCTTACTAATTTAGCCAGTATACCAAAAGAGAGGGGGGGGGGGGGGGGGGGGGGGGGGGGGGTGGGGGGTGGTGACGTAGGGAAGAGTGCGAATGCCAAAAGGGGGGGGGCGG
>JANRMT010062793.1:7691745-7731266 GCA_026402145.1 Polypterus bichir lapradei
TTTTTTTTTTTTTATTTAATCTATTTACTGTAATTGAAATACACATAGTAGGAGTGTGGAGTGTCTTACTTTAGCAGCAGGTTCTTCTTTCATACTGTTCGGTCCTTTAGCATACGGTTGTCATAAGTCGGATTGATGTTCATGCCATTTTTTATGTTGTAAATATGAGTAGGCCAAATTTTGTGAAGGGATGTTCGTCTTTTGCGATACAGTACGCAATTTTCACTTTTTGATTTTAAGAACTTCCTCATTAACTTTTATTTTTTTGTGAGTCATTAGCAGTAATCACAGATGGCAATATTTCATGTAGTATTTTATTTATTTTCTTTTCTGAAAAGCTATGCTTATACATTATTCTGGTTTAAAAATCGGGTTTCCAGTAATGTACGGCATTGTGCCTGTCAACATTTCTCCCAATGCTTATCAGTACCTGCAAAACATTGGATTGATCAAAAAAAATAGACTGGGAAATCTTTTAGCCACTGTGTGTTAAACTGATACATTTTGTGTGTCAGATGAGACATTTAGTGGTAGGAGTCGCCTCCTCAGGTGACAAAACACTACTGTAGTAGCGCAGAGTTTAAGTTGGACTGGGAGGGGGACTTGCCAACCTCTACTCATTGCCTATACTCTCCTGTGAAAAGAATGTTTTTTAAATTGCAAATTAGATTATTAAAACAAAAAAAAAAAAAAAACTGTTGCACTGTGCAGGCCTAATAAAGTCAAATTATAGTTATTTATGACTGCCTCCATGTAATCCTCAAGTCTATCTAACAGCTGTTTTGGTATTGCTTTTTGTGTACAAGTGAATACAAATTCAAACAAGGCTCTCACAATTTAAATGATATTGAATTGATTTTGGCAGATACTTTACTGAACTCCTGGGAGGACAGAAATTTGTTTCATGGTCAGTGGTGCTGCCTGCTTTATGCCATGTGTCTTGGGAGATGCAGAGTTCAGAGGATGACCCAGCATATAAAATAAAGTTCAAGCAAATCTTTACCATGGAGAAACGTTAGGAGAAAAAACACAATACATAGCTAAAGATTTCTACAGCACTTGACCCCAGGTTTAAGGACCTTAAGTGCCTACACAGATTGCTGGCATCCTCAAAGAAATGATACAGCAACCAGTACAAGCTGCAACATCAGAACTCCCACAGAAGAAAGCATCTCCCTTAGTGACTTCAGAGTCGGAATCTAGGAGGAGGAGGGATGTAGTCAAAAATGTCTGGAGCACTATAAAGCAGAGCCTGTCATAAACAGCATGGAGGATTGCCCCCTAAAGTGGTGGTCCACACATGCTCTGGTATATAAAGAGCTAGCTTGCCTTGCTCGCAAGTATTTATATACATATACTGTATGTGGATAGGATGGCCGGTAACATTAGTCTAAACTAGCCTCTCCTAAAATCAGGTTACATACACACACACACACACACACACACACACACATATATATAATATACAGGTATATATACATATACATATATATGCACATATATACACACACACACAACATAAACAGAAACTGACCCAGATGTCACATTTCCCAGGAAAGAACCTTTCAGGGATGCGGGCAGCATAAAGGCAGGCACCAGTGATATACAGAGTGGCCATCAGGAACAACCAACCCATCTGTCCCATGGTAGCAGCCTTCAGAAATCCTTCAGAGATCACATAGTGTAAAGTAGGAACCACTCCACTTAGACCCAATGCCACAAACAAACCTGAAATGAAAAAAAAAAAAAATATATACATATTTTAGCAAAACTTAATGATTGCAAAAAAAAAAAAAAAATTACTATAAACAGGTCACATTAAAAAAAGACATTGCAATGAAAGCTTGTACACTATATACTAAACAACAAAAGATTACAACGAAAGTAACACTGTTATACAAGAGCAACACTTTTTTAATGTCATTTCCTATTCTTACAAGAATTGTCAAGAATCTTTTTTAAAACTAATTATTAAAAGAGAACTCTAAATATTGCCAGCTTAAATAGTTTAATAGTGTATACAGCTTTGTTTTATTAACAATTATACAGTTAATTAGGCACAGTTTTCATTCTCAAACCAGACTGAACACCTTGTGTTAATCACTCTGCAAAAATGGCTGCCCTCATTCTATAATATGATCCACATAAAGCAGTCTGCATAGAGAATTAATAGTTCATTCAGTCAGTCCAAAAAAAACTGTGCTTAAATAATTTGTGATGCAACAGCTCCTATACAGTGTGTGTGTGTGTGTGTGTGTTTGTTATGGGTAAAGCAAAAAATTGGACAAAAATTGGATAAACCCAGCATTACTGGGGAAAACTTGCATTATCCAAAAGACCTGGGTAATACTGGAATAAAATATGACTTTCCAACTTAATCCAGGTAACCTTAGGGTTACCCAACCATGACTGGTTAAAGATAAATTTCAAATAACGTAATCCATGGGTAGGTCACACTTTACCCGGATAAAGCCCAGTTTTACTTGGATAATATATTATATACACACACACATACATAATTTCTCACATTTATGTAATACAGTGGAACCTCAAGATATGAACGGCTCTGTATACAAGAAATTCAAGATACGAGGAAAGTATGAGCGAAAAATTCGGATCTAAATACGAGCAATGGCTCGCGTAACGAGCCAGGTTGTGGGTATGCGTGATGCGTTTCCCGATCCGCCTCGACTCGGGGATTCACCCAAGCTGACGATGCCAGCCCGTCAGCTCACTCAGTGTTCCTTGTTCTCCCGTAGAGTGAGGATCTACGCGTTTGTGTGCTTGTGATTTCATTGTTTTGCTGTAGAAGTTCGCCATATAAGCGTATCCAAAAATATCGCGGACATGCAGACGGAGAATAGGAGACAATTGCCCTCAAGAGGAGAGAGAGAGGCGTGTGCGCGAGCGAGCGAGAGAGAGAGATAAGGAGAGAGAGAGAGAGAGAGAGAGACACGCGAGCGAGAGAGATAAGGAGAGAGAGACGCGCACGAGAGAGAAGAACCATCAGCTCAGTTATGATCACATGACGCTCAGCAGACAAAGTGTATCCATACTACTCGTATTGCAAGACATCGCACATTTTATCAAGTCAAATTACAAAATTTAGCTCATCTTGCAAAACACTCGTAAACCAAGTTACTCGCAAACCGAGGTTCCACTTGTATATATTATTTATCAGTGTTATTTGTTAGGAAAATTGATTTTTATGTTGATATTTTTGGGGGTGCGGAACGGATTAACTGGATTTCCATTATTTTCAATGGGGAAATTTGTTCTAGATACGAGAAATTCGCTATACAAGCTCAGTGCTGGAACGAATTAAACTCGTATCTCGAGGTTCCACTGTATTTTAACATATCAATACAAATTTCACCACTGAAAAAATACACTCTGTTGAGCCATAGGGAAGAGACACTGCATTAATCCTTTACACTTCAAAAAAAAAAAAAAAAAAAAAAAAAAGGTGAATGCTAGTAACAATAAATGAATAAAGGAAATAACGATAAAATAGGTACTGGGAATAACCAACTTTAAATATGTAAGTCTGGAGGTATCATTTATTTAATACATAAACAGTGATAACTTAACAAAATATGTACTGTACCTACCATGGAAGTCAAGAACAGAAATATCTACGTACATTAATATCTATTATGTTTTGGATTGTAAGAGCCAATCTTAGAAAGTTAAAGTTTTGAGTTAAACTCATATTGTTGTTTGCTTAATTTGAATAGAATATAAATGCCTTTCATAGTCATAGCTTATGGTATAGTCTTTTCCCCCTATAGTTAACAAGAGATAGAACCTTCTTACTATAACTGAGTAACAGTGTGATAATAAGCTCAGTTTGTTTGGAACAGGTCCCAGTAAAGAGGGACTTGAAAGACCCATTTTAAGCTTAGAAATGGGATAAGCATACAGTTTTCTGACAGTTTTGAAATGGTTCAGAAATGTTAAGTAAATAGTAACGATTTGAGATGTAACAAGATTAAGCTTAGAATTGAACTTTTCTTAACATTAATTTTCCCTTTTTTGCTATTTTAATTTTCTTTTTTTTTTGTGTGAACTGTCTTACTTTAAAACTTAACTAAACTTTCAAAAATGAAGATATTTTGTCTGTGGAATCATTTCTGCGCGTCAGGCTTTTGTTGAATCCCATTTTTTGAGTTGAAGCTGCAGAACTTTGGTAATTTTGGGAAAACGCAGCTACATGGATAAAATAAATAAATACCAACAGTCACAATAATAATCTTTGTTTTCTGTTCAGGAATTATGGAATAACTGCTTCTTAATTCCTCAATGGGGACAATTTTTAATATAGATTATGTACATCAGGACAACCAACAGATAAAAATCCATAAATTTTTTTATCAATAATTTATCATTACAATATTTTGCAGATGACAAAAGCTGCAAATACTGTAAAAGTTACACTGCTGCCATTACTTTTGGAACTAAAAGAAAAGGATGCAAACTAAATGCAATCAACATTTACAGTTCACCCTGGGATTAGGACTATATGAGTCAAAATAAGAACACAAAAGCTAAAACAAGATAACCAATTGCCATGAACTTACAGCACATTTTACCCCCCAAAAGCAAGAATGCTAGGAAGACTATACTATACCATTAAAAAAATGTATAAAGGAGTAGTCCTTTCTAGAGGTCTGTGCAGTACTGATTTTTTAAACTCACGCCTGCCTGCTCCCCCATACACTTGGCCTCATTCGTCCTATTCCCACCTGCAGAAATACAATACTTTCATAAAAGCAAACCGGCATGTATGGTTGATAAGCCTGTTTAAACATGATCTTGTACAATTTTGTGACTGATTCTAAGTCATCTTCCGATGGGACTTAAAAAAAAATAATAATTTCTGAGCACAAGTCTTTTTCATACAATGAAACAAAAAAGAGCAGTGTAAGCAACATGTCTTGTTAAAGCTTTGTAAGTGTACAACTGCTTATCATTCTATATTGAAATAAAGAACAATCTATGTTAATAATTGCTATTCATTCCACAAAAATGTGGAATGGACACGGAAGGTAGCTGCTGCCTACGTACAAGTCACACATACAAGTTTTGCTTAAAAAACATATGCTTTTCTAGTAGTTATATTACTGTTAGCTAAACACAATCCAGTTTCTCAGAGTTCTTTTTGCTTATAAATACAACCACACTGTAAGCAAGCAAAGCACTGTGAACAAACTGCCATGTTCTTGTCTGCTCACAAGCTCTGTGAAGAAAGAGGTGGTTACTGATTTAGTGCAATTGCATTAAATTGTGATTATTACAAATCAATTACAAATCTCTTCTTGTTCCTGTGCCTTTGCGATCTTCTTAAATAAAAAAATATAGAAACAGAAGTCCTGGGATGAGAAATGTTGCTCCTGTGGATAAGAGTTGGTGCCTAACAGTTTGCTGACAAATTCAAGAAGTCATAATATCCGATTCTAATATTGCATCATTGAACGGTTTCAAAAAAAGAGCACAGTTGTATATTTTTGTTGCTGTGTCCAATCGACAAATTGCTGCAGCACTGAATTCAACACTATATATCTTGTCTCTACAGACTGTTTGAGTGACCTTGTAAGCTTGCTTTGTTGTCTATTATGTTTAAAATAGAGAAAATCATTTAAAGAATGTGGCTTATACAGTTTAATCTGGTGTAGCCACACAAAGTAGCCATTGTGATTACTCCTTCGTCTTTAACAGTCAATTCTGAAAACTACGTTTTCCAAACAGTAAAATGCAAGTGTTTTTCACCTATTTTAATCATGCTTGCTTCAAATGGGGGGGCGGAGGGGGGGGGGGCGGGGGGGGGGGGGGCCGCAAAAAAAAAAAAAAAAATTTGACACAAGATTGTAGATTTATTCCAAATTGAAACTGATCTGAAAGAAGTGTCCCTGTATGTAGCACAACTGATTTCAGTGTAACGTGTCATTATATTGATGAGGAATTAACACTGAAAAGCAGATACTTTCAATTCTGCTTTCTTTAACACTACAATCCCTGTAGCCTACATAAGAGCTCGTAATCCTGGGCCACAATAAATTCCTTTGTACCTCTCCATCAGTGTCTTTTGTTTTACAAATGTGTCAATCAGCACAAGCAGCCTGCTATCCCATCTCCCACCGACAGAGCTCAACCCGGGCAAAATGTTTTCCCAACTCAAGTCTGTTTATCTGCGTGTGAGATGCATGGAGTTGTACAGGGTAAATAATATATCATTATTTGGAATACATAAATTTCATTAATGTGCCATGTCTACAACGATCTGTGTAAGTGTAGGATGAAAGGAATAAACACACTTGAATGACGGTTTAATAATGCAGACAAGCCTTAAAAATATTCTGACCCCACTATTTAAAATATCACAATGAGTGGACTGAAACTATAAAAAACTTAATAAGCAACTCAAATATTATATAGAATATAAAAGCAGCTGCTTATACTATATATAGCATATAGTAAAGTATAATTTTTAGGTTTTTTTTTATTTTTTTATTTTTTATAACGTCAAGGAATGGTTCTTTCATCCAAAGCAGAATAAGATTTGGCTCCCCTATAATACAACAGGCGAATTCCAAAGTTTAGAGATGGAGGAACAGATTTTTTTTTTTTTTTTTTTTAAATATCCTAGAGATCTAATTATAATATATATTAATTACACTTTCTTTAATAAAACTTTAATACAATTTTTTAAAGCATCATTCTTTGAGCATAAGAATATAAGGTTAGCATGTGGTTATTCCTTGTGTGCCAGGTACATATGTTTAAAAAAAAATAAATACATGCATGAACAAAAAGACAAGAATAACAGACACACAATAAGTTAAAATGCCTTAAATGAATGAGTGAAAAAAATACTACAAACAGTAGGACATTTGGCTTTGAATATTTTTTTAAGAAAAATTACCAACAACTGTAGAAACAAAGATCTTTATAAACCAGAAAAATGTCAGAATACAAAGTTATAAATGGACATTCATCTTCAAGGTATGATTACCTGAAACAGGAATTTTTTTTTCCTTTTGAAACTATTTCCAGTGCTGAAACATCATTTTTAAGTTTATTGTTTGAGCAATATATCTTGATTAGACATAAGCCAGTGTGCGTCTGGCACCAACAACCCCATAAAATAAGAATTTAGAATCTTGGTACAAAAGGCTTTATATAAAAACATTCAAACAGTCATAAATTGGTAATCTTAAAAAAGTAAATCTTTGGCCAAACGGCACTGTAATAAAAAAATAAACTAAACATACCAGCTTTCAAGACCAAAGATCACAAAATAAAAAGAAGAAAGCTTATGGGTCTTAAGACAACCTGAGCTGTATGTAGGAATTCATTCATCTGTGCAAAGCTGGCCCTAGCTCCAAACCACTATACTGTCCTGGCTATAGAGGTCTCCAAAATAGTTTTAAGAAATGAAAACAACAACAACAACTGAAGTGATTTTCATTTAGATAAATATAACATTAAAAATAAGTTGCCAAAGCCCATAAAGTGTCCATAATTTTCATTACCCTAGCCATATACATGACACACCTTTGATATTTAGAATTTGAATGGAATGAGCATTAGAAAATATAGCTGCCATAAAGACTTCAGCTTTAGTCGTAGTAGTGGCATTACCACTTTGAGAGAGGCCCACCAAATCAACAAGCCAATTAAAACAGCAAGCTCAGTTATAGAGCACACTCTGGACAAATTCAGCAGAAACTGTGTGAACACACACTAGTGGGGAACCTTTATACCAACAGAAATATGTCTGTATAATGCCTCACTGTAACTGTGACAGCCAAGTCAGAACCTTACTTTTGAATTTTCTTGCTTTATAGTAATTCCAGTGTCTTCAGACCAAAGTGTGTATGTTTTTTGTTTATTTACTTATCTATTTATTTATTTATTTATTTATAGAGTTTCTGTAAAAAAAAAAAAAAAAAAAAAAAAAAAAAAAACAACAACTAATTTAACCCTGAGACACACACACAGTCCTATCTATGTATTTAACTTCACACTGATGTTTAGTTAGTGCTGGCAACATCTGACATAATTTGCATTAGGCATGTCTTGAATGAATCACTTATGCCATGATAATATTATCTGACAATAATAATTGAGAACCAAACCCCAACATGCTGCCTCCCTAGCAACTCAACAAATAAGTACATTTCTATTTTGAAATTTCAATGACATGCAACTAAGGTAATTTTCTACATGATATTACTTGCATAATGTTTCCTTAATAACAATCCTGCACTTGAATATTAAACTATTATTTGCTCTCTTTTTTTTATATAGGGAGATTTATGTTCTGCCCAGTCTTCATGTGAATGGTATTTGTTGAAATAATGCAAGTTTTAACTTTTTGGTTTTACACATGTAGGGCAGCTACCTGGGTGAGTTTACTTACAAAGTTTAAATTACTATTACTCACTACTCTTTTTATGTATTTAACTATTTGTATTGATTGATTATATGCAAAATTATAACTTCTTAATTTTGGAAAGAACACAACTATGAAGTACTAAATGTTTACTGGACTGTGGAGATAGATAACTCATTGTCCAAATCTGCAGGAATCTACTCCAAAGTACCAATGACAAACTGAAGTAGGAAAATACTTGAATGCTAGCAAATCAAAACATGTATTGTAATGACAAATTCTGGACTGTTTGCCCTTATTGTTCATATTAAAAAAAAAAAAAAAAAAACAACAATAATTATGATAAACTCACCTGCTCTGACCCCTCGATACTGGGGTGTGGCAAAACGATCCCACTGAGAAACAGTGATGCAGGTTATCCCCAATACACAGATCACCATTAGATAGATAAAGCAGGGTTGTGGGGAGCAGTAGAAGGAATAGTAGAGCCATGGAACAAAACTTCCCATTATAAGGAAAGCAATGCCAGAATAGTCCAACCTGAAAAATACAGACATGCATCATTATAGTTTATAGGCAAATTCTTAAGAAACCATGATATACTTCTTAAGTAACCAGTATTTATTATTAAATGTTTAAAGAATTTCAGTTATTTAGAGCAAATTAGTATTTTCTTACTTTGAAAAAACACGAGAGACACCTTCTGAGTGACAGTAGACTGTATGGAACAACCAAGAGAAGGACAGGCAAAGAATTGCTCCCAGGAAAAACATGCCAATCACAACTTTCTCCTGGACTGGTGCCACAAAGGATATGTTAGGTCGGAACATGTAGAAAACCCCCAGACAGAGGAAGAAGAGACAACCTAAAATATTAGTTACAAAAAAAAAAAAAAAAAGGCAATTCGATTAAAACCTAAAACATGCCAATATTGTCAAATATGTGACAACTGAGTAAAAGATGGTAATGCTCAACATTAACTAATGAACAACAAAATTATTAAGCCACTTCAAAAATGAACCATAGAGTCAAATACTACATTTAATACATTTTCTTCATAAAGATTACATGTACCTAATAAATGTGTCCAGATATTCCCAGTCTCTGTGTGGATTCTAAAAATACTTTTAAAACAAGCTCTGAATGAGGGCATTGGTGGTCTGTGACCATGGAGTAGATAGTCATTGTCTTTAAGCCAGTCAGGAAGTACATCATGAGGTATGACTCTCCATCTTCCTTCCCAAACCTACATTTTGAAAACAATAAAAAGAAAAATAAACTGACAAAAAACTTGAATTGCAGACCATATTTTCAATTGCACTTTTTATCCAGTTAAGATAACAAAAACGCCATTTACTAAAGTAGGTAGCATATTTTTTCTAAATGAGCTAGATGGACAGATCAAGATCAAACTTGTAAGTGAGGTCTATATGTCTGTAGTCAGATTTCCATTAGCAAAAACAACATTCTGAACAGACATCTGAAAATAACTCCAGGGAGTTTAAAAAGAATTCTGAAATAGTACCAGTGATTAGTCTGACACAGTGTGAACATAAAACATTGTGGAATACACAAACAAATCACTTCATATGTCAGTAAAAAGGGACAGGATAGAGGAGAAATGCTTGTTTTATACTCATGGATTCAATTCATTCATATACACAAAGACACACACACACACAGTTATACACACATCTATTCATCAGTTTTGATATCCAACTTATACAGGGTAGGGTTGGGGGGGCTGTTGGAACAATAGGTTGGGCTTAAGACTAGAACACCACCTGGACAGGGTGTGCCAGTCTGTCCAGATTTTGCAATATTAAAATATGATCTTAAGTTAAATAGTGTCTATCGATAAAGGTGATATAACATCATGCCACATTTACTTATTATATAATTTAAACAAACAAATGCAAATTTCTCATGAGGAAAAGTATAATCCTACATGTACCACTACCTCAGATACCTAAAGTTAGAATCAAGTGCAACAAGTCAGGTGCAAATGACTATTTCTTAATTAGGGAGAATCTTGGGGGAATCTGACTTATTCAAAACATCAGTTGATTCTCTCTTCAGTGCTGAAGGGTGCTTTACTGACCAAGCCTAGATCAAAAGAGCTCTCTGGGGGCATCAGGAAGAAGATTACAGATGCTTATGAATTTGAAAAGGGGTTTAAAAAGATCTCCAAAACAATTGGAAATCAACCATTCCACTGTCTGGAAGATCATTTACAAGTGAAGATTACTTCTAACAACTGCCAACTTGTCCAGGACAGGCTACACCAGCAAGTTCAGCTTAGGAGCAGAATGCCAGGTGCTGAAAGAAGTCTCCAAGAACCTTTTTATGTAATCACTGGACCTACAGGTAGCTCTTGCCATTGTTAATGCATGAGCCTAACATTTGACAGTGGCTATACCAATTAGACCTACATGGGTGGTATGCCAAGAGAAAACCTTTACAGCACAGACAAAAACACTGGCGCTGAACTAAAGTTTGCCCATCAGAATTTAGGCAAAGACCAGGACTTCTGGAACAATATGCTCTGGACAGGTGAGGCAAAGAGTTATTTGACCAAAGTACCAGAAGACATGTTTGGCAAAAAACATTGCATATGACCAGATTAATTTAATACCATTTTTAAAAACATTGAGGGGTGTTATGGTTTGGGGCTGCTTTCCTGCATCAGGACCTAGGCATCTCACCATCATAAAATCCACTATGAATTAGTCATTCTACCATTGTACCATAATATAAGACCGTCTGTCAGAACATTGAAGCTCAACTGAAAGTGAAACTTGCAACATGACAATGATCCTAAACATACCAGTAAAATCGACCAATGAATGGCTGTAAAGAAAGAAAAGGAGGGTCCTGGAATGGCCAAATCAAAATCAGATCTGAATTCCATTGAGATGCTGCAGGAGGATTTGAAACTGGCTGTTCACATAAGACACCCCTTTAATATCACACATTAGGAAGAATTACACATGGAGGAGACAGAAAACAACAGAAAACCTTGCTCCCAGTACATGTCAGACTGATGTACAGTTATGGGAAATGCCTACATGAATGAGGCTTTTTCTGCCAAAGTGGGCAATACCAGCTATTGGGTCCATAGATGTACTTACGTTTTCCACAGATGGAAAAGATACACATCTATTCATTTTCTTTGAATTACTGCAAAGTCAAATTTTCACTCCCCTCGCCATTACATCTACTTTGCCCATGTCTTTTAATAAAATGGGCATATTTAATTGTTCACTTGCATAACAATGTGTATATTATATAGAATTCTGTAAAAAAGTATTTGCACCCTTCCTTTTTGTATATTTTATACAAACGAAGAGCCTCAGACCTTTAAATAATATTCATTATTAGAAAAAAGAAATCTAAGTAAACATACAATTATTTTTAAATAATTACTTTCTTTATTCAAAAAACAATGCTGTCCAATTACCCCATCGCCCATTAATAAATAATTATTCCCATATTTCAATATTTATTTGTGTAATCTTTAGCTGCAAGAACAACTAAAAGCTTCCTATAATTTAATGTCAGTCTTTAACATCATTGTTGAGGAATTTAAGCCCACTCTTCTTTATGAAACAGCTGTAATTCAGAAACACAGGTAGGTTTGCGAGCATGTACTGTTTATTTCAGGTCCTGCCACAGCATCTCTGTTGGTTTCAAGCCACAACACTGACTAGGCCACTCAGAGTTTAATTTTATTCTTTCAGAGATTTTCATTTGTAGAATTGTTTTTGTGTTTTGGATTATTTTTCTACTACATAACCCAGTTAAACATTAGCTTCAGCTCACGGACAAGTGACTGGAAAATTTTAAGAATATTCTGGTAAAAGAGCAGATTTAATAGTTCTTCAATACTGGCAATTCATCTAGATCTCGTAGCAGCAAAGCATGCCAACGCCATCACACTACCACCATCATGTTTTATTATAGTTAGGATGATCTTATTGTCAAACACTGAATTAGCTTTATGCAAGATATAGTAGGACCTATGTTGTCCAAAGACTTCAACTTTTGATTCATCTGTCCATAGAACATTATTCCAAAAGAACCAGGGATTTACCAGCTGTTTCTCGGTTTCAAATATTTTCCATTTTTAAATAATGGCTCTTACTGTAGAGCAGAAGAGCCTTAGAATTGCTTTGTAACCCTTTCCTAAATGATTAAATTTGAACAACTTTTCCCTTGTCTGTTCTGGCACTTCTTTTCAAAACAGCACAGTGTTCTTCTAAATACCTTGTGCAGACTACTTGGTAGTCTCATGGTAAGGGTCAATAAAAGACTAGGTTTATGTTGAACAGGGCTGGCTACAATCAGGCCTGGCCATGTTCAGTCAGATGATTCAACTTATCAATTAACTTTAGTTAGCTGTTTGAATGAGTATTCACATAGGCAATACAGGTGTTGGACAACTTTATATATTAAGCAGCAAAATGTCAACATATGCTCATTGCTTACAGTGGCTAAACTTTATCTAATATTACATTTTGTCTGAAGCCATTCTCTGTGATAAATATAAAATACAGGCATATCAGGATGGGGGCAAATTCATTTTTACAGCACTGTATGTGTTATTTAACTTTCATTTCTGTCATCATAAAATAGTTCAACCGAATAGTAAATAAGGTATTATGTTTAAAATAAACTTCTGTGCATCCATTTTAGCAATGTATTTTATCCTTTCCATGATTCAGTGTGCTGGGGCCACTATCAGCCGAATAAACACTAAATGGGTTGGGGCACACATCTCCAAACTCACTCATATCATGTCACTTTGCAGTCAACTATTCCCTGTATATAACTGGGATACAAGAGGTAACCAGAATACTTTTGTCAGGAGAGGAAAAAAAGTTAAACAAATACAATAATTGGATTTAGAGTCAAACCCAGATTCCTGGAACTATGAGATGGTTGGGGTTAAAATATTCGGCAATACAGCACTAAAAAACAACTGAGACTAAATTAGCCAAAATAATTGCAAAAATTGTCTTTGTTCATAAATCTACAAAGAAACTCAAAAAATCAATTAACTGCTTAGATGCCTAGGATAAAAGGACACTATTAATAAATGGCCTAGGACAAACATCATGAAATTCAAAGCACCGCACAAAGGGTGCTTTATCAAATCCTAGCACAGAACACTTCTCACTTTGTTGCATGTACATTTTTCTCCATGAACTCTGGCTTCTTCTCTTTCTCCCACTGATCAAGCCCTTCTCTCTGTCTTCATTCCCAACTCTAGACTTTATGGCCAGAAGACCAAAATAGGCATTTAACCCAAAGGCAAATAGAATATTTAGAGTAACATTTAATCTTTTAAGAACTCTCTGCATTGAGAGCTCCTCCAAAAATCCCAAAACTAACATAGGCCATAAATGCCAAGATTCCATTACAACCCCCTAGATGACAGCTTCATTTATGTCAGAAACAGTCTGTGCAATTTCATCCCATTTCTTTCAAGCTCACCCCTTCTACTTAATTTAGGTAACTTATACTCATGATCCCTTGCAAACCTCTGACATTACAATGGCAACCCATATTTCTAAATGGACACTGTTACTGCTCTGCAGTGTATCCTGACACCTGCAATAATATCCTTGACTACTCGTCCCATCAAAAACACAAAACTATTTTTCTTCCAAGAAATTTTATACTTATGCACTCTGTACTAAACTGATGCAAAACACACACAAGAAAAATGGAAAACCTACACATTTCTCCTAATTGCTCGAGCAGTACAATATGCAGTAGGTTATAGGATTTATATAGGTTTTCCAATAATTTACAGTTCTATAGTACAGCATCCTTAGCTGAGAGTTGAACCAGAGAATGTGAAGAACCACAAAATTCATTATTAAATTACTACCTACCTTATGTACAAATTCCTCCATCTTCTCCATAGCATGATGCGCTTGCAGAAGTGGTGCAATTCCCATGAATCCCTCATCAGGAACAGCATCATCATTATCTTCTTCCTCTTCCTCTTCTTCTTCTTCTTCCTCCTCCTCCTCTTCCTCTTCCTCTTCCTCCATCAATTCCACTTCAGACAACTGGTCCTGTTCATCCTTAAAGAAATACATACATAATATATACTTGGTAAGGAATAAAAATAATCTTACATTTATTTAATTATAAGTCAGTGGAAGGATCAGAAAATTTCAGTTTGCAAAAGCTGTTTTACACTGCAAATATTTTAAAATGCTAAGATATAGGAAATGTGACAGTCATTATAATTTAAGACTAAAACACTGGCTTTGAAACTAGAGACTGTGGTATTCTTTGACACAGACTTAATGTATGACCATTTACAAACAAGCTCTCTTACGTAGTTCGCTTCTTAATGGATGAGTAGGTCAAATTGTTTACATTATATACTATACTCTGATGATGTACTCTCAACTCCAGTTAGCATTTACAGCTGAAGACACATAATACAAAGGACTTGAACTTTAGTTTGAAAGAATCTATACTAAAATTTTCTTTCTGTCATGAAGTCAACATTTAGCCATCACATTTTTAAACTAATTCCTGCGTTCTCCATCTTGTAAGTATTGGAAAATGAGTTTCCTAAATTGCAGGATACATAAAAGTGAATTTGTTCAATTTCATCAAGCAAAACTGACATGCTAGGTTTCTTAAATAATCCTATTATCGTTTTACAGTTAATTTAAAACACCTTAGCAAGCATTACAAAGATAACTGCAATATTGAACCATTTTACATAACATTCTCAAACCTAGCCTCACTGAAGGCTAGAGACTACCCAATTAACATCAGATGCAGAGAAGGGACCTGTTCTTCACAGTTTGCCAGTTCATCACTAATTTCAGTCACACATACATCCACACAGGAGCAATTTACAAACACAAAGTAACCTAACATGCATGTCTTTGTATGTGCAAGGAAAACTAATACCAGACAAATTCCATCTTCAATTGTTTACACTAGTGTCCTACTGCCTTGGTATTTCATGATGGCTATGCATGAATGTGGTAAATGTAAAAGGGTAATATTAGTAATGAAAAATAATAAAAACAACATTATATAAATTAGGGATGTCAAAAAAACCAATACTATGGAACCAACTCAATACGAAAATGACAAGAACAGTAAATATAAAAAAAATCTAGTACTGTTTTCAGCAGTACGGAGACAGACTGTACTGCACTGATGAGTGACTGCAAGTGGATATATTACTTCAGATGGCACAATAATACATGATAAAAGCGTGAGTAAAATCTAGAAATAAAAATAGCTCACAGTGCTACTGCACCGCATTAACACATCTCAAAGACAAAAAGCTTAAATCCTGTTGTGTCAAACAGAAAAGAATAAAATGTGTGGGAATGAGCACTGACAGAACCACAGCAATGATGTCACACCACAACTGGGGCATTACACATGTGAGAGCTGTTGGTGTGCTTGTGATCTCTGTTCACTGCAGTTTACACAGCGAAGCTCTAGCTGCTAAAAAAAATACATTAGTATGTCCCAAAGTGCCTTGAGTGGGGTAGTTAAAATAGTCAGTAATTTTCCAACCCGCTATATCCTATCACTGGGTCACGGGGGTTTGCTGGAGCCAATCCCAGCCATCACAGGGCGCAAGGCACAAACAAATCCCGAGCAGGTCACCAGCACATTGCAGGGTACACACATACACCCACACACCAAGCAAACACTAGGGACAATTTTAGGATCACCAATGCACTTAACCTGCAAGTCTTTGGACCGTGGGTGGAAACCAGAGCACCCGGAGGAAACCCACATGGACACAGGGAGAACATGCAAACTCCACACAGGGAGAACCCAGGAAGCGAACCCAGGTCTCCTTACTGCGAGGCAGCAGCGCTACCACTGCGCCACCATGCCACCCTTAGCTAAAATAGTCAACTTCAAATATTTTACCCTCTAGAGCAGATGTCTTTAACACATCGCTCGCAAGCTATCGGCAGCTCGCAACCCCTTTCCAAGTAGCTCACCAAAGGGTTAATAAATCCTACATAAATTTGAAAACTTGATTAGTCAAATTAGGGGTGGGCAATCTTTCCAAAAAATCATATCACAATCCACAATCTGAATTGCAATCTATCTTTTCAATGCAGCATATACTTAAGAGAATATCCAGACTCAAACTCATCAAGACCTAAGTAACATTTTATCAAACAAAGTTGAATTCAATTGTTCTCTCGTTTGCTAGCTAAGCGGAGTTAAGGAACATGCCCTGAAGCTGGTGACTGAATGAGGTAGGCCCCTCCCCTTGGACCGCTGCCATTTTCTCGAATTCACGCAAATAAATCGGTACTGCAAGCGAAATATGATACATAGCGAAATGAGAAAAGTCGGAATGTTCAAGCAAATTATAGAAAAAAAAGCGCTATCTAAATCCGTTAAGTAGTTCTCTCATGAAAAGTGGACAGACAGACAGACATTGGATTTTATATATTATATATTAGCAAGCCTTCAAAATAATGTGCAATTAAAGTCTCAACAGCATTCTCAGCATTTTTGGAGCTTAGGAGAGCCAGATAACTATAAGAATCTTTACCAAGCTGCTCTAAAAATGTCTGCTTTGTTTGGGTCTACATACCTCGTGAGTCTGCCTTTTCTGACATGAATGTCATGAAATCAAAGTTCAGAACAAGATTTACAGATGAACATTTAAATGACTCCATAAGAGTGAACCTAAGTGCTCAATTTCAATGCTAAATTTCTTTTAAAAAAGAAAAAAAATGGATCATGTGACTCCGCTTCTGAAGTCCCTTCATTGGTTGCCTGTTCAATTTAGAATACATTTTAAAATCTTATTATTTGTTTTTAAAACACTACACCAACAAGCACCCATCTATTTATCTGAATTGCTTCACCAATATATCCCCCTGAGAAGTTTGAGATCCTATGATCAGAACCTTCTTTTAATTCCACACTCCAGACTCAAGCGTAGAGGTGACCGTGCTTTCTCGGTAATTGGGCCTCGTCTTTGGAATGATCTGCCTATTGAAATCCGAATGGCTCCTAGTCTGACTATTTTTAAATCTATTTTAAAAACACATCTGTTTTCTCTGGCTTACTAGGCTTTATTTTGCCTACCTAGATGTGTGTATGTGTAGATATATGTATATGTATAGATATATTTATACAAATTATTTTTATGTGTTTCTGTTGTGTTTCTTTTGGCTAAATCGTATATTTCTATTTTATGTTGAGGTTTTTAAATGTACAGCACTTTGGTCAGTCGTGTGGCTGTTGTAAATGTACTATATAAATGAACTAAACTAAACTAACTAAACTAAGTGGCTACACTCCACCATACACCTCTCTTGTTGACTTCATGCAGTGCCAGTCATCTGACTAACTAAAAAATACATCACACATGCAACTGGACAAGTGAATACTCTTGTGAAATGAAACAGTGACATTAAAAAAATGACAAATGAATATCTGTGTATTTGTAATTGCATTGTTTTGTTTTGACAGCATTCATGTTTTAATTCAATAGTGTGAGATACACTAGAAAATGCATACAGACATACAAAATGCACTTACAGGTGAATTAACTTTGTGATGTTTTAATGCAAAATGTGAGTTGTGGACGCCAACATTTTGTAAATGTTCAGGCGAAACAAGCTTATTCAGTTTGTTTGAGCTGAAATAAGCTATGAGAAAAAACGTTAGAAAACATGAGTAGCTCTCAGCCATTTTCATTTTGTAAAAGTAGCTCTCAGGGGGAAAAACAGGTTGGAGATCCCTGCTCTAGAGTCATGATTATTCTGAACAGTAAGTAAATAAAGTGATTATGTTCACCTTCCTATGCACACCAAGGTATGATGTCTTTCTTGGGTCAAGATGTTTTTCCTGTTATCTGCACTGCATGTATGGCAGGGCAATATGTCAAATTTTAGAGTCAATTTGATGTTAAAGAAAAATCAATATGCAAAAATGAATATTGCGATGTTCAGCACATTTGTTTCATTCACCACAACTTCTTAACGTTAAATAAAATCTGCAAAATATCCAACACTACTTTGAAGTATGTTTAAGGTGATTTTTCAGTTGTTTATTGGTGGTGCGGTATGTGTGAGAGAAAAGAAAAAAAAACTGAGGGACAGAAGAAGAAGAGTATAGTACAAGTAGGGTTAACTGCTGATTGCTAAATGGCTTAGTCTTACCAGATGACAATGTTTTCTGTACAACATCTAAAAGATAAAAATGTTTTATTGCATATGAAGAGGCCATCCAGGGTCCTGAGGTGCCCGCCACCCTCCCTGGTAATACAGGTGCCTGCAAAGCAAAGTTCCACAAAATGTTCACTATTCCATTGCATATTATATGAGCAGACAAGTAGTTGGTGGAAGGAGATAACAGCAGCAGTGACTTACAACATTGCCCAGCTTTGGCTACTTAACTTGCACCATAAAAATACTTATACTTTGTCAGTGGTCAGATAACTATAACCAATATTCACATCACACCACAAGAAAGACATCTACACAGCATAAGCCCCTCTGTCCATTTCACATGCTCACCATTTTCTGCTGAATAAAAACAGTTTAAGCCTTTTACAGTTTGTATGTGTGTGAATTATTGAATGCTCCTGTATTGGTTATAAACTGCATTACCAGATATTTCATTTTTACTTAGAGTTGTGTTTTTTAGCAACTAAATTGAGGTTAACAGTTACAATAAGGGAATATAACATATTCACTTGCATTAACATTTATAAATAAAATGCATCCGGGCAACCTTTGAATATGTTCACTTCAGTGAGCAGAAGTTAGTAATAAAATATCATTAAATAAAAATCTGTGCGCTTTAATAGGAAGATGTTACATCTCTGTGCATTGGGACAGAAAATGAAAGTATATTTTCACTGGATAGTAGAAACAGCTAAATTTCCACTAACATATCCCCACTCTCAAAATTTCAAGCACAGCCTTACATGTTCCTTACATGTTGATAAAATTAAAGTTCATCCATGCAGGAATTTTGGGTAGGTAATATACTTTCCTCTATTTAGTATACTATTTATAGTGGTAGTATGCATGTCAATGCTGTTGACACATCACAAGTAGCCTTTATTTCCATGTCATTTAATAATCATTTCATCACACATTCACTGTCAAAGAAAGCAGTGAATAAAACTGGCAAATATGCAACTGAGGACAAACAATTTTACATAAAGACAGCTAACTAAATAACAGTAGTTGAAAATGTCTTGCATTAAGCATTAACATTTTAAAACTTAGGACTTAGGGGACAATGTTATGTTTTAGTTAATATGACATGGTTTGATTCTACTAATATTTGTCTACTTGTGGAAAGAATCCAAAGATTTTTTTTATAATAATCCTCTTCTTGGATCCCAGTACAGTACAGATTTTCTTATTTGGAATCCTTGGATTAAAAAGTTTATGAACCACTGCCTTAGAGAAATAAGAAGTTAAGAAGCTGTTCAGAATACTGGATGCAAAACAAGTTATCCAACCTCAAACACAGTACTTACTTTGCTGGTGAATGATATACATTTCAAACAGATGGCTACAAGCAAAAGAATAAAAGGTTTATGTAAATACATAACTTGGAATTAATAAAATTACTGTAAATCACAAAACAACTTAATATATAATAACTTGCTACTTTTTGTGTGTGTATGTGTGTGTGTCTCTCCTATCTCTCTGAGCAATCTGATTGGTCAATCTGGCATTATCCAATCTACAGAGGAAGTGCCAGGTAAAATGCATAGAAGGCACATTGAAAGTCACCTTCAAAAGACAAAGTAATTGCAATAAAGAAAATGATGTTTTCACAGCAGGTAATGGGGGTCCAATATACCATTGCTGATGGCTATAAAGCAGACTGGAGACAAGCAAACAGCTTTGAATCTGCGATTTAGAGAGGAAGGCCCAGGCAAGTGATGCTCAGACATAAGAGGATACAGAAAAAGGGTGTATAAGGAATGCTGAAGGCAAATGTTGGGCAAGAGATATCAAATATTTAATTTATTTAATTACCTGTCTTTGACAAATAATGTGGCTAGTAATGTTTAATATACATGTGCTGTATTAAATGATGCAAATAGTGCGGTAATTAATCAAGAGCTACCGTGTTGCACGATTAAATGACAGTTACTGCCATGACAGCTCCATATGCCGTGACTCGTTTATCTCCATTTATGACCTGCAGCGGTTTCGACTATATTCAGTTACACTTGTTGTACAATTGCAGGAAAAAAGAGGTAATGAAGCAGTATGAGGGAAGGAAAAAAGCGAATACAAATCACATGACTAAATTATTTGTGAAGCTGTTAAAATGTTTAGCAACCATGCGAGCAACAGTAATAACAAAACAAAACAGTAAAATAAAAAAATCTACACAACGTGATAAGGATGATGACAAAAAGGATATAATACAAACAATAAGACTTAAGGAATTTATTATACAGTACTAACATTGAGTGATGTTTGAATATTTACACTGGTCCATCTTACATCTAAATCAACTTTCAACCAGTACATCGGAACCAAACGTTGTCATAAGTCAACGAATACCTGTACTTGGTTTTAGACTGTATAGAAAGCAAAAGTGTATTCGGTACACGTGTACATGATGCTGATCTTTAGTGTTTAAAAGGTGCTTTTAGAAAATACTAACAAACATCAAATATGGCATTTTGGGCTAAAAATTTTTTTAAAAATTAGGTCCATATTGCCATGCCCAAGTTGCATAAGAAAGCAAGAATTTTTTTTTTTAATCAAAATTTAAAATTAAATTCTTAAATTGTTTCTATAATTATGAGAAACACATTAGAATGACATATCTTGTGGATATTTTCACTCATTTAAATTGACTCCATTTGGGCTTCAAATTAAATCTTACAGTTTTAGAAGTCCAAAGTAAAACATCAAGAAACTGGATGTGTGCGACACAATGACATTTTCAACATATTTTAAAATGTTACATTTTTTTAACAAAATGAACAAATGATTTATCAGCTTCCATTATTTAAATGACTATGAAGAATCTTCAAAGTTTGAGAACCCAATTGCACAACTACTTTCTGGCTCTAGATGTTCAGTTCATCTAGAATGAATTTTTTTTGTAAATCCATGTTAAGAAGGCTTCACAAATCTGAGCTCAAAACAGTAACATTTTCAGCTACATGTTACTTCAGAGTATTTTTATATATTGGATTAAAGAGTGTAATTGTTGATGCAGTTTCTTATACCATACCATTGCGAAACTGATTTTCTGTCTTGGTGGAAACTCAAGACTAAATGTAGGACAAGTTTAATATAGAGCCACACCTCCACCTTTACCTCTCCTGTCTACAGCCAAACTTTCAGTATTTGGCATCTGTTCATCTGCAACAGCCATTCATTAAACAGGCATTAATTAATTTATTTTCTTTGTAAAATCTGCATGAATGTATTATAACCATGTTAATGCCAACTCATGTTTAGGACTGTCCTGATGATCATTGTGGATATTTTTGGTTCTTTGTGTCATTGTTATTTTACTGGCACAAAAAATATGCTGCCCAAACACATTTCTTAAATGATTTCAGTTTTTTTTTTCTCCACAAGACAAATGTGAAGTTTGTAAGATACAATAATATTTTCTTAGGTTATCCAAGTTGATTACTTTTTTTTTTTTTTTTTGAAGTTTTATTAATTTTATTGCAATCATTCCATACAAAATCAATTTTTACAAAAAGTAAAATTGAGTTAAGAACAAGTCGACCCCCAACCCTAAGAGAGATAGCAAGGCAAACGGTGTAAAATTTAAGGCTTGTAAACATACCTAATTTAATAAGTTTGATAAGCCAATAGAGATGAATGCAGAAGACAAAGAAATACAGAAATAATTGCTTCCTCTGTGCTTTAAGAGCTTATTTTAAAATATTACTGATTAGATCCTGCCATGTTTTGAAAAAAGTCTGTACAGATCCTCTAGCTGAGTATTTTATTTTTTCCAATTTCAAATAGTATAAAACATTGGTTTCATACTGACTTGAAAGAGGACAGTTTGGGTTCTTCCAGGTTAGCAGAATAAGTCTGCATGCCAAAAGTGTAGTGAATGCAATCAGAGTTTGTTTGTCTTTCTCCACTTTAAACCCATCTGGAAGAACCCCAAACACAGCTGTTAATGGGTTAGGAGGGATTGTGACACCAAGGCTGTCTGAAAGGTAATTAAAAATTTTGGTCCAGAATGATGTTAATTTGGTGCAGGCCCAGAACATGTGACCCAGTGAGGCTGGGACTTGATTGCAGCATTCACAGGTTGGATTATGCCCTGGAAACATTTTGGAGAGTTTTAGACGAGACAGATGTGCTTGATATATAATTTTGAGTTGTATAATTGTATGCTTTGCGCATATGGAGCTCGAGTGAATTCTCTGCATTGCTACTTTCCACTCCTTTTCTGATATATTAATTGAGAGATCTTTTTCCCAGTGTCCTTTTGGATCTTTGAAAGGGAGGGACTGTAAAATGATTTTATATATTGCAGAGATGGTGTCTGAGTCCTTGAGATTGAGCAATATTTTTTCCAGCATGGATGAGGGTGCAAGATGAGGAAAATCGGGAAGGTTCTGTTTAACAAAGTTACTAATTTGAAGATAGTGAAAGAAATGTGTAGCTGGAATGTTAAATTTGGAATGTAATTGTTCATAGGATGCAATGACGTTGTCTATAAAAAGATATCTAAGCAAGTTAATCCCAAATTTTTTCCAGATATTAAAAACTGCATATGTTCGTGAAGGCTGAAAGAGGTGGTTCTCTTGCAGAGGTGCCACGGATAAAAGCTTCTCCGTCTTAAAATGTTTTCTACATTGGTTCAATATTCTAAGTGATTGAAGCACAATTGGGTTATTAGTATATTGCTAATATATATTATATTAGTATATTAGTACATTTATTAGGGCACAGAGCAGGGAACATAAAGTAGTACTGCAGGATTTTAGTTCAATTGCGGACCAAGCCTGTGTATGTTCTTCTATTTGTGTCCAGGTTTTTAATCGCTTGTATATTTACTGCCCAGTAATAAAACTGGAAGTTAGGTAAGTAAGTAAGTAGTTAGTAAGTTTCCATGCCGCCTTCTGCCTTTCGTCTTTGTAGGGTCACTCTTTGGATACGTGGATGTTTTGAGTTCCAAATAAATGAGGTTATTGTTGAATCTAATTGCTTAAAAAATTATTTATTGATGTATATTGGGAGGTTTTGAAATAAAAAAAGGAGCTTAGGAAGAATAGTCATCTTAACAGTGTTAATTCTTCCAACTAGAGTGAGATGAAGGGTTGCCATCTATGCAAGTCTTGCTTAATTTTTTCCATGCAGACGGCGAAATTTTGTTGATAAAGAGCTTTACGTTTACTTTGATGTTTACCCCTACGTATTTAAACTGTTCTGCAATGATAAAAGGTAGGGTATCTAATCTAATATTATATGCTTGAGAATTCACTGGAAAGAGTACACTTTTATTCAGATTAATTCTAAGACCAGAGATCTTTTGAAATTCTGTGAGTGCTGTTAAGACTGCAGGCACAGAATTTTGTGGGTCTGATATATACAGTACCATATCATCTGCATATAGTGAAATTTTCTGTTCCAGTCCTTCTCTGATAATCCCCTTTATCTGATCAGTATTTCGACAGTGTATTGCCAGTGGTTCAATGGCGATTGCAAACAGTAGCGGTGACAAGGGGCATCCTTGTCTAGTACCACGTTCTAGTTTAAAGTAGTCTGAACAAATGTTGTTGATACAAACTGAAGCTTCTGGATTGGTATACAGTAATTTGATCCATGCACAAATGTTCGGGCCAAACCCATATTTCTCCAATGTAGTAAAAAGGTATTTCCATTCAGTCATGTCAAATGCTTTTTCTGCATCTAATGATAATATTATTTCTGGGGTGTTTGATTTAGTTGGTGAGTATATTACATTAAACAGGCATTGAAGATTTGAGGATAAGTGTCGACCCCTGATAAATCCAGTTTGAGCTTGTGATATTACCGAGGGGAGTACTTTCTCCATCCTTCTAGCTATAATTTTGGAGAGTATTTTAATGTCATTATTCAGAAGTGAAATTGGTCTGTATGATGCACATTGTAATAAGTCCTTATTTTGATTTGGAAAAACAGTGATTAGTGCTTGGTGAAAAGTTTGAGGAAGAGTTTGGTTGTCTCTGGCTTCTGTAAATGTGGCTAATAGGAGGGGAGCTAGCTGAGCGGAGAGTTTCTTATAAAATTCTGCAGGGTAGCCATCAGGGCCTGCTGCTTTCCCGCATTGAAGTGACTTTATAGCATCTAGTAATTCTGATAATGCCAGAGGTTTATCGAGTTCCTCCGCACTAAAAGTGTCTATTTGTGGTATCTGTAATGTATCCAGAAATGCATTAGATTGTGTATTGTCTTCTTTAAACTCAGTAGTATATAGGGATTTATAGTAGTCTCTGAAAGTGTGCACTATATTTTTATGGTCGATGATTTTGTTTCCGTTCATGTTGGTGATTACTGAGATTGCGTTGTGCACTTCTTGCTTGTGAATTTGTTGAGCTAAAAGCTTATCAGCTTTCTCTCCATGGTCATAGTAATGATGTCTGGATTTATAAATTAGTTGTTCAGTTTCTTTAGTTGTCAAGAGGTTTAGTTCTGAATGCAGAGTCTGCCTTTTCCTATGTAGAGCCTCGCTTGGTAGTCTGGCATGTTCTTCATCTATTCTAGTAATTTCGCTTTTTATCTCTGCTACTTTCTTGGTTTCTAATTTATTTCTTTTGTAAAGATATGAGATAATCTGTCCTCTTAAGAAGGCCTTAAGAGTTTCCCCAGAGTATTCCTGCAGAAATCTCTGAGGATGTATTTGTCTCTAGAAAGGAAACTGATTTGTTTGGATATAAAAATTCTGTACAATTCTCGTCTGCTAATAGAAGCGGGTTGAGACGCCATCTGCGAGGTGAGCATGTGGGGCATAGTAACTTTAGCTCCAAGATCAGAGGAGCATGGTCAGAAATAACAATAGCATTGTATTTGCAAGATTTAATCATAGGCAAGAAGTTATTATCTATAAAGAAATAATCAATCCTTGAGTAGCAATGATGTGAGTAGAAAGAATATACAGTAGAACCTCGGTTTGCGAGCATAATTCGTTCCGGAAACATGCTCGCAGTCAAAAGCACTCGTATATTAAAGTGAATTTCCCCATAAGAAATAATGGAAACTCGGATGATTCGTTCCACAACCCAAAACTATTCATATAAAAATGATTAATACAAAATATAAAGTAAAAATACATAAAACAAATTAACCTGCACTTTACCTTTGAAAAGAATCATGGCTGGAGTGAGTGAGTTTCTAAACTCTTGTGGGATTCCACCCAACGGGACGACACATGGAAGAGTGTCCCAAAGCAATCACAGTCTTCCAGCGTTGTAGCAGTTCACCGTATAAGCGTATCCAAAAAGATCGTGGACATGCTATAAGCGTCTGCCGTCAATGGGTGATACAAGGAACATTGTAAAGATCCCGCTACAATAAATAACTGCGCTGTTGCTGTTTCAAGCTGAATAAAGCTGGTGTTGTTAAAGTACTGAGACTCCGCTTCCCAGCCATTATAATTTTATGAGTGTTCAGACTGGGAATGGATGCAAATAAATTTTGTATAAATTCCTTATCATCAACATTAGGTGCATAAGCATTTATCAAAATCATTTTACAGTTAGATAAGTCTCCCATGACCATCACATATCTCCCTTCAGGATCCAATACTACATCTGATGCTAGAAATGAGACTATTCTATGTATGAGAATTCCCACACCTCTAGTTTTCTTTGTAAAACCAGAATGGAACATTTGGCCAGTCCAGTCTTTTTGCAGCCGGAACTGATCCTTGCTTAGTAAGTGGGTCTCCTGTAAAAATACTATTTTAGCGTTTAGACCTGTTAGGTGAGAGAGTACTTTCTTTCTCTTTAATTCGTGATTCAGGCCTTTAACATTTCAGCTCACAAAGTTAACTGCCCCATCATGGAGACATTGATTCTGAGTTTTTGATGTCATTTTATAGTCTTAACTGGAAGTGAGACAGCTTCGGCCTTAATTTCCTATTTCCCCAAGTGTTATTGTCATGCAGTCTATTATTATTACATTGGTAGTTATAATTATAAAGATTACAAGGATAGATTAGGTATAGATCTAGCCTGCTCTCTCTCTCTCACCCCCTTAACCCCCCACCCTCCCTTTTTGCCTCCCCACGTGAGGCTAGAACCCACTTCACAGTCCCGGTCCTCTGACATACCCAGAGACAGAGCACGTCCAAAGCAAAACAAGCCCCCACGCAGTGGCGTTTTAGGGTTAAAAAATAGAGATATCTATTACCAATATAGTCTAAATACTATATGCATAAAATTTAATCATTAACAAACTGTGCACTTAGAATATATATAATCTTCAGCAATCTTAGTGTATTAAGATAATACACCTGGATAATAAACCCGGGGAATGGTGTTAGAAAGTGGTCCAGAATAAGCATAATAAGTCTTAATGCAATAATAGCAATAACAATAAACCAAGGATATGATGTTGAACAGTCTCGTTTAGGGTAAAGAGAAAATAATTAGATTAAAAAAAAAAAAGAAAAAAGAAAAAAAAAGTAATTAAGCACAAACATCTATAACTGTAATTAAAACAAACAGATAGCGCCCGAGTAATAATGAGTGATAATGAGAATATATAATGATAAAAACCCGTATTTTAAACAAATAGATCAGACAGTAGATTATTAATTCTTGCCATATCATTAACAGCCATGACTCACTATTATGTATCAGAATAGTCCCGGGATCAGCTTTCTTAATTCCTTTTCTGCTTCTTCCTTGCTAGCGAAGACATAGAATTGACCCTGCAATTCCACTTTCAGTTTGGCAGGATACAAGAGGCTGTATTTGATATTGGTTTGCCGTAACCGAGTTTTGATGTTGTAGAAGGCTGCGCGTTTAGTAGCTGTTGCTGGAGAGAAATCAGGGAAGATACGAATGTGGTTATTTTCATATATAATCTCTTGCTTGTGTCTGAGGAGTGCCATCACCTCTAGCTTAAATGATAATCTTTCAAAGTGAATAATAAAAGATCTAGGTCTAACGGTATTTGATCCGCGTACGTGATAAGCCGCTATCTCAGAATCTGCTTTAAAGTCCGCTCCAATTATTTTAGAAAAAAAGTTCAGCAGCAAATTTCACAGGGTTTGGACTTTCTCGATTCTCAGGCAGATCTTCAATTATGACATTATTCCTTCTGCTTCTATCTTCCAAAGCAGCCAGTCTGTCTCAGAGTTTTTTGCATTCGGAGCTGACAGTTGCTGCTTTTTCTTCAGCACTGGCAGCTAGATTTTCAGCTGTTTCAATCCAAGTCATGAATGTCTCCTTGACATCCTCCAGTTGATCAGCAAGCGTGCTCAGTTTAACCGAGGTTTCCTGAATGTGCTCTTCAGTTTTACCCAGCATATCTTTAAAGGCTTTATTAAAATGCTGCTGCATCTGTCGCAGCTCCTGTTGCAGCTTCTCATTTGCCTTTTCCCTTGACTTCTCGCTTTTCTTTATGTCCTGTTGCAGCTCCTGTCGCAGCTTCTCATTTGCCTTTTCCCTTGCCTTCTCGCTTTTCTTTATCTCTTGCATGAGCTCAGCGAACATCACCTTCAGTTCAGACAGATCAATTCTGCTTTCTTGCACCGTAGGTGAAACGGCAGGCTCTATTGTAGCCGGTGTCCCCGATGTTCCCGGTTCCCATGGAGTAACTGAACCCGCGGACTGCAAGGCCTTTTTCAGTTTCAGGTGATCTTCTCTAATCACCGAGCTATGGAGACCTGCTTCACTCATGTTCGTACATTCGCTCCCCATTTCGCTCTCAGCCGGTGACGATGTAGCGGACCGTGGTCCTGAGGAGTCTGGGCTTTCGCCCATCTGATCCAGGTCAGTCTCTGAAAGGCCGTATCTTGAACTAGGGCTTGCCAATCTTAGCTTAGGTGCAGCTTTAGTTTTCGGTTCTTTTGGACCCCCTCTCTTGTTGGCTATGTTTATATATGCTTACATAAACTGTAGCAGTGCCCCTCAGGTTGGATAAATACAGGATCTCTCAGGATAATAAGCAGATAATATGAAAAATAACACCGCTGCTAGCGGAGCTCCGCTTCAGACATCCATCTCGTCGAACGGACGAGACCAAACCCAAGTTGATTACTAAAAAGAAATTCTCTGTTTATTTCAGAATAGTCATGATGGTCTTTGCAGAGGAAGCAGACATTTTATGGTTTGTCATGAGAGCCCGTATTGAACTGTAAATGTTTAGGAATCTCTGATTTAGGGAATAATTTTCATTTTACTTAATAGGATATGCTCTATAATATATAAATCCATAAATATTTAAGAGAGAGATACCATTTGATTTTTATAGTTCTGACTGAGTCGATGAGAACATTTTGCAATAAAAGTTGGTTTGACAAGTGCATAGCCAAAGCTTTTAAAATATGCAGGAAGCCTGGAAGCAAGTGGCCAGTCCTAACTTGCCAGCTAACTGCATACTGTACAAAGATAACCTTTACCTTTCTGTAAAAATTATATAGTGCAGTAACATACCCATGGCTATTCACCCAGGAAACCCGATGCATTAACTAAACAATAAACATTCAAAATCCCAGAGTCTACGTTGCTACAAACTAGAGTACTTAAACTCCACAGCTTTAACTCCCCAATTAAGTTTATTTAATGCCTGTTAATTCTGTTTGTTTCTCCAACAAATATGCTGGTTAGTGGGACTGGTGATACTAAATTGACCGCTGCTGTATGTGTTCACACTGCAATGGGCTGGCACTCTGTCCAAAGATTATTCCCACCTTGTGCCCAGTTTTTGCTGGGTTAGGCTCCAGCTTCCCCATAACCCTGCTCTGAATTAGTGGGTTTATAAAAAATGGATGGATGGTAGATTTATGAATGGTCGTCTTCAGACAATTCTGCAGTTCTGTTTCCATGCAAAAGTGCCTATAAATTTCAATATAAAATGAAAAGTTGTAGTGTTACACTTATTAACATAATTATTAAAGGTTCCACAGACAAAAGTATCAACTTTGATTATATTCAAAAAATACAAGTCTGCATCATTTTATTCTCGTGAAGATATAAACTTCTGATCACTGGTCAAGCCATCTAATGAAATCTTTAAATCAATTTTTTGACCACTTGTCTCTACACACACACGGAAATCCTTCAGCAAGGTTTGTACTTTATCTTTCCAGAGGATGAGACGTGAATTTCTTTGCATCTACAGTAACATTAACCAAGGACAAACACATATATCTTATTTTATTGATTATGCATTAAGCTTTTATCTAACAGTACTGCATAATCAGTTAATTCAAAAAAAGCACTAGGAGTATGATGTTACTACATGTAAGAAAAATAAATTTTTACAAAAACACTAATTTCTGGTACTGTTTGTTTAAACAAGTTATAACTTGAAAGATCAGCCAAGATGTTTTTGGTTTTAAGAGGTCAATTTTGGCTACATCAATTTCAAACAAAGAAACATATCAGTAGTAGTACTAGCAACATTGACACTAACCTCACTTCTTGCCATTTAAGTTGATGCAATGAAGACAGCGAAACAAGAGGACAAAAACCTGAGCCATTAAATAACATCGACAAACCTGTTTTTACTCCTCAAGCAGCTTCATAGGTTTACATGTCTTCACAATACAGAAAATTTTTATTAAGACATACGCTTTCTCCAACCATTTAAATTAAGTGTATATTTCCACGGTAAAGATATAGATGGCTTTATAGTGCATTTTAGTGATAGCTTCCACATGCTCATTAAGTATGTGTGTATAAACAGAGTGACAAAAGATTTATGGGAGAGAGGGACTGGGGAAATGCATGAATAAAATGTACCTACAAAACAAAGGAAACATATTTCCCCACACCATGCATAATTATTTGTTAAATGTTTTTCATGCCTCAGAGCCATTACCAGCATACCCTGAACTTAGTCCTTAAACCCAATCAAGTACATCCGATTTAAAAAATAAAAAAACCCTTACGAAAATTAACCTAATGATCTAATACTGTCAATAACCAGCAGAATCGGCTTCAGTTATATTATTGTACTAGCAAAATACCCGCGCTTCGCAGCGGCGAAGTACTGCCTTAAAATTTTTATTAAGAAGAAAATTAAACCTTTTTAAACTGACAGAAAATATACCAATAATTATTTGTTAAGGATCTCTTTGTATACCACATTGTCATTTCGGCCCTCTGGTTGTAATATGACCAAGCTGTGCACTGAGCTTACTCTTGAGCATGCAACGTACAGTTGGCCATGTGAAAAGTAATCTTGTTTCAAATCTCACAGCTTGAATTGCTGCTGTCACAATCGGTTTGAGTTTCATGGTTTGTTTCAATTACGACAGTATTTGCAGGACTTGTGTTGAAGTGACATTTGGCATCTGTCAAGCGGTGTAAGCATACAACCGGTTTCATCGATAATTTCACATCCAGCTTTTGAGAGTTTAAACATTCATAAACATCAAAGTGTCCATTACTGAAATCGTCACCTGTGAATCTAAGATGTTTAAGAGACGTCGGCGGTTGTCGAAAGGTGTAAAATATTTGGCCATTTCGGTACACTTGAAAGCGACAACCGAACAATTCAGCGGCAGCCATCAACTCACATGCAGAACCATAGGTGAAGGGCTTAAGCATTGCACTCTTATAGTGCTTGTGTGTATTATAATTATCTCCTGTACCGTCATCAGTCCACACCTTGAACCTGTCCCAGTCATTCAATACATAAGACACAATGTTCCTCCGGATATCAAGAGTGAGCCTGATATGGCCGTGTAATATGTAACAAAGAGAATGGAAAAGGTAGGTGCCATCTCCGGGCATGGAAACCACTCAGTAAGTGACAGTTCTTTGATCGATGGTGATCACCTCGACAGACATGTTAGTAGAGGTATGGTTGGAACGATAAAGGAAATGGGTACCTGAACAATGTAAAGGAAGTCTAAAATACCTACACAATAACTATAATCGTAATAAACGAACAATAAAACAGCAGAGAAGCCGTGGATTAAATAAAAAGGCTGTAGTTATCAGCAGGGAGACGTGAATCCTGTGGCGAAGCAAGGAAGGGAATGTAGAGACCAGAGCGATAGACGGCCCTATATAGGCAGGCAGCCAACAACGTGGGAGGCGTTGGGATGGGGGACCCAACGCCGCCTAACACGGTGACCGAGCTGCAGGCTATGGACGTATATATGTACGTAAGTAGGATTCAGTTAGCGATGGGAACCTGGGTACCAAATTTCTTGAAGATGGGCCCATAAGTAACAAAGATCGTTGGAAAGTTCAATATGGCGGCTGACAGTGGCGTCATACCACCAAAATAAGTACATACATTGGTTTCGGTTAGCGCAGGGAAGCCGCCTACCAAATTTCGTGAAGATGGGGTCAGCCTTCTACCTACACGGGAAGTTGGGGAATTAGTGACGTTGGAAAGTTCAATATGGTGGCCGACAGTGGCGTCATACCATCGAAATAAGTACGTACATCGGTTTCGGTTAGCGCAGGGAAGCTGCCTACCAAATTTCGTGAAGATGGGGCTATAAATAAGAAAGTTCAACATGGCGGACGTTGTTGACCGTTATCGACCGTTACGTGTACAATTTCGAAATGAAACCTGCTTAACTTTTGTAAGTAAGCTGGAAGGAATAAGCCTGCCAGATTTTAGCCTTCTACCTACACAGTGAGTGAGTGAGTGAGTGAGTGTCAGTCAGTCAGTCCTTTGCCTTTTATTAGTATAGATTTCAAGATAGACCTCAACAGTTACATCTAAATTTAAACCATTCCCAGACCTTGCAGAAAAAAAGGATGGACGAGTCATCTAGTTAAGCCATAAGTGCAGTTTTGAGAACCAATTAAAACAGCCTCAGAACCACAACAGGGCACTCAACTAACACAGTAAATTACTACAGTGATACTCCAATTTCTTACTTGAAGAATCCAACTTAGTATAACAGTGGCCAAGACAATTCCAAGTGGCACAACTTAGTCAAAATGTACACACACACACACACACACACAAGGCCAATTTATGTAATAGGTAAGTTTGTATGATGTGGGAGTAAAACCAGACAATCCAATGAAAAACCCATTATAGTTAAATTTGCTAGTTTCACACCAACACTTACCAAGTATAACACAAACAGACCCTGCAAGTACAACTTACCTCAGATTGCCTGCTATCCTCTGCTGTTGTTTGGTCTCTGATCTCCATTTGGATTTTACGTCTTACGATAATTTGACCAGTACCTTCCTTATGTTCCTGGGTATCCAGTTTGTGTTTATTTTTCACAAATAAACTTAAAAGGGATAAACCTGTTAAAAGGAACAGAGAGGAAGAAGTCACTTGTACCTGTAGTCATGCTTAAAGTTCTTATATATTTTTAAATTAATGTGCAGAAACTTCAACAAAATAGCTTTGTTAGCAGATATCTTAATATAGGTTTAACATATTGGCTTATTAAAAAATTTTTATAGCAAAAAGTAGATATTTTCAAATTGCACATACACATTAATTACACCCAAAGTTTTCTTCCTTTCGTATAATCTAGGAAGCATTTGGTGAAACACACAAACAAGCTCCCAATAGATCAACAACCATTCGCAGGGCATTTACAGTTTACCTCATAGTCAATGGCAATTTTTAGAGTTACAAATATATCTGAGAGTGGAACTCATTGCAGTAATTAGCAGACAGCCTGTGCCAGTTTCCACATGGAAAAAAATAAGATGGAACACTGTACATGGAGCAAGCCGGAGGTGAAGAGCATAACAATGAGAACTAGAATGCTTACAGTCAATGCAGTGCTGACAATGTGTTAAAAATGCCACAATAGTTTTTTTTTTTTTTTTGCGGATAGAATGACCAATGCAACATGGAACTTCACTGTATTTGAGGTGTGGAAGCAGGTATCAGCTTTGAATGCACATTTGCCATAATATGACTGTATGCGACTTGGCATGCAAGCAAAAAATGCAAATATTTATTTAAAATATTATTTTATACATATGTAAAAATCCCAAACAGTTCACCTCAAATCTGGGAAAAAAACCTCTATTTTTTTAAATAAACAAACAAAATAAAAGGACAACTTTAACTATAATGCAAGCTTAAAAATAAAATAAATTATTCATGTATTCTTTGAGAAATAATGAGACCAACCATTATTTGGTGGCAAATATGTTTACTTTCAGCATCTTGCAGTCAGTAAAGTTAAATACTGTAGTAATGCTGAATGAAACAAATAGCATGGTAAGAAAATCACAGAATTAGAGGTGGGGAGTAGAACTGTTACAGTATACAAAAAGTAGGGTTTGAATACTCATAAGTAAATGTTCAAACATATTTGAACGAAGAGTATAAAGTCTTAAGTGCTACTACATGTATGTTTGTAATTAACGTGCATCTTTTTGCTATATTATTAAAATTTTTGTTCATGGAGCATCTGAAATACAAGAAACCCTATAAATTGTGCAATGATGCAGACTTCATTTGGAAAACATGGCCCTTCAAAGAGAAAAGTCTGTAATGCATACATGAAATCCATTCAAAAATCAATCATGATGATCGTCCACTAAGTGCTAACCTTTAAGTCTGTATCCTTTTGTATTTTATAGAAGTTCAGGCACAGTGAGTCTATTTGCATTTCATAAATAGACTTGTAAAAAGAATGTACTACATTTTGCATTCTAATGATCTTAAAGTGGACAGTATAGACAATGTTTGTAGAAATATGAAAGTACTTTGTAGTAGAACTCTGTCACACCTATATGTAAAAAATTGGACAAGAAGTTCAACCTTTTCCAATCTCTGTAGCAATTTCTCCGATTGTCAAAGCACAATTCTCTCTAACAAGCTCAATTGTTCCTGTGCTACATTTAGGAGAGGCAATTTACAAGCAACAACTACACAACCGATCAGTGTTCCAATACTTCGCATTTCAGAGGTCAGCAGACACTGCTAAATGCTCATACACATTTTGGAGTTGCTCTTGAAGCCATAGGATTTTTTTTTTTTTTTTAAACAAGGAATTCATAACTACACATTAATGCGGTAACATGGACTTGTCATTAATTTTCTCAAACTTAATAACTGAACACAGTGCTAAAGCAGAGGAAGCATCTTTTCATTCAGCTATGATATTGTTCATTTCAGTATTGCCAGGTATTTAAAGGTAATATCAATATGGTCATTAACCTTGTTAGGGCCTTCATAAACGTGCTTTATAAATTGATCTGCATAAATTTATATTAAGATCACAATCACTCCTAACAAGCAGAATGGCTACAAGAAATCACTGAATGACTAATGCACTGGTACAGCCATAATAGTTATCAGCTTCAACAGGGCGAAAAATGCAGAGGATCAATTTTTCTTCACACACGGTCTTCAGAAACAAAAAAGGACCATCTAATATTCTCAAGCTTACCCACCCTGCACCTTCTAAGGCTTCTGGCAATAAAAATGAGCTTGCATGAATTACAATACTTATAGCAGTAACATCTGTATTTTACATTCTAGCACTGCGGGTGACATAGCAGTACAATATACTGGTTTACCTTTACATTCTTTTTTTGTTTAGGTACTGTATTAACACTAGAAATACCAGAGCCTATGAAAAAACTCATAGATCTGGCCCACTTTAAACCCCTTCGCACCTCTCTGTCAGCATCTTTTGTCCTGTAAATGTGCCGATACAGACAAGCAGCAAGCAGCCTGCTAATCCATTCCCCCACCACCCTGGAATGTGCACAAAGTTCTCCCAGCTCATGCCTTGATTATCTGTGAGTGAAGTGCTGGAGTTTTAGAGTGGAAATAATAGATTGTTACTTGGAACACACGCATTTCATGTGTTCCGTTTCTACAATAATCTGTGTAAACACATTTTTAAAAAAGAAATGTTTTTCATATTTTAGTAGTAAATGACAAAATGTAGGCATAAACTGTATAATGTATGAAGCCTGAAGTTCAAAGATCAAATAAACACTTTCACAAAAGGTTCAAGGAAAAGGCAACAGCTTCCGTGGCGTAGCGGTAAGATTGGCTGACTTATAATCAAGAGTCCCCAGTTCGATCCCGACTCACTCCATATTTGCCATTTTCAGTAGTGAGCTGCTCTTATTGTTAATATTAGCAAAATACCCGCGCTTCACAGCGAGAAGTAGTGTGTTAAAGAAGAACTTGAAAAGATATATTTTTTCAAATGTGATCGCGCAATTCAGATAGAGTTGACGCGCACTACAGTACATCGAGCCCGCGTGCTATTGTGGTTTTGCCTGTGTGCCTCAATAAGTCATCCTCCCCTCGCTCTTACTTTTTTACCGTTCATCTAATGAATACACTGAGTATGGCTTTACCAAAACAATCATTGATGGCGAATTAAGTATCCATTATTCAAGTATGTAGATCGGGGTATATATATACATATATATATATATACCCGCGTATCGCAGCGGAGAAGTAGTGTGTTAAAGAAGCTATGAAAAAGAAAAGGGAACATTTTAAAAATAACGTAACATGACTGTCAATATACAGTATTTGTTTTGTGAGTGTTACTGAGTGTTGCTGTCATCAAGGATTTGATTATCATTATTTCTTTCAATCAGGTTCGTATTTGTAGGATGTGTTGTGTTCAAGTTACATTCCGTGTTTGTCAATCGTTGTAAAGATGACAGGTTTCATTCATCGATTCGTTTCTTACTGCATCAATAAACAGCTCGTCTTCTTTATCTGAGACCTGACACACTGCATGCACGGGTTTTTTCTTTACACTGTCTTCCTTTAGCAGGACATTGACTTTTTCCACCGTGTGCTTTGTTTCCGCAGTAGCTGCATTTATGAATATGCTTGTATGTATCAGACGCTTCATATTTTTTGCTGCCTTTTCAATTGTGTAATTCGGTTTTTGTTCAGCGCTCTTTGGAACTGTTGCTTTTTGTCTGTGCACTGCGTCAGTTCACGTGAGCCGCTCGGTGTACATGCATCGAAGGTTCCCAGCTGTGCTGGTGCCATCTCGTGCGATGTCCATGGCTGTATTTAATGTTACCGAAGTCCTGGCACTTAAAACTTTCTCTCGCAGTTTCGCTGAGTTTGTGCCAAACACCACCCTGACCATCTCATCTTCCTCTGCATAAGCACAGTCCTTTACCCGTGAATATTTAGTGGCAGTTTGCTATTGGATTGCCGCTGACGGACGGCCTTATATGGGCAGGCACTAAATTACAAACGCCAGCGGCAGCCTGTCTATGAACTTAATTTAAAGTTTAGGTTTACATCGTGCTTTGTTTCCGAAGTAGCAGAACTCATGAATATGGTTGTATATGTCACTCGCTCGCTTCTTATTGTTTCGCTGCCTTCTCAATTATATAATGCATGTTTTCTTGAGCGCTTTTTGGTGCTCTTCCTGGTTTTCTATGTACTGCGTGATTACGTGGGAGGCGTGATGATGCCACACGAAACTCCACCCCCACGGCGTTCAAGCTCATCTCCATTACAGTAAATGGAGAAAAACAGCTTCCAGTTATGACCATTACGCGTAGAATTTCAAAATGAAACCTGCCCAACTTTTGTAAGGAATGAACCTGCCAAATTTCAGCCTTCCACCCACACGGGAAGTTGGAGAATTAATGGTGAGTGAGTGAGTGAGTGAGTGAGTGAGTGAGTGAGTGAGGGCTTTGCCTTTTATTAGTATAGATACAGTACACACATACACTTGGTTTGCATGTGTAACACATGGTGTACATTTATAGGACTTGTAAAAGTTACCTTTTTTTTTTCACTTTTATTCTTTAAATCACAATCACGATACATACTACCGCCCCCTCACCCAGGGATGTGACACTGTTAATTTTTATTTGAAACTGGGAATAACTGGAGATGTTAGTGGTGTTTTGAGGCAATGGAACTGAACATTCTCTCATCTTGAGGGATAAAAGCTGACACACAGACACCTGCGAATCTGCCTTCTTCGAATCTCACCGTTACTTGATTTTTTTTTTTTTATTCTGTTTTATTCAGTGTTCCTGCTCACGCTGAATTAGTATGCACTTTGTTGTCTATGTTGTCCAAAAAAAAAAAAACCAGAGACATAGGAATATATGATATTTGGAATTATTCATTTTATGACCTGTATAGTACATTTCGGAAAACTTTGTGGCACGGATGCAACATTATTCATATTATTCATATTCATTTGCATAACATCTTGCAGTTTGTAATCAGTGACCGCGTGTTTTTTTTTCTTCCCTGAAAAGACGAGATTAGACAGGAGTCCCCGTAGACTATGTTTGCTGATGACATTGTGATCTGTAGCGATAGTAGGGAGCAGGTTGAGGAAAACCTGGAGAGGTGGAGATATGCTCTAAAAAGGAGGGGAATGAAGGTCAGTAGGAACAAAACAGAATACATGTGTGTAAATGAGAGGGAGGTCAGTAGAATGGTTAGGATGCAGGGAGTAGAGTCGGCGAAGGTGGAGGAGTTTAAATACTTGGGATCAACAGTACAGAGCAATGGGGATTGTGGAAGAGAGGTGATAAAGAGAGTGCAGGCAGGGTGGAATGGGTGGAGAAGACTGTCAGGAGTAATTTGTGACAGACAGGTATCGGCAAGAATGAAAGGGAAGGTCTACAGGATGGTAGTGAGACCAGCTATGTAGTATAGGTTGGAGACGGTGGCACTGACCAGAAAGCAGGAGACAGAGATGGAGGTGGCAGAGTTAAAGATGCTAAGATTTGCATTGGGTGTGACGAGGATGAACAGGATTAGAAATGAGTACATTAGAGGGTCCGCTCAAGTTGGACGGTTGGGAGACAAAGTCAGAGAGGCGAGATTGCATTGGTTTGGACATGTGCAGAGAAGAGATGCTGGGTATATTGGGAGAAGGATGTTAAGGATAGAGCTGCCAGGGAAGAGGAAAAGAGGAAGGCCTAAGTGAAGGTTTATGGATGTGGTGAGAGAGGGCATGTAGGTGATGGGTGTAACAGAACAAAATGCAGAGGACAGAAAGATGTGGAAGAGGATGATCTGCTGTGGCGACCCCTAACAGGAGCAGCTGAAAGAAGAAGACAACTAGCACTTATTGAGGCAATGCAACAAATTGTCTTTGCAAGTTTGTACACTCCTCCAGCAACCTTCCTGACAACATTAAGTGCAATTTAATTATACGCAGGAGCCACTCTGTCACGGGACACAAACACTTAAATAATGTCGGTCATAGTGTTGACTAGTATTATTCAACAGATTAGAAAAGCAACATGTACATTACCATTTGTTTATCATTATTAAATTGAACTGGTTATGCAGGCAAGAAATTTTTTATTTGATTGGCACAGAAAAAAATACAGCATGCCAAATTTGCTAAATCTGCTAATCCAGAACAGGGTCACAGAAAAGCCGGAGACTACCCCAGCAAGCATCATGCGCAAGGCAGGAATCCTTGGAAAGGGCATCAGTCCATTGCAGAGAAAGAAATTTTATTCTACAAATATCAAATCAAGGTTAACAAAACCTGACAACTGAAGGCTTACTGGAAGTACTCATTCCTGGTGAGATACAGTTCGAAAGTGATTTTTAATCTTATCTGCAATCATTTCATGAGGGCTGCTGAAGCATCATGGTAGTTGTCATCCATCCCAGAAGCTTTACGCCTGAGAGACAGCAAGTTCTTTGGACGCTCTGAATTCTAAACAGCAGGTTTTACCTACCTTCAGCTAAAAAGTCTTGCTAGGGTGCACTTTATTCTGATAAAGCCAAAGGTGCTTTACATATCCTAGTTTTACATATTTTCATACGTTTCATTTTGATTTAGCACACTGAATCAGGATGTGACAGGATGCTGGTAAGAACACATACTCCAAAAAAGGCTTACTTATAAGGAATCAAAAGTAGTTAACACACAATCTCTTAATCATCAATATTTTTAATTAAATTATTCATGCAACATTAAAACAAAGTTTAAACCATCTTATCTATTAAATGATAATAGAAAACTGTGTCTT
>JANRMT010062793.1:7731666-7753323 GCA_026402145.1 Polypterus bichir lapradei
AGACAGTCTTTTTAAAAATTAAACTAAGACCTAGTAGTTCATGCTGGGTCCTGCGTAATTCATAACTAAGATGAACAATGGGTACTTTCAGTACATCAAGCTTATGCTTGAACATGGCAGTTTTTGACTGCAGCACCATACTCTACAGAGCTGAAAAAGGTATACATTCGGTCCTCGTTTATCGCAGTTAATCAGTTCCAGACTCTACCGCGATAAATGAATTTCCGCGAAGTAGGATTCTTTATTTATAAATCGAATATTTTCACAGTTAGAGCATAGAAAACCTGTTTATGACCTTCTAAATACGTTTTTTAACATTATTAGAACCCTCTAGACATGAAATAACACCCTTTAGTCACCATTACACTCGTATTACCCAATATACTAGACAAAATAAGACAAAATAAGACATTAGACGTTACAAATATCATATTACGTTCCAAAACCCCCTGCAAAATGTGAAAATCCGCGAAGTAAAAACCCATCCATCGTCTAACCCGTTGAATCCGAACACAGGGTCACGGGGGTCTGCTGGAGCCAATCCCAGCCAACACAGGGCCCAGAAGTAAAAACCATATGTTTATATTGTTATTTTTATATTGTCACGCTTGGGTCACAGATTTGCACAGAAACACAGGAGGTTGTAGAGACAGTTTTTCTAAAGTTTAAACTGTCTCCATGACAAGACAGAGATGACAGTTCTGTCTCACAATTAAAAGAATGCAAACATATCTTCCTCTTCAAAGGAGTGCACGTCAGGAGCAGAGAATGTCAGAGAGAGACAGAGAGAGAAAAGCAAACAATCAAAAATCAATAGGCGCTTTTCGGGCTTTTAAGCATGCGAAGCACCGCCCGACAAAGCAGCTGCAAGGAAGAGAGCAATGTGAAGGTAGTCTTTCAGCATTTTGTTGAGTAGCACCCATATCCTCTAGGCCAGTGTGCGAACAGCCCCCCTGCTCAAACCCCCTCCGTCTGGAGCAGAGAATGTCAGAGAGAGACAGAGAGCGAAAAGCAAACAATCAAAAATCAATACGTGCTGTTCGGGCTTTTAAGTATGCAAAGCACCAAAGCATATCGTATATCATTGAGGAGTTTTATTGAATACGTAATACGTGCTGTGATTGGGTAGCTTCTCAGCCATCTGCCAATAGCGTCCCTTGTTTGAAATTAACTGGGCAAACCAACTGAGGAAGCATGTACCATAAATTGAAAGACCCACTGCCTGCAGAAATCCGCGAACCAGCGAAAAATCCGTGATATATATTTAGATATGCTTACATATAAAATCCGTGATGAAGTGAAGCCGCGAAAGTTGAAGTGCGATATAGCGAGGGATCACTGTAATGATGGCATAAAAACCAATCACTACCCGACACTGATCCCTTGACCAACAGAGACGAACGGCATTAGCTCAGAAATCACGGGGTAACATGCCCTGCGGTAGCTGTAAACCTAAGATGGCATGACTCCTGTGCATACTAATAGCTTACAGGACCGGACTTCAACTCCACATTCTACTACTGTCCTTATGGAGGAAATTTTCAGATTCTCCCATTGATGCAGAGGCTTATTCCACATCCCTAGTTTTTTTTTTGTTTGGTTCAAATGACACACAGTCAAAGGACATGAAGTTTAAGTGAAATAGTTTTGTTAAATTTGTCCTGGTGATTTGCATTTACCCTACGATGGGCTGGTGGCTTATCCAGGGATTGCTCCTGCTATGTGCCGAATCCTTTCTGGATTAAGTTCCAGCTTCCCTGCGTTTCTGCTCTTTTTTATTTTATGTTACAATATATATAGTTGTAATTCACTACTGTCCTCACATGGGGTCTGTTCTTCATTTAACCACAATCACCTTTAAAAAACAAAAGAATGCAGAGGTACTCCGAGATGAATACAAATTAAAATAAGACAAAAAGATTTTAAATTAAACAATATACCATCACAAAAATGTAATGACATGCTAGCATAAATAACTAACAATAAATATACTTTATATATATAAAAATACTTTCCCCTAGATTCTATAAAGTGCCCAGTAATCAGTAACACATTTAGGTTTGTTTAAATAAAGCCTATCTTTAAATGGCAATTCTGAGAATCATGAGATAAGGGAGAAAATTGGAATACGTATGCAGTTTTCCACTGACAAAACTCTGTAAGATTTAAATGTTAACAGATTGTTTCTCATCTGATTTGGTCAAGTGACTTGGCAACTAGTTACAGTCATGTGTACAAAGCACAATACTTGGACAGCTCAAAGAGTTATAAACATTTAAGAACCTGCATTGTGTTTATCATTTTCACCATAACAAGAAAAAAAACTTCACAATAACTAGAAAACTGTTTTAAAATTTGTAAAGTTAAAACTTTTAGCTTATAAAGTCCTGTTACAAGAATAACCACTTATGTGCTTCACATTATGTAATCCATCCATCCATTACCCACCCCGCTATATCCGAACTACAGGGTCCTGGGGGTCTGCTAGAGCCAGTCCCAGCCAACACAGGGCGCAAGGCAGGAAATGAACCCCGGGTAGGGTGCCAGCCCACCACAGGGAGCACACACACCAAGCGCACGCTAGGGATAATTTAGGATCGCCAATGCACCTAACCTGAATGTCTGTGGACTGTGGGAGGAAACCGGAGTACCCAGAGGAAACCCACGCAGACACGGGGAGAACATGCAAACTCCACGCAGGAAGCGAACCCCGGGTCTCCTAACTGCGAGGCAGCAGCTCTACCACTGCGCCACCGTGCCACCCGCCATTATGTAATCGTAACTGCAAACACTGTACACATAAGTTGACATAGGTCTAGTATTATTAATCTGTAGCATTTAATATTCAAAGGCTAGTAATACTTTTATTGGTTGGTTTTACTATTATTTTGGTGGTCTCAACTTAATGCTGATCTACAGTTAAATGTGTTCTGTGGTGTCCAAGTGGGAGGTCTGCACCATTGATGTGAGCATGTCTGCTGCTCAAAGTGGCACTGACCTCTCATTACAAATCATCTCTTGAAAAAGGAGCACTTGATTGATTAGCACTTCAGCATCACTGCTGTTCATTTACTTTGAAATTAGTGCTTTGTTAAAATTATAAATTAATATGGACTAGTGCCCGCCCACAATAATTCAAAGGCCTGCCATAATATTTTATACCAAGTGTATTCAGCCATTTTTTCTAAATGTTTCTCAAAAGCATCATTTTGCATCCGATTCTCTCACACTTTTAAACCCGAGATCCCTAGCTCTTGTTTAATTTGACGACTTTCTCATTAAAGCAAATGGAAAACTCATAATTTTGATTTTACTTTTAATATAATGCTTTAAAATCCCCACCCTAATGAACCTCATGTTTGGCAACATGCCAAGTCACACAACTGGTTTCAGCCTTACTATGTTGCTGGTTTGACACAAAATGCCTTGAATAATAAGATGTAATTAGAAATATTCCACCACCTTTATTATACTATTGCTACATCTATAAAGTAGAAAACAAATGGATTGCATGGACCCTGACTTCACATTTCTGGGCAAGTCCATAGGTGCCAATCGTTTTTTTTCTGAATGTCGTGATATTAACTGCACTATACCGCTGCCCACTAGAAAGTGAACACCTTCAAAATAATTAAACAAGTCCGCTTTTGACATGCCTTTTGCGAAACCAGAAAAAGAAGCCTAAATCTTCTGCGAGGCACGTGCACTGACACCACACTTCTCTACATCATTATTAATATTTTCTTTATTTTTTTAATTATCTCTGGCGAGACTGCAAAGCATGCAGTGCTTATGATAATGCTACATGGGTCTGGTTTTTGAGTACTCAGGTGGTGACCCACACTATAAATGTATTATGATGTGTTTTGCCACTGCATGGACTGCTGTGAGGAATGAAAAGTGGAGCTGGGGTGGTGTTCAGGGGAAAGCAATTTTTGTAAAGATAAAGGACAGGTCTTCAGAAAGAGTTGAGTGTCAAAGGTAAGGGAGAAGATTGTGCATTTGCACTGGACAAGCAGAGTGGTTTGAACTTAAACATCTACCTATTAGTAGTAGACTGAAAACAACACAGAGGTACTGATGCTTCCCTTTATTAGAGTGCAGCTGCTCGGGATTTTGATAGAGCTTACATTTAAAAAACATTTATTGTAGTATCATTAGGGTTTTTTTTTCTGGTGATTACCATAATAGTAAAGCATAAAAAAAAAAAAAAAAACAAGTACAAACAGATTAACAATTCTGGATGTTACATGTATAATTTCCAAAATATTCAAATACTTCATTATTTTTCATTTTAACATTTAAACCTATTTCTCTCTAATTTGCCAGCCCCATACTACATACTCCAGTATGTCACTGTTGCGATCATGCCCCAGTGTAGGAACACTTGTATTTATAAGTTCTCATTGTATCACCTGGATTGCAGCAACTACAGGGGGATGATAATGCTCTCTGTGCCGGGTAAGGTCCTTGCTAGGGTCGTCCTGAATAGGATCCGTGATCACTTGCTCACCTACCAGCGACCGGAACAGTCTAGTTTTATACCTAAGAAGTCTACCATTGACTGTTTCCCGGCACTGAGGGTTCTCATGGAGCACAAATGTGAATTTCGGCAGAGTTTTTCTTAAAGCCTTTGTCGATTTTCGCAAAGCGTTCAACTCAGTTGATCGAGTTGCACTGTGGGACATCCTGAGGGTTTGCGGGATCCCCTCGAGGTTGCTGGATATCATGGCCAGCCTGTACACTGGTACTGTGAGTGCTGTGCAGAGTGGAGGCAGGACCTCTGCATTTTTTCCAGTTGATTCTGGGATTCGTCAGCGGTATGTTCTTACTCCTACTCTGTTCAATGCTTGTATGGACTGGGTGTTGGGCAGGGTCGTGGGGTCCAGCGGCTGTGGGACATCTGTGGGTGAAGAAAGATTCACGGATCTTGACTTTGCTGACGATGCCGTGATCTTCGTAGAGTCAATAGAGGCTCTGATCGTGGCACTCAAGACTGAGTGAAGAGTCTGAGAGTCTGGGTTTGCGAGTGTCCTAAATAAAAACCTAGATCCAGGCCTTTAATGACCTCTTGGGAACAGCCATCAGCAGTGTGTCCGTTTGTGGAGAGAGTGTTGACCTTGTCGAAAGGTTTACTTACCTTGGCAGTGACATGAAGTCAGTAGACGGATTGGGAGAGCATGGGGGGGGGGGGGTCATGAGATCACTGGAAAGGGTTGTGTGGCGCTGCAGATATCTATGCAAAAGGACGAAAGTCAAAGTCTTTGTCGAGTCCTGGTGCTCCCTATCTTGCTATATGGTTGCAAGACATGGACGCTATCCAGTGACCTGAGACGAAGACTGGACTCCTTTGGTACCGTTTCTCTCCGGTTTGACTTGGTGTCGAATGAGCAGTTGCTCATGGAGTCCCGAATGAGCCAAATTACCTGCATTGTGAGGGAGCGTCAGTTACAGCACTAATTCTATGTGGTGCATTTCTCAGAGGGTGATCCGGCTCGTAAGATCTTCATTGTTGGGGACCCGAGTGGCTGGACCAGGACAAGGGGTCACCAACGTAACACCTGGCTGCAGAAGATAGAGGGTCATTTCTGGAGGGTGGGACTGGACCGTGCATCTGCCTGGGGGGTGTCAGAGGTGCCAGGGGCGACGACCTGGCTGGGACACCATAAAGGACCAAAAGAGGGCGTGTGCCCGCCTTGGATCACGTGGGGGCCGCCACCCTGGTTGCTTTGGGGGGCCACGGGTCGAGGGCATGGAAGCCCAACCCTGTAGGGGCCCGTGGTCACCGCTAGGGGGTGCCCCAATGCCTTGGGAACCCTGGACCCCAGTACTTCCGCCACACCAGGAAGTGCTGGGGGGGGGGGGGGGGGGAGAAGCAGGGACACCCGGAAAGCTTCCGGGAGTACAGCCGGTACTTCCACCACACAAGGGCGTGTCGGCGGGTGATTGCCGGGGAGCACCTGGAGCATATCCGGGTGAGGATAAAAGGGGCCGCCTCCCTTCATTCGGGGCTGGAGTCGGGTGGAAGAAGGACAAAGCAAGAGGAGCGAGAGTGGAGGCGGCCCGAAGAAAGGCAAGAGTGAGAGAGGCCTGGACTTTGGGGTTTGTGTGCACTGACTTTTGTAAATAGTTGTGTTGTAAATAAACGTGTGGTGGTGGAAAACAACATGTCTGCCTGTCTGTGTCCGGGTCACGTTCACAGAGGTTGCAAACCGTGATCCCGAGTTGTTTCATTGTGTAGTGGGTGCAACAAACGCACTGTACCAGTGCATGCTCCCCAACTTGACTTGACTTGATTGTATGTGTCAGATTGCACAAAACGAGAAGGGCAGAGAAGGAAGGGTTCCACAGCATGCATTGTCTGTCAAAGGTCACGTTGGTGTAATATTTTATTTTTTAATCATTTTCATAAATCTGATTTATACCTTAATTGTCAAATCGCACATTGATGCTATACTGTAATTATTGTTTTGTTGGTAAAGCACACAGGTTTAAGCAAAGTGGAGGGGCAAAGGTTTAGGTGCTAAAATTCTTTCCTAAACAGTTTTCATCTTCAAATCAACTAAACTTTTAGCTGGTTTAATCTACATTCCTACCATTAGGTTATGAATTGCTGAAGAAAAAAAAAAAAAAAAAAAAAAAAAAATCACTCACATTTAAACATCCTGTACTTTTAAGCTTAATAAAAGCAATAAATGCAGATGCTCACTGTAACAGCAAAAACGGAAACAAAACGCTACGATTCTTGTGAGTTTATATTGCAAGTCCAGAAATAAAAATACACCCAAACAGTTTTGACAACCAATATCCATGCCCAGAATTTCATCAATATAGTTTGATACAAAATTTCAGATACAAGTACCTCAAACAAAAACAAAAAAAGATACTATTTCTAACAACATAAATGTGATAACTTTAGTATTCCTTAATTCAGAGGAAATTAAGATTTTTCTTTAATTACTGAAGAATATATATTTAAAATTAAAATTAAGACATTTACTTAAGATTAATTGATCTGAATGGATATAATACATAGAATACTAATTAAATATGTTTATCAAAATGCTTTATTAGCAAGTCTTTAGTGAATTTTCAAACCAATTTTGTAAAAAAGGCACATTTATAAGGTTCTGCTCCAAGATTATTTTTGAATTAGCTGTGTTGCACGTCTTTACCTGGGTAATTTCCTTAGGCGATAGGCCTCTGTCATCGTGCTGATGGTTAAGGGGATGTATTATGTAACTACCATATATACTCGCGCTTAAGTTCTCCCACGGATAAGTTGGGGCTTGATTTTACTGTACAATTTCTGGTATTTTATAATGTCGGTCATATAAGTCAAATGCGGAAAACTCGCTCTATTCATACAAGAGATTATGATATGCTAATGCCCACCTGAGAGAGTAACCACAGAGCACACTGCCTTTTATTTCTCTCTCTCTATGTATTGTGCCTAAGTAACCACACGGTAAAACCCAAACTATTCCGATACGACATTTGCACTGTTTTGTGTATTTCACACCCTCATATACCTTTATCGTAAGAGCATTCCTTATCTACGGTGGAGCGTTCAATCAGAAGAAAATATGAAGCTGGTTTTAAGTTAAAAGTCATTGAAGTGGCGAAAGAAATTGGTAACTGTGCCGCTGCAACAAAATTTGATGTGTCTGAGAAACTGGTGCAAGATTGGAGGAAGCAAGAAGATGTAAAAAAAAAAAAAAAAAAAAAAAGTGTCACATTTTTGAATGGATGTATAAGTTAGGGTCTGATTTTATGGTTTCAAGACCCGACTTATACGCAAGTATATACAGTAAGTGCTTTCTTAAATACAATATTTGTAGTTTTAAACAGGAGTCTAATATCTAATACAACTCCTTACTCTTGAACATGTTGCATACAATTTACCACAAGTAAAATATTCCTGCAGTAGATAAATTACTGCTTTTCTTAGTGACTGACTTAGGCTTCTGTCGAATATCATTGCAAAACTCAATTTTAGAGGAAACCATATTCTTTTGAATTTAAACAAGTAATAAGCTGAATAAAGGGAATTTTTATACGTCTTCCTGCCACGTACCCTATGCTTGCTGGAATAGTTTCCGGCTTTCTTACTCCCTGCTCAGAATAAAGCTGGCTTAGAAAAATGGATGGATGGATGAATAGTATCATTATTTCTACTACCTGTTAGAGAATTTTTAATTGTTTACATCATTCACTCAAGTATTACTTTCTGTTTTTTGTCAGTTTTATGTTTAAGCATCAGTTTTTTGTTTCACCCTAGCCATAGCCAGACAATAAGGTTGTAACACTGAATCCTGCTATTCTTCAACTTATTACAAGCAACAATGATGTTTACTGGATGTACATTTAGGCAGCCCATGCAAGGAATTTATTTGTTTTCAAAGTAAAACACACAAATTCACCACCTCATTTTTTTTTTAGCCGTCACAGATCTGCTACAGTCAAATCAATAAACATTTGTACACAGTATATGAGACAAAACATCAACATATGGTGCATGTGCTGTTGTGAACTGAGAAAGAACACACTGGCAAAATTAATAAAGTTCACTGACTATTAACATAAAGACAGTGCATTCGTTTCAGTATTTGGTGAATATATTGTCAAGAATGAATTAAGTAGCAAACGGCATCTTACAGAAAATAAATAACAATGAATTACATACACAGTCAGTATAGGTGCTAGCATTTTTGATATCTTAGTAGAAGGTGTAAATGTATGCATCCCTTTGTGGTTTTCTTGAGGGCGATATTTTGCATGTGTTTTTTATTTTAGTATATGGTACACTACATAATTCTCAGAGGGGAAACTGTCTTTTCGCATAGGGTATAATAAATCAAATGGGTAGGAGCTGGGTTCCATGTGATGTTAATCTTGTGAACTGTGTCCATTCCCACTTCTTCCGAGTTGCACTAGTGCCACAGGTGGCAGCTTGTTTTGGGCACAAGGGTTTCAACTCCTCTGTCCTGGCAGCTGGACTCGAGGCATATAGTGCACCTAGAGTGTGTAGCCACATCTTAGTTTACCACTAAAAACCTTCCTTCTTCCACTTAAAAGATCATGTCACATATATTGGGTTTCTCTTCCCTTGTCAAAAATATGTCCACTTATTCACTTGTTCAATCACGAAAGTGGCGCTTTTGTACCGGCAGCATATCTATGCTGAGCAGAAAGAAAAAAATTAAAAACACAGTACAGTATCTTAAAATAGCCTACTCACTATTAATGACAAATATCAACAAATAAAAAAAATAATGCATTGGATAATTTCATTTTTCTGTAATGTCACCAAATTTCAGTCAAAATATTAAAAGCATTTGAGATTTTTAGGATATGATAAAATGTCTTTCTTAGCAAATACCTAGTGTCCTAAATGTACCATTTCAGCTTTTTAACTAAACAGAATATAGCTTTTTTGTTGATAAATGAGTGAATGAGTCAACGTCAAATTTTAGACAGAGATAGAGACAGTAAGACTGAGAAATAAAGATATTATGAAATTTAATTAAAAAAGTGAACTTTGGTTTTCCATTCATTATTTAAATATTCCTGGAAAACTTGTCTCTTATTTTTAAAGGGTATGGCCATTTGCTATTACTGTATTCATCTCTGGACTCAATCATAATTACCCCCAGAATAAGAATAGATATAATTCCTGCAATTATGTTATCATTAATTTACAGTACAATCCCTCTTAACTGGCCTTGCATTAAACAGCCTGTTGAAATAAAATAAAAAGCATTTTTTTTTTAAGCCCGAGTTCTTCTTTATATAATATGTATGCACTTCCTTCTTTCCTGGAAGGTGAGAGGTATTTTAAAAACCAACAAACAACAAAACAGTGTTCAAATTAAATAAAGTGCAGTGTATCAAACGTCTTCTTTAAATAAATAATCCATTAAAACGAGTGAATTAGTGGTGGTTAAAATCCATTAGTAAAAAAACAAGTCCTTTAAAAACAACGCAAACAAGGTTTAAACAATGGCTGGAAGCAGTCTCTTAAAATCCAAAGCACGGTGCCTTCTTCTTTCTACCCGGCGGCTCCCCTGCTTCTCAACAGGGGAGTCGCCCTACCTGCAGGTGCAGCTGCCTTCCACACTGGTCCGGTAGCCCTCTGATCCCTGGCTACTTCAGGCTCCATCTGGACCAAGACTTGGGTTCTTTCCCCAGCGGCCAGGGCACTCACGCTGGGGTTAAACCAGCCCAAAGCCTCCACGACTGCTGCTGCCTTTCGCCAGTCGTCTTCAATACCGGTCACTCCAGCTCCGTGATCGCTCAGCTGGAGCGACCGCGTTCTTCAGCCCCACCAAGTGTCGGCCAAACACTCCTCTGCAGGGGTTCACCTGCCAGCTGCCTGCCTTTGCTCCATCGAATCTGAACTCTCTAGATCTCTCCAGCACTGGCTTTCCTCCATCTGCTTCCTTCTCCATTAACCTCCCGTTTTTTCCTGTTCTCCCCCTAGCCGCCTCGCGCTTCTATTTATCATGGGGATGTGGATCAGATATGGCAATTAGCAGTTCCCGGGAACAATTACGGATGCGGACGACTCCTCACCTGTGCACTTAAGCTAGGATCGCCCGCATCACGAATTCCCCGGGAACCGATCGGCCACACATACCATGCCCCCTCGCTAAGCCGCAAGAGTGGCGATTATTTTAAAAAGTGGCCTTTTTGACTTGAGCTGTGGACTCGCTACACCACACTGTCCAGTCATTGTACGAGAAAAAAACCTGTATGCAAAATCGTGGATGAAGCCTTGTGGATATGGTTTCTTCAGAAACATCAAAGAGGTACAGTACATACCTTAGAAATATTTTTCTACATGAAAATAGGTATGCGTCGGATTAACCAGCCATGGATCTTTTCCCATTAATTTACTTTTTTATTTTTTTGTTTTGGTCAGAGCTTTGTTGTGGCACAATGACAAATGTACACCTCTTCTTAAGTATGTGATGAAAGCAGTGCACAGACTGATGCCACATATATGCTGAGCATGGGAGCAACTCAGATGCCTGTAATTTCTACTACTACATTGGTGCTTGACTGATGTTGAATAACTGAAAAACTACACGGACACCCCCTTTGACCGAAAGAAATATTAAAACTCTTTTAGATGCATTTGCATAAGGTGGACACAGCGCCTGAGGGCATCATGTCTGTCCACATGAAACAAGCAGGCTGCTAGTGGACCATCTTCATTAAAATATGGTTCACTTATTGCTCAAGTAAATTTGTTGGGAAAGTTAAACTTTTATTAAGATGTCCTGGACACAGAAAACAAATTTAAGACATCTGAAAACTCAAAACTCCCATTTTAAAAACATTGACATATTTTAAAAAATAATCTCTCTTAAGGAAACATTTTGTGAAACCTCATCTAGTGAATAATTTACTTCTCCAAATTTATCTTCAGAAAGGATTTATGCTAGCTTGTATATTTAATAAGTTTTCCTCTTTTACTCGTTAAACCAGCCACTCACGAGGGCTAAGCAGATACCGAGTCCAACACACAGTCAGCTGTTTGTACAAACAAACATGAACCAACCCGGTTCATCTGCTATTTGAAGTCCTACCCTTTAAGTCAAATGATCTTCAGAAGCATAAACAAAAAAAAGAAAGAAAAAGACACTTAATGTACCTATGAATTAACTGAGGAGTAAACAAGATCCACAAGCAATGTGTGGCCCTGTAAAATATTAAGTATACAGTGTGCTATAAATAATGTAATTAACATCACTCTGAATACAGGATCAAATCTAGATGAGAGAACAGACAAAACAATAGCAAACATTTCTATCACTTATCTGTAATGCTGGGTGGTATACCGGTTCATACTGAAAACTGTTTTTTATTTTTGTTATGATATGGATTTTTCTTATACCGCAACACCAGTTTAAAATTGCTTAAACAACGTTCAGAATGTGGCGCAGCAGAAAGCTGTTTAAGAGGGGACCTTTTTCACTGCTACACCGCTACAAACGCATGCAACGGAGCACATGCGTTAGTGGAGGTATTGCGCACGGGCCTTTTTTCACTGCTACACCGCTAAACACGTATGCAACGGAGTACATGCGGTAGTGGAGGTATTGCGCAGTGAAAATGGACAGAGAACATTCCGAAACTAAAGCTGTAGCTGACGATAAAGTTGAACATGAGGACATAGAAGAACTTTTGCTGAAAAAATGCAGTCACGTCCGTTGCCTTGAGATACTTTGGTTATAAAAGGTTGGATGTGGACCATTATGTTCAAATCTGTGAATACTGTTTCTGTACTACTGGATAATATTGCAAGCCAAGTTGTACTTGTTTTAATTTTTTTTTCCCCCCCAAATACTGTGTAATGTACCTGGGTACTGTGTAATAGTGTGATGACATGATGACTTTATTCTCAACATTTCCACTTTAATCTCGACACTTACGACGTGAATAAAGTCGACATATTGACTTTATTCTCGTAATTTGTCATTAAAGTAGAACACCGTAAACTAAACTTCATCCTTAAATTAATATTTAATTTACTATATTTTCCTCAGACGCCGTCATAAGTTAAGTAGCACATAAAGCATTTAATGTTAAGTGTTCCCCGAGCCATGTTAATCGCTACATGCTTCTTAAACGGACTTCCTCTTGCACCAAGTGGAGGCGCAGGCAGCATACAGAATACATTAATTTCATGATATTCCTGCTCCCTGAACATTTAGAATGCTAAGATAAATACTTGATATAATTTCAATGATGAAATGCATTAAAGCATGTATTAATCACGTGGGGGCACGGTGGCATGGAGGTTGCACTGCTGCCTCGCAGCAAGGGGGTCTCGGGTGTTCCATGCCTTAAATTTGCACGTTTTTCTGCTGGGTTTACTTGCCGTGCTTCAGTTTCCTTTCAAAGTCATGTAGGATATGGGGTTTTGTTATGCTATATTGACCCTGCTAGTGTATGCATTGCTCGTACCAGCACTACCGCCACACTGCCTTGCATGTTTAATACCTGCTTTAATGCATTTCATCCTGAAAATTATATCAAGTATATACAGTGAGGAACATAAGTATTTGAACACCCTGCGATTTTGCAAGTTCTCCCACTTAGAAATCAAGGAGGGGTCTGAAATTCACATTGTAGGTGCATTACCACTGTGAGAGACAGAATGTAAAAAAAAAAAAAATTCAGGAAATCACATTGTATGATTTGTACAGAATTTATTTGTATTGCACTGCTGCACATAAGTATTTGAACACCTGAGAAAATCAGTGTTAATATTTGGTACAGAAGCCTTTGTTTGCAATTACAGAGGTCAAACGTTTCCCATAGTTCTTGACCAGGTTTGCACACACTGCAACAGGGATTTTGGCCCACTCCTCCACACAGATCTCCTCTAGATCTGTCAGGTGCCGGGGCTGGCGCTGAGCAACATGGAGTTTCATCTTCCTCCAAAGATTTTCGATTGTATTTAGGTCTGGAGACTGGCTAGGCCACTCCAGAACCTTGATATGCTTCTTACGGAGCCACTCCTTGGTTATCCTGGCTGTGTGCTTCGGGTCATTGTCATGTTGGAAGGCCCAGCCACGACCCATCTTCAGTGCTCTGACTGAGGGAAGGAGGTTGTTGCTCAAAATTTCATGATACATGGCCCCATTCATCCTCTCCTTAATGCAGTGCAGTCATCCTGTCCCCTTCGCAGAAAAGCACCCCCAAAGCATGATGTTTCCACCCCCATGCTTCACAGTAGGGAGTGGTGGTGTTCTTGGGATGCAACTCCTTTTTCCTCCAAACACAGCGAGTGAAGTTTAGACCAAAAAGTTCTATTTTGGTCTCATCTGAACACATGACTTTCTCCCATGCCTCCTCTGGATCATCCAGATGGTCGCTGGGAAACTTCAGACGGGCCTGGACACGTGATGACTTGAGCAGGGAACCCTTCCGTGCAATGCGTGAATTGAAACCATGACGGCATAGTGTTCTACCGACAGTGACCTTTGAAACTGTGGTCCCAGCTCTCTTCAAGTCATTGACCAGCTCCTCCCGTGTAGTTCTGGGCTGATTCCTCACCTTTCTTATCATCTGTGATACCCAACGAGGTGAGATCTTGCATGGAGCCCCAGTCCAAGGGAGACTGACAGTCGTCTTTAGCCTATTCTATTTTCTGACAATTGCTCCAGCAGTTGATCTATTTTCACCAAACTGCTTGGCAATTGCCCCGTAGCCCTTTCCAGCCTTGTGGAGATCCACAATTTTGTCTCTGGTGTCTTTTGACAGCTCTGTGGTCTTGCCCATGGTAGTAGTTGGAGTCTGACTGACTGTGGGGTGGGCAGGTGTCTTTGAAGAGCTCAGACAGGTGCTACTAATTAAGATTACTAAGTGGAGTAGAGGTGGACTTCTTAAAGGCAGAGTAACAGGTCTTTGAGAACCAAAATTCTTGCCGATTGCCAGGTGTTCAAATACTTATGTGCAGCAGTGCAATACAAATAAATTCTGTACAAATCATACAATGTGATTTCCTGAATTTTTTTTTACATTCTGTCTCTCACAGTGGTAATGTACCTACAATGTGAATTTCAGACCCCTCCATGATTTCTAAGTGGGAGAACTTGCAAAATCGCAGGGTGTTCAAATACTTATGTTCCTCACTGTATCTTAGCATTGTAAATTTTCAGAGAGCAGGAAAATCATGAAGTGAATGTATTATGTGTGTGGTGATTGCTGCCTGCACCTCCTCTTAGTGTAGAGGAAGTCAGTTTAAGAAGCATGTAGTGATTAACAACTGGGTCAGGGAACACTTAACACAAAGCATTTCATGTGCTACATTAATTTATGATGGGGTTTGAGAAAATCTAGTAAATTAAACATTTATTTTAGGATGAAGTTTAGTTTACGACATTCTACTTTAATTATTCTCATACTTTATTTTATAATGTGGAAATGTCGACTTTAATCTCGATATAAATGGCGAGAATAAAGTGGAAATGTCAACTTTAATCTCGACATAAGCATCGATATTGAAGTGGAAATGTCGAGAATAATGTCAACATGTCGATTTTATTCTCGACATATAGTTTTGTTTTTCTTCACCGTAGGGCTACTCCACAAATAGCATTATAAATGCAAGTTGCAGTTTTATTATTCATGTATATAGCTTAGCTTGAAGCAAGGTCCATATTAATGCAATTTGCCTAAACGATGGTTCAGTTGGTAAAGATGTCATCACCAAGTTGCACTTGTTTTATTTTATTTTTATTTGGTGTAATGCCGTGTAATGCACCTGGGCTTGAAGTCTTGAAGTAATAGCATTATTTTGTTATTAGCGTTGCACTATTATTTTATTGTTATTATTTATTAGTTTAAATATTATGCAGTTTAATGATGGGAGAGGTGTTTTAAAAAGTCACTTTAACATGTCAGTGGACAGAGATTGTTAACATTAACAGAAAGTGTAATTGGTTTACAAAAAATATTTACTATTTATTCATTTTCTAAGACATGTTCAGTGCAATGCAACTTTTGACAAGCACCTCTGGATATTTTACTAAGTCTAAATGCCTGTTTGGATGGTTGAAAATATGTTGTCACAATTTTAATCAAGTTGTTTGTAAAATTTGTTCAATAAAAAAGGTTCTATATTTTGACTACATCTGTCATGCAATGTGATTCCTTCTCTTCATTAGTGCCACCCCCTTGAAAACTATCACTTTATGGGGCCGTGCAAACCTGTATTAATACTTGTGTGCACATTAAAATGTTTTTTTGTACAATGTACAATTCTCATGACAGTGGAATAGGTTATTCTTAACCAGTGTACTGCAGTAATTGCAGTGGAAAATGTGGTTAACATCCACTCGTGCATGGGGGAAAAAAAAAAAAAAAACTGTCAAATACCGTGAAACCGGTATAATTTTGAAAAATACTGTGATATAGAATTTTGGTCATACCGCCCAGCACTACTTATGTGCAATACACAAAAAACACACCCAAAACTTTCTCTACAGAACATTTACATCTAAAATCTTGAAACAAAAAGATGACTATGAATTTATAAATGACAGACACTTACTGGTAATTGGAAAGTGGAATCTTTACTTAAATGGAAGAAAACATTCACATGCAGATGGCACTAAGAAAATATAAATTTAAACCATTCAACTTGAGTACCAAACACAGCTAATACTCAAATTAAGCTCTCTAAAACTGTGTAGCTGATTATGACATTAAGTAAAATCCTGATGCCTAAATGTTAACTGAACTTTTCCCAGAAGAAATGGATACAAAGAGGAAAACAAATCCCAGTTTGGGTATGAATCCATCAAAGAGATACAGCATATACTGCTTTAATAAAAATAAAAAAAAAATCAAATAGAACAGTGTACTATGTGGTTATTGGTCGTTTAAGCTAAAAGCAGTGATCATGGATAAATAAAATAAAAAAAATTGAAACTAAGCTTAAAGGAGGAAATAATTAAGTTACATAACAAAATTAAAAATTAGCACTTAATATAAAGCACTTTTTACAGACAAACTCTTACTTAAGGAAAGCAGATTTATTTCCCCTTTCCACAGTACAGTTTATACACTGAAACATAAAAACTGGTCAGAAAAACAGTTTAAAACTGATCCTGCTGTGTCTATGACTAGTCCAACTGGTTTCAGTTGCACAAAAATCACTTCATTAATGTCCAGAGATGATGAGTTTGAGGTACTTAAGATGTGTTAATAGCCAAACATGCCCGAGACAAAAAGAAATAAACTACCTGCAAAGCTGAAATATTTCTATTTTTCTCTTAAGTAAGTTTAACAAAGAAATAATTTACTGCAGGAACTCACTGGGCTGAAGAAATTCCCAAAAGATGTCACCACTATTTATCCCCATAAAAAAAAAAAAATCAAAATTGTTCCTCTTAGAAGTGTCTTAAAATACCCAAAGTAGTAGTGGGTGGCTTTTTTTTTTTTTTTTTGGTCACCAAACATAAGTGGCATTTGTGATAAAAAAAGGAGTAAGAAGTATAATATATCACTATCATTAAGTAAACATTAATACGCTATTATAAAAGCACCCTTTACATAATTGTGATCCGTAGTGTGACAGAAGTGCTGGGAGTGTCTACTGTGGTCACAGTCTTTCACTCAAACAATTCAAACAGGTGCCAGTTTTTACAGTTGATTAGGTACAGTATATGGATAATTAAAAGGTTTATTTATACTCCGACCTAAAATTTCTACTAGTGCACATCTTTCAGTTCCTTAAAAGTGAAGGATGAATGTGTATTAACCGTACTTTATCATTCATAAGTAAGCTCATATTTTTTCTAATGTTTTGCTCACACTGATACCTTGCAGAAATACCAGACGGGTATAAATTTGACCAGTTGGTTGCTCTACCAAAGGGTACCTTGTTTTAAGCACCATACGGTAAAATAGAAAACAGAATAGGGGCAACACACAATAAACTCGAACAGAAAGACCTGTCATTTTGAAGTTTATACAAAACTAAAACTCGCTAATAGCAACTTCCAGGACTGCAAACTCATGGCAGGGTAGGCATTTTAATTAGGATCTACTCCATTAACAGCTGGAATTTGTTTCTCATTAAGAAAATGTCAAAATCATAAACTTGCGGCTACTACAGACTCTAAAACTAAATCAGAGAGTAACGAAATGAAAAAAAAGTTCCACTGAACTAATCTGCCTGTTAAAAGAATAAACTAATTAAATAAAATAATCACATAGGATATTCTCCAAGTCTTCGAATTTAGTACTCCTCGGATCAAGCTGAATGGTGCAGGTTAACTTACAGTCCTCCGAAAATCATTTATAATCACTTTAACAGGTGAATTCTATAGTTTCCATTCATTAAGTGTAGCCTTAACAGGGATTTCTTATTTTAAAAAACGATTACAGCTTGCGCACAGATGCCAAAACTTATTTGTTCCACCTGATAAACGTTAGCAAACTCGCACCAAAAAATAGAAACTTGCAAACAACTGATCTGCAAATGCTTAAAGAGAGTGTCTATTTCGCTTACAGTGCACAATTTCAAAACTAGAATGTTAGTGGTGTGCGAATTAGAACACTTCTATCGTTGAAATATTTGTACATCTGTCTCTGAGAGTACTGGTTTAAGGTCAGCTAAATATTAAGTTAATTGAGGCCTCCGCATTTATTCCTCATTTGAGTTTATTCGTTACACTTGCGCACATGTCGAAATACCCGTTATCGGAATGCAACGTCACCTTTTTGCCATAAGGACCAGTTGGGCGTTTAGGTGTCTCAATGCAATCTCTAAGTAAACAACAGTTTCTGTAACTAGCATAAAAATACTGTGCCTTTAAATGAGAAAAGATAAAAAGCCACATGAACCTCGGCGAGCACACCTTCCTAAAATAAACAACAGGAACAAAGCGACTTCTAACGTGTTGTTGGTAATTTATATCATCCGATGTAAACAAGAGAAAAAGCTAGTTCGACTTACCTGTTTCTTTAAAAGATGACAGTCAACGTTCACTTTGAATTCCGTGCAATGCAACTGACAGGTTGAGAAACAACACCAGACAGTACCCGGATATCAGACCTTCACCCTACTTTGGTAACCGACTAAACCCTACTTGACTCTGTTGCCGTTCAACAGCTAGAGACGCCCATCGCGTGAGTACAACGTAACCAATACACGACTGTCGTTTGTGACATGTGATTTGGAACGGCTCACTTTTTCTGGTGAAGCAATAGGGATTACGTTTATACATTTGACTCGAGGGCAGGCTGGGATTTGTAGTTCATTTGTGTACAAGGTAATTGTGACCATAGACATATATGGATAGACGCCGCATTCACTGTGTTGCCCAGTCGACACGATACGTCTGCGCGTCCGACCTATTGCGAGTGGCAAAAGTGCCATTTAAATTAATACGGGTAGACGTGGAAACCGGGTTTTCTGATGAAAAACAATAAGAATCCCACAAAAACTTATCCATCGCTTACAACTTCTTCAAAACTCTGCTGCCAGGATAATAACCTGTTCTAAATCCACTGAACATATCACACCTATTATCTCTCAACTTCACTGGCTCCCTGTTCACTACTGAATATAATACAAAATACTGCTCTTAACATTTAATGCTCTCCACAGCCTCACTGATCTCCTACAGACTTGCACTCCTCTCACTCACTCAGATCCTCATCTACAGCTGTACTTTCTGTACCACATGTCAAACTCTGTTCTATGGGGACTCGAGCGTCTCTCATAGTGCTCCTCAACTCGGGAATTCTCTTCCCTCTCATATACAGTACGTCAACTCGATTAGATAACACATTTTAAAACTGCGCTCAAAACTTATCTTTTCAAACAGGCATACCAATTATGAATTTTGCACGGTTAATGCCAGTTATCTTTGTTTGTTTGCTAATTATTTCTTTTTGATTTATCATTTTCTTGTTTTAATTTTACTAATGTTTTTCATTTTATTGTAAGGTGACCTTGGATGCTAAGATTATAAAATGGGATTTTCTAATGGCCAAATATAACCAAAACAATTGTTCAGCCTTACCTATGAAATGTAATCCCCCGGGATCTGGTTTGGAGCGTACAGCGGTTTGTACAATCCCAAGCAGCACATTATTCATTACTTCACTCCACAGCAGAACCACTTGCAATATGGCGGTGACGTTGACGTACAATGCTGCTGGTCATGCTGCGTCTAGTAATTCTATGTCTATGATTGTGAGAAGCGCTGTTCAGTGTTACTTACTTTCATATAGATTTGACACCCCTGACTTCTGTTTTGTGTTCTGTTGCATTTTCAGAAGTATCGTGCGTAACTAAAATAATTGATAATGTAACGAAAAGAAAAAAAAAAGAAAAAAGTAAAAGCAATATGAAAGGATTATACTGGAAAACTAGGCCATTAATTACAAAATTAAACAATAGTTACAGCCAACATATACATTAACAGGTTTGCAATTTTTGAGAAACTAATATATAAATTAATGTATAATTTTATATTCAGAAAGAATTCATCAATAATCAGTTTAAATTTAGGTCAGAATTTTACAATAGAAATACTGTATAATACATTACAGACAATTAAAATCAAAGGTAACTGTTAAAATTCATGGCCAATTTTAAATTAATGTTTTAAACAATTTTAAAATAACAGTGCAGTAAAGTACACTATATATTTATAATACTCAAAACCTCAGGGATTAATAAAGTGAACCAAATACCAAAAATACTTTATAATGAATGTTAACTCTAATGTTCAGTAATTTGCACAAATAAACAGGTTTGACAGTGATTATGAACTGGTACTGACCCTCACCCTTGAGGGTCACTGCTGTGTTGCCAAGCTAGTGCTCCTGCCTATTGGAAGTAACAGCAGAGATGTTTGAAAGTTGGAGCCTTTCAATTTCAGATTGATAGGATTAAACCTTCTTAGTAGACTGTCCAGCACCTTGGTCATCCTCACTATGAGGCCTGCAAGTGGCCAGACACGGAATTTTCTGTCAAATATTGTTTACCAGAGTGCATGCAAAACTATCTGCTATCTGCCCAGTAGCACGGCTGCTGGTAGGTTGCTTTCTCTGTGAGGAAAAAGACAAAATTTAATTTAAGGAACACTTAGAAAAATGATTAAAAAACACCTCAATTTTACAATGTTATTAGATTTAAGTTTTGTGTGTTGTAATGATTCCTTGCTGCATCCAAATCAAGTTAGCCTATCTTAATTGCTGCCTGCAGCAGTAATTGTTTTGGATATTTTGAGAGGGATTGATTGAGCATAATGTGTTACTATAAATTACAAAGTACATTTATCTTTTTATTTACATGATATTGTGTATAGTGTTTCTCCTTGCATTATATATGTTTTGTTAGTGCTAGATGTTTCTTCAAGTTCATGTTTATTGTTATGTATACATAGTACAATGAATTTCTTTTTCGGAGGTGTCCTAAGAATAATGACAGTAATGCAATACCAACAAAGGACACACACAAGAAACAGCATAAAATGAATATATATATATATATATATATATATATATAGTGGTATATGGCCGGCTTGTCATCCCGGCCAATACCCCCAGGCCGCCAGATGGAGCCCTCCCTGCAGTATGGAGGTGCCCCGAAGACCAGCAGGGAATCATGGACTATGTAGTTTTTATACACGACCCTGCTGGATACCACAGGGGCCGCAAGAGGGAGCTGCAGGGAGGACCGAAGAATCATTTGTGCCCTATAACCCGGAAGTGCGTCATAGGAAGAGCGACAACAGAATTGATGTGCTTCCGTGGTGAAGAAAAGGACTTGTACCTGACCCGGAAGTGATAAAGAATCACATGGACTGGGGATTGGGAACACTTCCAGGTCAGGATGTATAAAAGGACTGTGGGAGCTCCCAGATGGTGAGCTGACCTGAGTGGAAGGGTGGCAACGCGTCTGGGAGTAGTGGAGAGTTATTGTATTATTGTGATTATTTGTATGAGTATAGTGGAGGAGAGGGTGCTTTGTGCACTGTTGCATTTAAATAAAGTCAACCTTTGGACTTTTTCCTAGTGTCTAGAGGTGTGGACAAGGGTTCAAGGGAGTGATAGCGTCCCCTATCTGCGACAATATATATATATATATATATATATATATATATATATATATATATA
>JANRMT010062793.1:7788064-7811401 GCA_026402145.1 Polypterus bichir lapradei
ATTCTACCTAACATAAATGACCTCAATCAGTCCTCATTGTATTCAGGGTTCTCATGGAAGGACTTGATGATGACGGTCACGTGGACTTCTGGCCTTAAATCCATCAATATAGGAACATCACGGTGCTTTGATTAGATGAAAACCAGGAAAAGAACAGAAGAGAGAGTAGGGGTTAGTACGGATTTTGGAGCCACCATGAACAGTTATGATAATTAATTGAATATACAGAGCATGAGGATTAAACTAAAATGAAGTTATGAGAAAGCCATGTTAAAGTAATGTGTTTTTAGCAGTTTTTTAAAGTGCTCCACTGTATAAGCCTGGAGAATTCCTACTAGCAGGCTATTCGAGATTTTAGGTGTATAACAGCAGAAGGCTGCTTCACCACTTCTTTTAAGTTTAGCTCTTGGAATTCTGAGCAGACACTCATTTGTAAATCTAAGGTTACGATTTGGAATATAAGGTGTTAGACATTCCAATATATAAGATGGAGTGAGATTATTTTAGGCTTTGTAAACCATAAGCAGTATTTTAAAGTCAATTCTGAATGACACAGGTAACCAGTGTAGTGACATCAAAACTGGAGAAATGTGCTCTGATTTTCTTTTCCTAGTTAGGATTCTAACAGCTGCATTCTGCACTAGTTGCAAACGATTTATGTCTTTTTTGGGTAGTCCTGAAAGGAGTGCGTTACAGTAATCTAGTCGACTGAAAACAAAAACGTGAACTAATTTCTCAGCATCTTTCAATGATATAAGAGGTCTAACTGTTGCTATATTTCTTAAGTGAAAAAATGCAGAAATAAACAGTCAAGTAATACGAATTACCTTAGCGATGTTTTCAGAGAGGACCCAGGTGCCGAATCTATTTGGATGTAGACCATCCCACTTGAAGAAACACGGCCTCTCCCAGAAGAGGTCCCAGTTGTCTATGAACCCGATGTTTTGATTCTCGCAGAAGCCTTTCAGCCAGTTGTTTAATCCCGGCAGACGACTGTAGTACTCATTTGATCTTCTAACGAGAGGTAGGGGACCCAAGATGAAAATCCTTGCAGACAGGGTCTTCTCCTTCGTGGCTTTGACTAGTGCTGCGAAGTCAGCCTTGAGAATCTCCGACTGTCGGTGTCTGACATCGTTTACCCCAGCGTATTTGTTTCCCATTGTATCACCATTTAATAGTGGGTTTCGGAGAAGCGACAACGTCTCCTTGGGGTGCGTTCAGCACCCCCTTCACAACAGGCGCAGCAGACTGGCCGCAACTGGGGGTTGGGTACCGAAGTCGCCAGGGGGGCTTGCCCCCTAGTAATATACAGTATATATAATACATAATATTATTGTTCAATATAAATGTTAATGTTTTGGGCACATGCACCGTCCTTTGTATGTAACAGCCAGATCTACAGCGTAAAGTCACGAGTGCAGAGCTTCCCATGTACATATACAAAGTACAGTGATGGCAAAAGTGTATTCTTGATCCAATGTAGAATCATCGGCATGAGTTGAGTGTACCTCTGTTATAGCGCGTCTATGTGAAAACAGCAGTGTCAAATGCGTGGGGGCGGGGGGGGGACTTGAGATCGTGAATGCGGCTGAGAGAATAACAGAAAAAAAAAACAAAGCTAACCTTTACAGGTCTGATTAAGGTCTAAATTATGTAATATGTAATTTTGAAATTATACTGTATGTTAGACCTTGTATATTGTTATATTTACATTTTAAGTTGTTTCTATTTAGCTGCATTATATTTAAATAGTTCTATTTAATGTTACTTGCTTTTTTTATTTAGCTGTATTTCTTATCTTTTTATTATCTTTTGCATAATCTGAGTAGCAAACAATGCTGCCATTTCAATAAATGTTGTATGTATATAAATGTGTATGTGACAAAAAAAGAAATGTTGAATCTAGAAACCAAAAAGCATATCAAAGAAAAGTCAATAACCAGGGAAATCCACAAAACAATATATTTTCAATGATAATTCTCCACAACTCTGTGCCAGTCTGAAGGGCCTGACCTCTGTCTGGACTTAAATAGGCAGACAACGATTCACCAGCAGTTTATCATTATGGTATTAGCCCCTGAAACTGTTTTAATGGGACATGACACATTATTAAATATACTAGAACATAATATACAATAAACAAAACAATATTTAAAACACAACATACAAAAGGACAAATACATAATCCATGACATAATGTACATCATACTAATAATTAGGGAAAAGCAAAATCATCACAGAAATGAAAGCACACTGAAAAAATTCAACAATAGCTTGCATCTCTAATGTATACAGATCCTCATAGCAATTCAGTCTTTTCTGCTGTTAGAATGACACACTGCAGTTTATATTTTGAATGAGCAGAAGCAATGCCATACCACTCTGTTACGTAGAAAGTGAGGGTGCTTTAAATAACACCTCCATAAAACCATACCAACAGTAATTGGGAGTATGTTATGCCTTTTAAGCTAAGAGGAAAAATAAACATACACTACTGAGATTTTTTGATAACAGAAGTTATATTTTCATCCCATGCTAGACTGTGAGTAACAGTTATACCAAGACATTTAAATGTTTTTACCCAATTGACACTGACATTTATAACAAAGAGAGTAGGAGGCAAGGTCTTTTAAAATCCACAACCATTTAAAATATTTCAGAACATTCAAGTCAGTTGTTCAGGGTGCACCGACTGGCCAGCCAGTTCACATTCCTCTTATATGTTACCTCATACCATTTGTGATCAGGCCAAGCAGGGTGGTGTCATTAGCAAATTTCAGCAGTGTTACTGGTGGGTTGCTTAAGTTGCAGTCACTGGTATAGAGAGAGAAAAGGAGAGGATATAAAAGACAGCCCTTAGGGGACACCATGAAAAGGGTTGGGGCCCTAACTGATATTTTCCCAGCATCACCGTCTGACATCTGTTCTTTAAAAAGTCAGAAATCCAGAGACATGTGGCATAGTCCAGGTTTATACTGAGAAGGTTGTCATGGAAAAGCTCCTGTATGGACATGTTAAATGCAGAACTGTAATCCATAAATGAGATCCTAGCATAAGTAGCTGAGGAGTCTAAATGCTGCAAGACGTAGTGCAGAGCCATGTTCATTGCATCTTCAATTGATCTTTTAGCTCAGTAAGCAGAATGTAATGGGTCAAGTAAAGAATCTGTGACAGATGTGAGATGTTGGAGAATCAGACATTTAAAAGTCTTCATTATTACAGAGGTCAGCATCATATTTTGCTTCTTAGGCACAGGGGTGATTGTGGATTTCTTTGAAACAAACATGGATTTCATATTGAACCAAAGATTGACTGAAAATGTCTGTAAAATAAAGAAGTTCCTAAGTAGACAGGGACTTTTTAAACCTGCAACAACAAACTGTTCAGCTCATAAGGTTAAAAAGGGATTAGGCTAACTGGAATTTGCAACCAGTTATCACTTGTAAAGCTGCTCAAATAACGACTATTCAGTCATACTAAAGCTCATTTGTTCAGCTAATAGCCAAGTTGTCCCAATATCTCATCCAGATATGTTTTAAAAACTGTCAAGGTTTCTGCTTCAACTATATGACTAATTATTTTTTTCCTGATTCCTATAAGCCTTTATATGAAGAAGGGGCTCTGTGTGAAGTGATATTGGTCTCAGATGTGTTTCCCATTAATTTCCATCAATATCACAGAGTACGTGATTTACTATTTAATTTAAAAAGTTCTGCTGAGTCAGCTCTGTCAATTCTTTTGAAAAAAGTGTTCACTATAAAAGGTTGCCATATAAAGTAAGGAGGACTGACTAATTAACCCTTACCCATAATGTGGGGCATTGGATTCAGTTCTGAGGTGCCTGCAATCTACAGTTTGTTACTTATAAGGCAATCCAAGTTGACAGAGCTTTTAACATCAATGGCACTGACATTCCAGCATATTACCAGCCAAATAAGTTATATGATGTTGTTATATGCAATGGCTGAACATATTTCCTATTCTTTGTTATTTTAAATAACAGCATTAATGGTTTAAAATATCTTTGTTAGCATGAGCACTGTGCTGTAAACTTCCCCTTTGTTACTGTAGACAGAGCTGGAAGCCAGGCTGGGTTTAGTTCAGAGCCTAGGCATGATGCCTCTTCTGAATTTAGCAGACAAGCTGTCAAGGGAACAATGAGGAACTTTTAGCATGGATATTAATGCATTATTTTAAATAATAATTCCACATATACAGTCTACATGTCTATATGGTTATGTTTCTGTCATGGTCTCATCCTTAGTTCAAGTATGTTTTTATTTTAATCCTTGTATTGATTTTAAAATTTAATTTGGCGAGTATTATTGATTTTTTTGTCTCCTTTTATGTTGTATGTTTTGATTAATATTATTTTGTTTATGAATAGCTTTGTGCTTATGAATGGTGTTTTATTGTGGCTTACATATTGAGTCTCAGGGGATGGGGCCACCTGATGCCACACCTGGGAGGCAAACTGCTGTTTAAGAAGAAATATCCTGTTACAACACTTATCTCAAAATACCAAAAATGAGACATTTGCCTCTGAAATGTAGGTCCGGGCTGTCTGAAGCCTGATCTTTTGGTTGGGGTTATCCCAAATTGTAAGGCCTTGGAATACACAGGCACAGAAAGGAGAAAGCGTAGCATCAAAACAATCTTTACAATCTTCATCATCAAAGAATTAATCAAGAAGGAGGGAAACTGTGTAAAACTGTGGCTCTTTGAAAAAATTAGTAAATGTTTATTACAGAGAATACACCAATATAAAAATATCATAAAGAAGAGCAACAGAGGTGTGCCTGTTCAAAGTACAAAGTAATGCCAATTCACAATCCAGAAATCAGTAACTATAAAATAGAGCAAAAACAAGCAAAACGAAAAATAAAGACAAAGAAAAGAAAAAAATCTGCAAAAATACTTATAAACCCTGCTTCCTCTAGCTGAATGTTGTAGTGGTTCTGTCATCTGAAATTCTGTCTTAAGGGGACAGGGCACATAATTAAACATATTAACATAATACACAAACAAATCAATAATATTAACACAACGTAAACAAAACAATATTTAAAACATAATGACATAACACATACCTAATAACCTATTATACAAAGTAATAATGTTGAACAAAGCATATAAGTAACAAATCTATACTAATGAAAGGCAAAGCCCTCACTGACTGACTGATTGACTCACTGACTCACTCATCACTAATTCTACAACTTCCCGTGTAGGTAGAAGGCTGAAATTTGGCAGGCTCATTCCTTACAGGTTACTTACAAAAGTTAAGCAGGTTTCATTCTGAAATTCTACGTGTAACAGTCATAACTGAATACTACTTACGTACATATATACGGCCATAGCCTGCAGCGCGGTCGCCATGTGAGGCGGAGTTGCGTCCCCCATCACCACGCCTCCCACGTAGTTGGCTGCCTGCCCATATAAGGCCATCCGTTAGCAGCACTCCAAGCTGTGAGGAAACAGTAAAAAGGAGGCGTGTCAGACGTCGTGGTACATTTTCTGATGCAGCTAGATGGAAACAACTTCGTCATGCTGTCGCTAAATACTCACAGAAAAATCCACAAGTTAATAGACACGGTGTCACTAAATATTCGCAGGCAAATCCACAATTTAATAGAGATGCTGCCAAAAACGAAACAATGCAAGAAAGCAGGAAAGAAAGAAAGCAAGGTAAAGAAACGGAAAGAATATCTTATTTATAAACAGCGCAAATATATTCACATGTACTTAACCTATATTACAACTATATACACATATAAATTAGACACCCAGACACACACAATCCCCACACGTTCCCCAGTCCTTTATCTGAACTTTCTTTTAAAAGTTTATATTCACACGGCCTGGGAAGTGTGCAGTGAATCCAGCGACCAATCCTGATGTGCGCCGCGGACACGTTTACTTAATTTACATGTAAAGAAGCGGTCTCACCGGCTCGGCGACAGTTCCTTTATTGAAGAATGAAGTCCATCTCACCCGGGTGACTCAGCGTTAGCGTCCATCCATGGCCGACGCCCGCTCCACAACAGACAAGTAAAGCCGTCAGCTCCGAATATCCCTTTTAGGTTAGCAGGCACCCCTTCTACGTGCACCCAACCATCCTTATTACAGAGTCTTCCTTGCTTTACCATTGGTTATGTTATTTTTAAAATGTTTCCTTTTCTTTTTCATAACTTCTTTACACTACTTCTCTGCTGCGAAGTGCGGGTATTTTGCTATCTACACATATAAAAGGCAAAGCCCTCACTGACTCATCACTAATTCTCCCACTTTCCATATATGTGGGAAGCTGAAATTTTGCGTGCTCATTCCTTGCAGTGTACTAATAAAAGTTAGGTATGTTTCATGTCCTATTACAACACCCAAGGGTGGGAAATGGGTGTACCCCCTAAACTGTATATAAAGATAGAGGAAACCCCTCCTTACTATTTCTGCTACTTCCAATTTTCCCATGCTCATCCTTTACACTGTACTTACAAACGTTAAGTATGTTTCATTTCGTGTTGTGCCCCGTAATGAACTTTTGAAAATAACGTCTTCTTTTTGGCGGTTCTCACCATTACGCCATAAGGAAGTTTAGGAACTGAGCTCTCCTTTTGGCGGTTTCATTCCTTATTTCCATTAAAAGAGGATTTATTTCACACACAAGGGCCACCCCCGGTCCCCCTTCCTTTTTCCATACGGCCGCTGTCCACACACCTACCACGTGGTTGGCTCCCTGCCTATATACATTAATGAACATCCCGTGCTCATGTGCCTCCTCACTCGCTTCCTTACTGTCCTCAGCTGTTCGTGCTCACCGCTCCCTTCTTCTTTCCTCCACAACTTCAAGCCTGTTATTGTTCGCCTTGCTTCACGTTTGCCTGCTGGTGACTCCTGCCTTTTCGTTTACTTCACCACTTTACTACGAAACTTACAACCACCTGAACTTTGCAATGGCACCAGGCTTTAGATCGAATCTCTGCACAAGAACCTCATTGAGGCAACTGTCTTCACTGAAACAGGCTCAGAGAAGACTGTATTTATTCCTCGCATCCCTCTCATACCCTCTGACCTTCCAATTCAAACGCCTCCAATTTCCAGTAAGGGTCTGCTTCGCTATGACAATAAATGAGTCACAGGGCCAGACTCTAAAAAAGGTCGGCATTGACTTGACACAAGATTGCTTCTCACATGGCCAACTGTACGTTGCATGCTCAAGAGTAAGCTCAGCAGACATTTTACAGCCTGAAGGCAGAACTGCAAGCGTTGTTTACAAAGAGATCCTTACATCCTAAAAATGTGTATTTCTCATATACAACATTTACAATCATACTCATCATTCTCAATACTAAAATAAGCCTACGACAATTACATTGACAATCACGTTACGTTATTTTTAAAATGTTACCTTTTTTTCATAACTTCTTTAACACACTACTTTGCTAGTATTAAATAAAATTTTGCTTAAGCTGTATAACACATCCTTTAGTGTGTTTGTCAGTCATTGTCCAACCTTCTATATCCTAACACAGGGTCATGGGGGTCTGCTGGAGCTAATCCCAGCCAACACAGGGCGTAAGGCAGGAACAAATCCCAGGCAGGGCGCCAGCCCACCGCAGGGCACACACACCCACACACCAAGCACACACTAGGGACAATTTAGGATTGCCAATGCACCTAACCTGCATGTCTTTGGAGCATCCGGTGGAAACCCACGCAGACACGGGGAGAACATGCAAATTCCACGCACTCGTTAGTGTGACTGCTTCCGCATTAAAGTTTGCTTGTGTCTTTCGGTTTGTTTGTTTATTCTGAGTATGGACTCCTTGCTTGAGACCTAAGGCACTGTTTTTAATGTTTGGACTTTTTTACTTTTAGGTTTGGCTTTTGTTTCTCTTCTTTGTGCCTGCCTTTATTTTTGCCCTATTTTTGTAATTCTTCAATATACAGTACGTATATTTAAATGTTAATGGAATTTGTTTAGTTTATTTGGGTTGAATGGTGTTTCAGTTTTCCTTTCTCCCTTTAAAGACATTTTAACTTTTACGACTGTGCGCTGTTTTTGGGTCTGTGCAGGCCAAAATCATGTCTCTTGAGTCTAAGGCCAGGCTGCATGAGCTGATGAGGTCTCCTGTTTTGGGTTCAGATCCATGTGAATTACAGGTGTGACTTTTGTTATTTTTTGTGGCCTGCACTATTTTTGAATTTCCCAGCTGGAAGGATCACAACTACAGATTTCACATGCATCTTGATAAACTGCTTTCAGTGTCAGCACAGCTTAATAGTTTGTGGAATGATACACAATTCAACAGTTTACTAGTTCAACCCAATTAATGTTTGCCTCTATGACTGGCACATATTACAACCCTGTTTATAAGGTACTGGAGTGTAATGCTTTTCTCTTTTTGGCAAAGAAAATTAATAATATCCATCTCAATAGTTACAGGTAAAGGATTGTGAGAAGGTGCTGAGTCTAAAACATGCTTGTCACTAGACACACACTGAGTGATCCAACACCCTTCTCAACAGAAGACAAAGCTACAATTATTAATATTTCAGTGTCCAAATTAGGGGAAGAGAGAACAAAGGGATCAACAAGAAATACTAGCTGTGGTACTTCAAGACACCTTTGTCTATTAGGAAGCACGTAACCTTTTTCAGCTTAATCTTTGATATTGTAACAATCAACCTCCAGATTACTCCTTTCCTGTGAGCTCTAGGCATGTTCCCAACTTTGAATTTGCGTGATATTGCCTGTCATGCTTGCCCGCCAGAGCCAAATGACTTTGAAATGCTGAAGGCAAGGCATGCCCTACTGCTATTTATGTCTTATTGGCCTTTCACATCTAATGAAAACACGGCCAAATTTTAAAAGAGGTCTAGCATCAATGGATGACATTTTGACAAAGCTACTTGTTGCCTTTATTTCTCTGAATGTTGTACCAGTTTACTGATTTCTGGATTATTCCTCTGGCTCATCTAATACTTCTAACTGATCTTGCCCTGCAATCACAAATGAGATTTTTAAATTATCTCTGGCTTTGTACTGCTTCATTATACAACATTCCAAGTCTTATGAGTTTTCTGGTGGAAGAATTCACCAAACACTAAGAATAATTCTCTAAAGTCGAGAGAATGGAAAAAAATGTGCCAATCAACAAATGACCCCGTAATGGCAAAGTTGACTCAGACCATAGAAAGGTGAATGTATAATGATAGCTGATACTGAACATTTTAGTGGTAGCTTTTGTCCTCTATTAATGTGCATTTGAAGACGCCAACATTACAGATGTGATAGTGGAAAGATGTCACTAGCAACTGAAGTCCTTTAAAAAATAAAATGTTAAAAATGTAGCAGAAAACAACACATCATTATCTGCTTTTGCTAGTATTATAAATTTTCCTTCTTTCTTTCGGAAATTAGTTGATTGCTGCTATCAGTTTCCTCCAGTTCATCGTTCAGACCAGCATCCAGCATTAGTATGATATACTGTAAGTGTACCATACACTGTGCCCCAGCAGTGATAATGTTTTGTCATGTTCAAGTACAACAGAAACTTTCAAAATTACAAGGTGGACATTTCAAAAAGTTTTTTTTTATTTTTCTCCTTTTTTTCCCTTTTTTAATGCATTGTGAAGATGTTTTGTGCATGTTGCAGTGGAGTTTAGTACAGTGTTAGATTAGCTTCAGTTTCTGGAACTGGTGCTTCTTTCACTGGAAGTACTGTATTTCAGTCCTCTGGGGCACCAAGTGTAGTCATGAAGGTGACACTTGATCTACTATTTGAGGCGCATGCTTTATTAGGGAAGCTGTTACCAGGAGATGCATGCAAAGAGATTATCTGCAAACAGCTCAGCATTTAAGTTTTACATATGTAATTGTCTGTATAATGCAACTTAGTATATTAATGACTTTGTCGTATCAAGGCTCCTGTACATAATATTAATATGTCCATAGTGGCAAATCATAAAAGCAAAAATAGTAACAATAAAAAGATCAGTTTTGAAGCAAACATATTAGTAAAAGCAAGATGGTGCATTGTATTGATAACAAAAAATAAATGTTTTAGTTAATCACATCATGCCCGAATGAAATAAAGGCTAAATTTCATAAAATTCATGTGATATTTTCTTTTACAAATATAATCATTACCCTACTCTGAAATAATGTAGCCTACCATGAGGTTTTCTGTTAAATTTTATACTAGGGCTATGCTAAGTCCATGGTGGGCACCTTGCTAAAGAGATCCTCCTATTGTGCATTTTTATCATATGAAAGAACTAGGGGGCTTTGCCCCCCACTCACTTTGCTCACCAACCACTTCACATCTCTGCCACTCACATATGTGGATTTCACTTTCACCATACAACAAATCTTTTAATTATCGCGGATATACCTCTTCATTGGGAAGAAGCACTACTTTTCTCTGTTGGCAACACGAATTAGACAATCTACAAGTCTCCAACTTAAAGTTAAAATCCAAACAATATATTCAATCTCTTTTTGCTGTTCCGTTATTTCACCGAGTAATAATTTCAGTTTGTTTGCACTACTGCGATCTTTACTATCATTTTTGTCAGACTTTCGAATTTTAGTATTTTCATTATCTTTAACCTGCTCTGCATAGGTATCACACCAATGTTTTTGAATTCTTTATGATGTTCTACTTTGTCATTTACTCTTTGTCTTTTATTTCCGGCCCCAGGCGTGGTTAAATCTCTTGGCACAAAGTCTCGTCTCGCGGGACATGAAGATATCTCTCTGAAAAAGTCACGTCTCGTCCCAGGCTATAAAGTCTTGTCTCATCCCAGGATTTTTTTATTATACATGAGAGATAACTTTATTATCTTGTGCTCACATGGCATATTTTACAGTTTATTTTCCTTGATATCATAAATATTTGTCTTTTAGCACTGACGTTCAACAAATTAGTGGTTGGTTGCACATTTCAAATACCTTTAAACATGTTTATTTAATTTAAAAATGTTTATTATATAATATTTATGATCCTAGGAGCTATGTTGTCCGGGGCTTTATGCCCCTGGTAGGGCCACCCAAGGCAAACTGGTCCTAGGTGAGGGATGAGACAAAGAACGGTTCAACAAACCTCCAATGAAGAGTAAAAACTGTGGACGACGTTTTCCCTTGCCCGGACGCGGGTCACCGGGGCCCCCCTCTGGAGCCAGGCCTGGGGGTGGGGCTCGATGGCGAGCGCCTGGTGGCCGGGCCTACACCCATGGGGCTCGGCCGGGCACAGCCCGAAGAGGTAACGTGGGTCCTCCTTCCCATGGGCTCACCACCTATGGGAGGAGCCAAGGAGGTCAGGTGCAATGTGAGTTGGGTAGTGGCCGGCGGCGGGGACCTTGGCGTTCTGATCCTCGGCTACAGAAACTGACTCTTGGGACGTGGAATGTCACCTCTCTGAAGGGGAAGGAGCCTGAGCTAGTGCGCGAGGTTGAGAGGTTCCGGCTAGATATAGTCGGACTCACCTCGACGCACAGCTTGGACTCTGGAACCAATCTCCTTGAGAGGGGCTGGACTCTCTACCACTCTGGAGTTGCCTCCGGTGAGAGGCGCCGAGCAGGTGTGGGCATACTTACTGCCCCCCGACTTGGAGCCTGTGCGTTGGGGTTTACCCCGGTGGACGAGAGGGTGGCCTCCCTCCGCCTTCGGGTGGGGGGAAGGGTCCTGACTGTTGTTTGTGCGTATGCGCCGAACAGCAGTTTGGAGTATCCACCCTTTTTGGAGTCTCTAGAGGTGGTGCTAGAGGGCATACCTTCTGGGGATTCCCTCGTTTTGCTGGGAGACTTCAATGCCCACGTGGGCAATGACAGTGAGACCTGGAAGGGCGTGATTGGGAGGAATGGCCCCCCCGATCTGAACCCGAGCGGTGTTCTGTTATTGGACTTCTGTGCTCGCCACGGATTGTCCATAACGAACACCATGTTCAAGCATAAGGGTGTTCATATGTGCACTTGGCACCAGGACACCCTAGGCCTCAGTTCGATGATCGACTTTGTGGTTGTGTCGTCGGACTTGCGGCCATATGTCTTGGACACTCGGGTGAAGAGAGGGGCGGAGCTGTCAACTGATCACCACCTGGTGGTGAGTTGGCTTCGATGGTGGGGGAAGATGCCGGTCAGACCTGGTAGGCCCAAACGTGTTGTGAGGGTCTGCTGGGAACGGCTGGCAGAGTCCCCTGTCAGAAGTAGCTTCAACTCCCACCTTCGGCAGAACTTCGACCACGTCCCGAGGGAGGTGGGGGACATTGAGTCCGAATGGGCCATGTTCCGTGCCTCTATTGTTGAGGCGGCTGACCGGAGCTGTGGCCGTAAGGTGGTCGGTGCCTGTCGCGGCGGCAATCCCCAAACCCGTTGGTGGACACCGGCGGTGAGGGATGCCGTCAAGCTGAAGAAGGAGTCCTATAGGACCTTTTTGTCCTGTGGGTCTCTGGAGGCAGCTGATAGGTACCGACAGGCCAAGCGGAATGCGGCTTCGGTTGTTGCTGAGGCAAAAACTCGAGCATGGGAGGAGTTTGGAGAGGCCATGGAGAACGACTTTCGGACGGCTTCGAGGAGATTCTGGTCCACCGTCCGGCGTCTCAGGAAGGGGAAGCAGTACAGTGTCAACACCGTATATGGTGGGGATGGTGCGCTGCTGACCTCGACTCAGGACGTTGTGGGTCGGTGGGGGGAGTACTTCGAAGACCTCCTCAATCCCACTAACATGCCTTCCAATGAGGAAGCAGAGCCTGGGGACTCTGAGGTGGGCTCTCCCATCTCTGGGACTGAAGTCACCGAGGTGGTCAAAAAACTCCTTGGTGGCAGGGCCCCGGGGGTGGATGAGATACGCCCGGAGTTCCTTAAGGCTCTGGATGTTGTAGGACTGTCTTGGTTGACACGTCTCTGCAACATCGCATGGACATCGGGGACAGTGCCTCTGGATTGGCGGACTGGGGTGGTGGTCCCCCTCTTTAAAAAGGGGGACCGGAGGGTGTGTTCCAACTATAGAGGGATCACACTCCTCAGCCTCCCTGGAAAAGTCTATTCGGGGGTTCTGGAGAGGAGGGTCCGTCGGATAGTCGAACCTCGGATTCAGGAGGAACAGTGTGGTTTTCGTCCTGGTCGCGGAACAGTGGACCAGCTCTACAGCCTTAGCAGGGTCCTGGAGGGTGCATGGGAGTTTGCCCAACCAGTCTACATGTGCTTTGTGGACTTGGAAAAGGCGTTCGACCGTGTCCCTCGGGGAGTCCTGTGGGGGGTGCTCCGGGAGTATAGGGTACTGGACCCCCTGATAAGAGCTGTTCAGTCCCTGTACAACCGGTGTCAGAGCTTGGTCCGCATTGCCGGCAGTAAGTCGAGCCCGTTTCCAGTGAGAGTTGGACTCCGCCAGGGCTGCCCTTTGTCACCGATTCTGTTCATAACTTTTATGGACAGAATTTCTAGACGCAGCCAGGGTGTTGAAGGGGTCCGGTTTGGTGGACTCAGGATTGGGTCACTGCTTTTTGCAGATGATGTTGTCCTGTTTGCTTCATCAGGCCGTGATCTTCAGCTCTCTCTGGAGCGGTTCGCAGCTGAGTGTGAAGCGGCTGGGATGAGAATCAGCACCTCCAAATCCGAGACCATGGTCCTCAGCCGGAAAAGGGTGGAGTGCCCTCTCAGGGTTGGGGGCGAGATCCTGCCCCAAGTGGAGGAGTTTAAGTATCTCGGGGTCTTGTTCACGAGTGAGGGAAGAATGGATTGTGAGATCGACAGGCGGATCGGTGCGGCATCCGCAGTGATGCGGGCTCTGCATCGGTCTGTCGTGGTGAAAAAAGAGCTGAGCCGTAAGGCAAGGCTCTCAATTTACCAGTCGATCTACGTTCCTACCCTCACCTATGGTCATGAGCTATGGGTAGTGACCGAAAGAACGAGATCGCGAATACAAGCGGCTGAAATGAGTTTCCTCCGCAGGGTGTCTGGGCTTTCCCTTAAAGATAGGGTGAGAAGCTCAGTCATACGGGAGGGGCTCAGAGTAGAGCCGCTGCTCCTCCGCATCGAAAGGAGTCAGATGAGGTGGCTCGGGCATCTGATCAGGATGCCTCCTGGACGCCTCCCTGGTGAGGTGTTCCGGGCACGTCCAACCGGGAGGAGGCCCCGGGGAAGACCCAGGACACGCTGGAGGGACTATGTCTCCCGGCTGGCCTGGGAACGCCTTGGGATTCTCCCGGAAGAGCTGGAAGAAGTGGCCGGGGAGAGGGAAGTCTGGGCTTCTCTCCTTAAGCTGCTACCCCCGCGACCCGACCTCGGATAAGCGGAAGAGGATGGATGGATGGATGGATGGATGGATGTTTATTTATTTTCAAACACATATACGATCATGCCCATCAGTAAGAGTTAAAATGCTCAGTTTTCTGTAGTTGCTTTGTCCTGTCCATTACTCTCTAGGGCTGGAGTCTATCCTGGCAGCATTAGGTTCATGTCAGGAATCAATCCTAGATGTGGTGCCAGCCTCACATGATGCCAATTTAGAGTTGGCAATTAACCAAACTTGCACATATCTGAAGTAACAGTGAACATTAAAATGTATATTTATAGTACACTATTTATAATTAAGATCTAAAGAATATATGTAAATATTTAAACTATATTTATGAACCAACATAAATACATATGCATAAGCATTTACTGTAGCATCAAATTGACATTATTCAAGTTTTATCAAGCTGCAAGGCCCTGGTCAAAGTTATTTGCAACTTGTTATTTGCAGTTTATTTTCAGGTTTTGAATTATCATTAAAATATTCACTCTTTTTGCAAGGACTTCCGGGAGCTATTTTATATTTTCACACAACATAATGATGAGAGGGAAGATAAGCCCACACTGATCCAAAAGGTATGCTAGGCTGTTAACCTTATCCTCAGAAGATATCAGTAGTAAACTGATATTTCAGAAAGTACTAGCATTACCAGTCTGTTGGAGACCCAGTCAACACTAGAAGAGCTGATTTAGCTATCTGCATGAGCATAAGAGTATAATGTGTCTGCCTTCATTGTCAGAGGATTCATTTCAGCTTCATGCACTCAAGTATTTGTTAACACAGCCTTGACATTTTTATGACACCAACAACAGTCAACAAGGTTCCAAAGGGTCCTTATAAGCCATGGATCACTTTTTTCATTTACATGACTTTATGGTGAGAAAGTATTTTGTTTACATATGAATGTTTATTAGTGCTATAAAGAATTTTCAGTCCATACTAACCATTTGTAAATATGCACCAGACTCAGCACATCTATGGTATAGCATTCCACAGTGGAAAAGGATTGTCATAAGTCACTGTCAGTACTTCTAACTGATGATGGTAGTCTATGCTAGCATGATTGAAATACCCACATTTAGAGGTGCCATAGTGTAAAAATCAGAAGTCTCTCACCATGGTCAAGAAAATAAAGTTAAGAAGTGCTAAAAATATCTATGATCCACTTTTATAAAATAGCAGTTGTTTAAATGATGTTATCAGAAGGTTTAGAGAGTTTACTCAGACCAGTAAGTGTGATCACAGTGTAGTAGCTTGGAGCTATGTGGGTTGTTTAAACAATGTATAAAATGTTTATTCTTAAATGGTGTCAATCTATGGTCATGGACTGAGAGCACTTTCTGTTAAAAAGCTTGCCTTTATTTAGATTTGCAGTAGATCATGAAATCTTCCATATGCTTGATGCAAGTAGAAAGCTCAAGAAAGCAATCAAAACCTTTTTCAGAGAATTATCACTACCAAAAAATCACAATATGAATGGTTTCCTAACAGGATAGCAATTCTGATAATCAGCTTAGTCGGCACCACTTTAGTGAAAACCATTTGTACTGAAACAGCACAAGCTACGCCCACATTGGAGCATGTGGTTGTGTCAGTGAAATACAATTTACAGTACAATAGAGTTTATTTTTGCAGAGCCCAAAATCACACAAGGAGTGCCGCAATAGACTTTAACAGACCCTGATTTTTGACAGCCTCCCAGTCTTGACAAGAAATAACACCTAAAAATCCTTTGTAGGGAAAAAATTTTAAAAAATCTTGAGAAAAGCAATTCAGAGAGACACCCCTTTCCAGGTAGGTTGGGCGTGCAGTGGGTGTCAAAAAATGTGGTAAGCACAATGCAAAGCCCAGAACAGAACACAAGTAATCCTCAATGCAATATAGTAGTACAATAGTACTAGTACAGAGCAAAATGCAAGTATAGGTTATATCACATAATAGGATTCCGTTTTGTTCAGAGTCCTGGAGACCTCAGCCATCAAGCTACCCCAACACTGGCCATTCCACAGCTGGACCAACAATTCTGATGAAAAGACCCTTCTACCCAATGATTCCAATGCTCCTCTATCTGAAATGATTTTTTCTTAGGCAGGCACACAACTTGGCATTAGGGTAGTGGCACTATGTGCCACATTTCAAAGAAACAGCATAGGTAAGGGTTAGTAACCAATTATAACTAAATATTACTTATGTTTTATTGCTAATGACTAACAACAGAGATGCAGTATGCACAGTTAATCAACAGCTCCAGTCTGGGTATGCTACACTGAAATAGCGAGACTTCAGCCGGGATCTGGAAGCTGAGACTGAAGGGGAACCTTTTATAGTAGCAGGCCGATCTTTCCACAGCTTTGGGCCCCTGTAACTAAAAGCTTGACCTGCCCACTGCTATTTTATTAATCCTTGGACTCATCTTGATCTTAAGATCTTGACATCTTAATGTGCACTCTGGTTTGTAAGTAATGATAAGTTCAGATAAGTAAGCCGGACCCTGGCCATTTAAGGCTGCAGTAGTCAATCCTACTAGAAATAAATGAATGAAGTAATTTCTCAGTATCCCACATATTTAGAAAATGCCTTAATTTCCCAACATTTTTAAGATGGAAGAAACGTTACTGTAATGTGTGCTTTAAATGATATGCTAGAATCAAAGATAACACCTAGATTTGTGGGCTGATTCGGTAAAACTAATGGTTATTCTAACTGAGTTAAATGATGACAAAATATTCCCTCCAATATTTAATATGTCTGTTGTGGTCTATGGCTGGCCAGTCATCCTGGCCAATACCCCCAGGCCACCAGGTGGAGCCCTCCCTGCAGCATGGAGGTGCCCTGAATACCAGCAGGGTATTATGGACAATGGAGTTTTCATCCACAGCCCTGCTGGATACCACAGGGGCCACTAGAAGGAGCTGCAGGGAGGAGCAACAAGTATTTTTCCTACAACCCGAAAGTGTGTCCTAGTCACATGGACAAAGGGAATGACGTGCTTCCGGGTTGAAGAAAAAGAGTTTTCATCTGACCCGGAAGTGCTAGGAAGTCGCATGGGCAGGGGTTCAGAAGCACTTCCGGGTCACGGACTATAAAAGGACTGTGGGAGATCCCAGACGTTGAGCTGAGCTGGGTGGCAGGGTGGCAACGCATCTTGGAGTGGAGGATTGTTTATTATTGAGAATTTTGATTTATTATATGAGTATTGTGGAGAGGAGGGTGCTTTGTGCACTGTTTATTAATAATAAAGTCAATTATTGGACTTTTATTTGGTGTCTGGCATATTGTCTGAGGGTTCAAGGGAGGAATAGCGCCCCCTATCTGTCATACTGTTTTATCTGTGTTTAAAAACAAGTAGTTCTCATCCATTCACTCCTTTAATTCCTTGACATATCTAATTAAACACAACATTGGAGAAACTTCATTTGGTCTAAAAGAAAGGTATAATTGGGTATCATCTGTGTATGTATGAAAATTAACATGTTTTCTAATGATAGATCCCAGTGGAAGCATGTAAAGTAAAAACAGTAAAGGTCCCAGTACTGAGCATTGCAAGACACCATATCTCACTTCTGTGTACTGTATAATGATGGAGTACTGTTAGCACATGTCTGTACATACTGGAAACAATTTGATAAATAAGAATTAAACCAGGCAAGGACATTGCCTGTAAGCCCAATGTCATTTTCCAGCCTGATTAGTAAAATAGAATGGTCAATGGTGTCAAAACCTGCGCTTAAATCTAGCATAACATAATTACAGTGAAGTTTCCTTCATCAGAGGATATCAGAATATCATTTACAACACACGTTACTGCCATTTCTGTACTATGATCAGTGTTTGAAGCCAGACTGAAATTTCTCAAATTAAATTTGGATGCGTAAGGTATGACTAAAGCTGATTGGCAACTACTTTTTCAAGTATTTTAGAAAGGGTAAATTTGATATGGGACTATATAATTATTAAGTATATTTGGGTCTAGGTCTGACTTTTTAAGTAATGTTTGATGACTGACACTTTTAGTGCATCAGGTACAGTGCCATTAAATAATGAAGTATTGATAATGCTAAGAATAGGTACTGCAAGAACATCCATTGCGCTTTTTACTAGGTTTGTTGACATTGGATCTAGGGAACAAGTAGTAGGTCTCATTTTAGAAATTAAAGTCAAGGCTTCCTGTTCTGTTACAGGATTAATATTTCTAAAGTGTTGAATATATGGCAAAAAAGGGTTTGCCAAGCCAGTATGCAGTTTGCACTGTGATGCTGAGATCTGGGATGTTATATTTTTATTTTTCTCATTAAATAAGTTCATAAAGTTAGTCAGTCAGTCATTGTCCATTCATAGAGTCTGTACTGCTAATTTCTGTTGGTATTTTGCACTACTCTAGATCTGAATTCCCATTTATTAAAGTGGCTACTGTCATAAACAGTACCCGAGGATTATTATTTTTGTTAACTATTGTTTTAGAATAGTAGTCTGAGTGAGCTCTAAAGAGAGCTCTTTTATATTTTATAACACTCTCTGTCTATGCAATTTGAAAGACCTGCAGCTTTATTGTTCTCCATCTATGCTCCAGTTTTCGATACTCTAAATTTAAGTGTTTGAGTGTTGTCATTACACCAGGGAGAGTTCCTATGTGCTTTGATCACTTCTGTTTTAAGGGAAGCCCCTCCATCCAGAGCATCTCTCAAGGTCATATTATAATTTGATGTTAACTGATTTAAATTGTTTTCCACATTTACATTTGATGTTAACAGATCTAAATGGTTTTCCTCAATTTACACTTGACTTAACTCAAAGTATCTATAAATTTGGAAGCAGAATTATAATCTAGATGTCTTTGTTTTAATCTGTGAGTGTATTGGTAAGGGTAGAACAAAATCAAATGTAATAGAATAAAATAGAATGCAAACTTTTCTGCTAGGAAAAAGAACCCAAAAAAGTCACTAAAGGGATTGGGGCACCAGCAGTGACTCCATTTACTGCATATCTTAGTACATGTTAAAATAATCATTTGCAAGCCTTCAGAAAGAGCATCACTGTTCTCTTCTTCCGTTGCTGGTCATGAGATGCCTTGGAGTTTTTGCCATTGGATTTTTATGACGGGTGAACAAAACATGTGGTCTTAGAGGTGAGACTTGTTTCTATTCGTGATGCTTCTGGTTGGTGGAAATCTTTTAGACTAAATGAGGAAGTAGATGACTGTTAGATGGATGCATGACTCCCAGTCCTTTCCACAACATATTTCCTTATTGGTTAGACCTTAAAACAGACAGGCTTTTCTCTAATTTGAGACAAGAGAAAAAAAAATAGCTGCCATTTACCTGAGAGAGCTAGCTGCGCAGCCACAAACTTCTAGTCAGTAAAGGGTAAAATACAATGATGAACTGAATTGAAAATAGAGTCAGACATAGGGCAGTGTAGGCCACGGATTATCTAGATGCATAGATGAAAGACAGAGACAAGACAGCTACACTGACAAATACAAGAAACCACTGCAACTAAATAGAAACAAACTGAATGTTTAACAGGAACTGGGCAACCACAGTTTTGCATAGATGGCTTCACAGAAAAAGACAAATGGCTGCCATACAGTGAGACACAGACAGATTAGTTAGACCTTAGCAGCCAATGTTCAGCTAGACATAACCAGTTTAACAGGAAGAAAGCTGCTGCCACTCAATATAAGGAAGGAAAGAAAGCAAAAATAAACCTCTTATGTACTTCAAGCACACTGATCCTTTTTTACACAGCTTTTGAAGTAAAAAAGGCATGGGACTCTGCAATTTGTGTGCACAAATCACCTGCCTAAAACCTCTAAAAACATTTCAACCATCATGTAGGTTATGTCAAAATTAAGCAAGAAGCATACAGGACATGATCAGATTAACCTAAGATGCATTATTTATTTCATGAGGTTTTTTGTGTGTTTTTGATTATTTGTGAATATGTATCTTTTTTTTTGGTGAAGGTTTCTTTGTCACTATAGAAGGCAATAGACTCACTCAATTTGTTTAATTGCTTAAATACAATCTGAACTCCTCAGGTTTCCACATTATCAAAATCTGCCAATCTAGGACTTAAAGGTTGACTTTTTGTTCCTACTGACAAACTGCTAATCTGCAAGACAAACTGAAAGACACTTGATCAGCACTCAGCTTACCCTCAGCGTTTAGAAAGTAAGGGAACAATATGAGAAGTGAGAGTGCAATTAAATTAATATTTTAGAAGTAGTGGAACTGTATTTCTATCCATTCTCGCCCATTGCAATCACTGTTTTTACAGAAAGAGAAACTGGATCCCAGTGAACCTGAACTGCTTATGCAAGTTAAAATTAATAGATTTATCGATTATTCAAGAGAAATTCTGTACCTGTTGTGCCTGTTTCAGTTAGCTGGTGCTCTCCTGCAGTTGTGTCCATGTGTTCTTTCACCCTCAATAGCCCATGCTGAACCACATTTGTCACTAAAGTTCAAAGACATGTTTTATAAAATGAAACTGACAATGCTTCCCAGATTCGTGATGCCCCTGCTTGTAAGCATCCCTGGTGAGTCAAGATATTTAAATAACATAGTTGTTGAAAAGCAAAATATACACCAACAATGCATTTTGCACCTTCATTTCTTGTCATTTTAAACACAAAAACATTTATAACATTGTCAGCTACAAACTGAACCACACCAGCTTTTAGCCCATGCTGTTCAACATGAGAGCCATCTGGTTTGACCTGAACCTGATTCACTGAATAAGGCATAACTCATTACTACCTCCAGTTCCTACTTCATTTTGTAGATTACCATAGTGAGCCTGGCAGCACTTTCACAGAAATAAAGACACAATATGGGTTTAGACTTCATCTTGTAGTCATTTACAGCAGGCTGTCAAAGAGGTGCAGAGCAACCATTCACTTTTGTGTCTTGTGCTCTTACAGTAACTTGACAACAGCAGATGAGGGAGATTTTTTATTGGGGTCTTCAAAGTATGGTCCAAGCTGACATCACAGCAAAGTGACCATTAAATCACTCCGATATGTTAGTCTGTCATGTACTTACTTAAGCATGTATCTGTAACAATTAAGGCAGCTAGCCAACAGCAATGCTACTATGTCAGTATATTATGATGAATATTATGAGAAATGGGTCTAAAACTTGCACTACAGAGTACACCATCTAACTTTCTTGCAGACTGTCAGATGGTAACAACATTTGCTTCAATTCCATCCTTTTCCACTCTGCTCCTGTTTCTTTGTTTGGTTGCTCCTCTTTCTCACTTACATTCAATACTTTTTTCAATCCGCATCTTTATCCAGGTCAGTCTTTCTCAGTCAGTGCACAGGTATAACTTCTTGGCTAACTTTAAAGTTAGTCTGGAAAGCCTATGTCTTGTCAAGGCTGTCGTTTCACTCCATGCCACCAGTGAGCAGAGATCAGTGCTTACAGGTTGCTTGCTGCTATATTAATGGCTAAGGAGTTATTATAAATCAGTAACAAATACGGTAATGTTGGACCTTAGTAATTTTCACAAAAATACACCTTCCAAATATATTATTTAATTTACACCCAAAAGTGACTGTCAGACTCAAGTAGTCCATTGTTAGATTAAACTGTAGCAAAGTGGTTCATGGTCCAAAACACTTTAAATACCACTAATCTATAAGGCCCTTCTTTTACCATGTTTATTGACCACCAAGTGCTAAACACCCTTTTTTAGCACCAAGGCTTTGGAAAACAGCCTTCTCAAATAAATGTAATTTGTGCTTGCATTTGACACTTGAGTCCAGTACTTCAAATGTCGATTTGCTATTCACAGTTTCAAAATTTGCAGACAGAATAGCTGTCTTGTACTAAAGGAGTCACCACACTCTGATACTTTAATCTCACTGAATAAAACTGTGTCCTTTGGTCCATGAGGATTCCCTGAGTTCTACAGAAGGGAAGAAATCCAGCAGGACACAGAGTAGTAAAGGGGCAAACCTCCTGAAAGAGAACCAATTATTTTGACTTCTTTAATAACCCCTTTGGAAGTTACCATGAATGGGGAATTGTGCAGTGAACAGTTCTATGCAGGATGGTCATTTATGAACAGTGTTCCAGACAGTCAAGAAGGTGATGTTGAGCGTGGCCTTGCAGCACACATAAACATTCCATCTGAACCATTTTTATTGTAAATAGAGTACCAAGTGTCATTATTACCAACAACAGATCTCAGTTTCCAACATCTGAGTTTCCCCAGTGTTAATGGTAGTAAGTCAATAACTGAAGATTCTTTTAAATTAACTGGAAGTCATGACTGTACCAGGGCATGGAAATTTATTCCCCACAGTTATATCAGCCTAGTAAACATCTGTAATCTAATTAAATCAGGGACAAATCAATGAAGGCAGGCTCCAGAGTAGAGAGTATCTGACTGGTTATGGGTAAGATAAGAGATTGTTAGACACAGTACAAATATTTAATCAGTTAGGCTGTACCACTTTCCAGTTAATGGACTGCACTACAATGTCAATAGTGCTTTACACAGCAGCCAGTGATTGACAGCCTAGAAGCATCCCTCAGAAAAGACTCTGTAATTGAATCCTCTTTAGATGCCTGCTCCAACCCAAAAATATCCCTATGTAAATGCTCCTCCACACTGGCTCAGAGACTTTGTCAATGAGAGTTGTAGGAGGGAATGATATGTTCTGGAAAGTGGCACCCTGTTCTTGTAAGAATTGCCAGTTAAATAAATTGGTTTATTATGCATGACAGCTGTGCAGGAATTGTAAAGAGTGGAGTCATAGAAGGGTACTTAAAAATTAAAATACAGGTCTAGTGAGCAATGCGTTAACAGAACAGTACCTCCATTAATAAATATTTATTTTATTTTATTTTATTTTATTGTTATAACAGAATATTCAGACACTGCTATGTGTGAAATAACAGTCCAGTCAAGACATTCAATGCAACATATCAAAGAACGAGGTAAGATACATTACTCCCAATCATATATTATATTATATTATATTATATTATATTATATTATATTATATTATATTATATTATATT
>JANRMT010062793.1:7811411-7834204 GCA_026402145.1 Polypterus bichir lapradei
TTATATTATATTATATTATATTATATTATATTATATTATATTATATTGCTAGTATTATGTACAGCACAACATCCATATTAGATTATTACCATTACAATTGAATTATTGGTGTATGTAACACCAGCTATGGATTAAAGCTGATAAATGAAAATTTCTCCCACATGTAAATGTAAAATTGAAATAGCACTTATAAAGAGAAAATGCCAATATATTTTAAAATTTCATAAATAATGGGGTCAGTGAATTGAATAGACCAAGATCTTTCTCATCTGTGATAGATTAAAACCTTCAGTTCACAAGGTCCAGGCAGGTGCTTTAGGCTCTTTTAACTCAGGAACTGTGTGTTTCCACCTAACCACCTCTGGCCTGTCCTCCTGGTGCATACCTTTAAAAGGGCATTGTTCCAATCTTGACTTGAGAACATGTGTTCCATCCTCCAGCAAAAACTCCATGTCTTCATTCTAGCTTTATGGTGAAGCACCTAAGAAGTATTATTAAACATCCTCATGGAGTTTGTATTTGTTCAGACCCTGCTGGACACCCTGGAAGAACAAGTGAGAAGCTGTGTACTCAGGAATAGCCCTTTTCACTTCTCACTGCTTTTTTGGACAGTTTCCAGGAATCCACATGCACCCAAAAGGCTTGGTGCCCCATGTCCTTTGTGAGAGATGTTGTTGGGTTTTCCAAGAACCATCTTGTATTGAGAAGAGAGAGAATGCCAATTCAGGACTATAGCAGGTACACTCATAAGAATAAAGGTTCTTTATTGGCACCTTATAGTTCTTTACTGGGTTGTGTGGTTTATCATAGCTCCATTACTTGATAAAGCACCATTTCATTCTGGGAAGGGTTCTTTGTATGTGAAGTTGGTTCATTGTGCTTTGAAAAATTTCCTAATATGTAGAAGAAACCTGAAATCTTTAATGTATGGTAGACTTATCTAGCAGGACTCTAACAGATCAAGAAAACCTGGACTTAACCTATGTTATTGTATGCAGCAAGAGTACTTTTAAAATCATGATAAATTTGTATTTCACAAATCTGTTACTATTCATGGTTTTTTTTACTGTTTGGAGCCTGTTACAGATCTAAAATCTATCTAAAAATTTTTGCCTATCCTGGTGCATTACAATGGACCAATGGGGATCAGAGGAAAAGCCTTAAAAGTTACCAAATACATCCATATTTCAAGCCAAGACATTTGTCTAGTATTGACCTACACCTTACATGTTTCTGAAGTATGTTTGTGACAGCAAAATGGGTCTGGAAATAATCATTCTGTTGCATATTCTTGGTACTAAGTTTTCTCAAGTTAAAGACATGCATTGTATTCACGTTTGTAAATTCTTATATAAAATGGAAGTGAATCAAAACAAAACCAACCACGTGTCAAGAAAAGTTCACTGCGAATTGATCTGTCAGGTGGAAAACGTTGTTGTACAAGAAGACTAAATGCTGAGTTATTACGGATGAATAGTGCTTTTTTAAAATGACTGAATTTCATAATGTTGTTGTTTTTTCTGTTCAAAAATAACATGTACAGTATAAACTATTTTACAATGTGTGTATAACTGCAAGAAGCGGATCAATAATCAACTATTGTCTTCACTTGAAAAATGGATGTACTTAGTAAGTTTTTAAGCCATAGATTACAATTTTAGACTACAATCTAAAGGGCCAGTGCTAGAAAGATTTTTTTTTTTAATTTATGGAAAGCAATTCACTTTAGAACACAATGCAGAATGGAAAATGCATATATAGCATGATTGTGAAGAGATAACTTTGACTTGAAAATTACAGAAGTTATTCTTTTTAGACTAGAAAATGAACTTAAGGGTTTAGAAATCTTAACAAGTTAGATAACTGAAATGAAGCACAATAATGTTCCTTGAGCCATAACTGCTTTAGCAGCAATAATTAGCTTCTAATTAACAAATTGTACTGGAACAAAAACCTGCAGCCATGCAGGCCTCTAGGACATTAATATCATTTTTGAAAGTGAGTGCAGTGTTTTAAAAAATGTTGAGCCACTTGCCTTTTAGAGCCCTAGGTTAACTTTACTTATTTCCACCTATGCTGTAACTGTCTGTTTCTTTCTGTAGTGTCCCTTGTATGTTACTCGCTTATAACACATATATCAATAGCATTTCTTTATGTAGCACATTTTCATATAAACAATGTAATTCAAAGTGTTTTACATGACGTCAAAGAGAAAGTTACAAAGATTAGGCAATAATATTAAGGAATAAGTAAGGAAAAAGGGTAAGGTCATATGGCCAGGAAGACAGCCTGGAGAAAAAACAATACCTGCAGGGGTTCCAAAGCCAAAAAACCACCCAGCCCTCACTAGGCATTCTAAGTAACATAATCTTAAATCAATCCTCGTTGTTGTCAGGATTCACATGATAGGATTTGATGAAGACAGTCTAGTGGACAGCTGAGCCCCCCCCCCCCCTTCATTTCATCATCACAGGTGGCTGCATGGTGCTTTGATCAGGTCGTGGTGGTGCAAATCACCACCAGAGAAGAACCGGAAAAGACAGCAGAGAATAGTAGAGATTAGTAAAGATTGCAAATCTCTGAAGAATATGATAATTCTATGCCTATGTAGTCAATTAGGAATACAACTAAAATGTAGCTAAACACCAAATTACAATGTTTTTAGCAGTTTTTTAAATGTTCCAAAGCATTTCTACTGGGAGCGTATTAAAGATTTAGATGCATAACAACAAAAGGCTGCCTTACTACCTCTTTTAAGCTTGACCCTTGGAATTATAAGCAGACCACCACTAGAAGATCTAAGGTTATGACTAGGAGTGTATGGGGAAAGACATTCAAAAATATAGAAATGAGCAATATTATTTAAGGCTCTATAAACCATTAGTAGTATTTTAAAGTCAGTTCTGAATTAATGTAATTACACTAGCACTGGTGAGATGTGTTCAAATTTTCTATTTCTAGTTAAGATTATGGCTGCTGCATTCTGCAAGAATTACAACCAATTGATGTCTTTCTTAGGTTGTCCTCGTAGGACCACATTACAGTAATCTAGTTGACTAAAAACAAAAATGTGAATTAATTTTTCAGTATCTTGTAAAGTTATAGGAGGTCTAGCTCTTAAATGATGTTAAATGTGGTGTACCCCAGGGATCAGTGCTGGAGCTGCTGCTTTTTATTGTAAACATATATAAATGATCTGTACAAGAAAATAAACAATAAGCTGGTCAAGATGATATCCAAGTAAAGTAATGTAATACTTAAGGCTTTGGCCTTTGAAACCTGAGGTTGTGGGTTCAAGTCCCACTACTGGCACTGTGTGATCATGAGCAAGTCACTTGACCTGCCTGTGTGCCAGCTGGAAAGCAAACGAAATGTAACCAATTGTATCATAAATATTGTAAGATGCCTTGGATAATGGTGTCAGCCAAATGAGTAAATAATAACAAGTAATTCTGAAAAAGTTCCCCTTGCCACTACCCTTTGTTTTCTGCATTTCTAGCTCTCCAATACATTATGCCTTGAATTCCAACTTATTTTAGTTTGAGTTAGCTTTGCTTAGCTTCATATGGTCTAATCTGAATATGTGGTACTGTTTGTCTTACTGATTTGTAATTTATTTATTGCAGTTTACTTCTTAAATAATGAGAGGTTTAAACAAAAAGTTTATGTACAAACACCATGTACTATGAACCATGTTATCAGAGAGCATCAGGGTTCAGCACTTTATATATAAACAGACTATGTGTCTTCTGGCAATAGGTCTCATCAGTAGCATTTTTTTATATATGGAATATCCATTGAGGCGGACAGCCAGGTCCCATGCCCGGCAGGGACACCCCTGTTGCATCTGTTCCGGGGGAGCGGCCATGGGTAGCTCAATACCTCTCCCGGGACACTTGGTGGCAGCCTCCCTGGCGGACGGTGATCCCCCAGCCTGTCGCATGGCTCCATGGGAGATGGAGTCCTCCACAGCCTGGTTGTGTGCTCGGATGGCCACTAGGGGGAGCTGCATGGAGTCAGCAGCCCGGCTGGATGAATCTTCAGCCCCACCCGGAAGTGCAATTAGGACCAGGTGGTCAAGCACCTGGAACGCTTCCAGGTGGGCTATAAAAAGGGCCAGCCACCACCACTCAAGGACCCAGAGTCGGGAGGAGGAGGACTAAGCTTCAGGAGGAGTGGTGGTAGAGGAGAGAAAAGATTGTGTTGGTGTTGGAATAGTGCATTGTGGACTGTGTATTGCCTGTGGGTCACGGGGAAGATGTACGCCCACGGGTGAAGAAAAATAAAAGTCGGTATTAGTTTTATACGTGTCTCTGTGTCCAGCTGTGTCGGGTCAGGCACCTATATAGCCCTTGTTACACCATCCATCCATTATCCAACCTGCTATATCCTAACTACAGGGTTACTGGGGTCTGCTGGAGCTAATCCCAGCCAACACATGGTGCAAGGCAGGAAACAAACCCTGGGCATTGCGCCAGCCCACCGCAATATATGGAATATGTTCAATAAATAGTTCTGTTTATATCACGTTGATGTTCTAAAAGCCATTATTTTGCACAAAGTGCACAAAACAACACAAATATATATTGAAATAAATAATAACTACTAACTAGTACAAGTATAGTACAGTGTACCAAATTGAAGAGGTAGGAACAAAATTAAAGAGAAAGTGTCGTGAAGAGCTTGTTTTTTATCACATAACCTCACAAGCTTAGGGAAATCAGACTATACATGATGAATGGAGTAACTAGAAGATAAGAGTAGGCAGAAGAACCAGAGACAAGGTTGGGTTTATGGAATTTGACAAAAGCTGTAAACTTGGGCATAAAGATGAGTGGGGATTTTGAGGAAAAAGAAAGTGGTCAAAATGGACAGAGGAGCATTGTAACAGAAAGAGAAAATTAGTGTAAAAATACCACCATGAAGTGGTTAAAAAAAATCATGGTAAGCCAAAGGGTGTCTTGTTGCAAACGTGAAGAATGCTCCATTTGATTTGAAAAAAGACATTTGCTGTTGCTTCCTTCTTCACTGATCACTTCAAACTACTATGAAAAATATGAGCTAATGGGATCTGTTTTTGTATGATAGCACCAGATTATTTCCGTTGTTTCTCCAGTTTACAGTTGCATATTTCAAGTCTGTGCATATTCCTTGAGTTACCAGAAAGATACAACTTTTGAACAGATCAAAAATGTGGATCAGTGACCTTTTAAAGCTGGGCAGCTTTTTGTGTGCCTGATGGAACTGACTTACACAGGAGGAAATGACGGCCTTGACAAAAGCAGAGATAAGTCTTTTTTTGGGTGATAAGAAAAGGGAGGGTTAGGCAGTGATATTAAAGAGGGCAGAGGATGATAAATGGAGATAAGACAATCACCAAAAAACAGAAAAAACACCAGATAATTTATTTAAAAGGATAGGATCTTAAGAATTTTAAGATGATGCAAGATCATAGAAAGTGCTCACATAAAATAAGTTGAGAGACATGCTAAATGCATTTTACAGTAAAGACAATGCAGTGAGGATATACTAAAATGAAAGAACTTGTTACGTACAATTGCCAGAAGATCATATGAAGAGAACTGGTCAGGGGATGTAAAGCACTAAAAACGAAAGGACAGTTTCGGGGACTGGAAAACAGACAAGAGTCTAAATACTGGGAGAAAAGATAAAATCAAGTAAACAAAGATTGGGGTGAAAGATGCTATCATCTATCTGCTCCACAAGGTTTATTCCCATTTGAACAAAGCTGACAGCATTGTGAGGATTATGTTTTTTTATTTCTGCAGTGCCTTCAATACCATCCAGCCATGCCTGTAAAGTTTTAAACTCAAGAGATATGCAGATGGATGAGGCTATGGTGTCCTGGATAATGGATTATCTGTTGGGCAGACTGGAGTTTGAGAGACTCAAGGACATGTCTCTGATATGGATGTGAGCAACACTGAAACATAAGAAGGAACAGTCCTGCCTCCTTTTCTCTTCATTCTGTATACCTCGGACTAAAAATATAAGACCAGGTCATGCCACTTGCAGAAATTCTCTGATGATTCTGCAGTAATGGGGTGTATTTAAAAAGGGGATGAGACAGAGAATAGGATTCAGCTGGCGAAATGACTACCATTATGAACAATGCTACACATCCTCCCTCCCTTTCAGCCAACAAATTATTCAACAGAAGTGTTTAAAAAGGAAACACTACTGTGGCTCCTTTATTCAGAGCGTGGACTTTTATAATGCCTCACTTCCTCTGTGGCAGCTCTTTTTATCTTTAGTCAAGTCCAAATTTTTCTTTCTTTTTAGTAATTCTTGTGTGTATTTGTTTATTACAATATTGATGTATTTATTTTCTTCTCTAAAATACCAAATTTTCCAATTGGGACAAATACATTTTTATCTAAATCAGACATGCAAAACAAACAAATAATCAAAAGAACAGACAAGGAGAGGTCTAAGTGCTTTTTAGCTTCCTGTAGACTAAAGAGTTTGCCAAAAGAGAAAACAGAGCTGAGAAGAGGCTAGGGGCAGGAAGAGATGTCAGTTGCCAAAGCAAACCAGAGGTAAATCTAACCAAAAACCAAGATATTAAACAGAAGATGTAGTCAAAGAAGTCAAAGCCAGAGAGCTTCTAACATTATGGCCTTCTCTGAAGTGCTCTCAAGTGAATACTAAAGATAAAAAGAAAAAAAGTTTTTAAAAAAGGAAGCAATACATGGATGACAAAAGCTGGCTGGCATCTTTTATAAAGGTAATAAATGATGTAATGCAGTACTTGTCATCCATGTCACATGTCTAGTATTGTGATCAAAAACAATATAGTTGAGACTATTCAACACAAAGTGGTATTGTAAGAATAAGGATAAAATATTGTATTTTAAAGATAAAGGATAAGTGTGTACAAAGTTCAAAACAGAGAACAAAATGTTCAAAAATAGTTATTGCAGCATAACTTTTAATAAAGCTGACAAAGCAAAAACAGACCAATAGGAATCTAGTTAGTGCATCACTGATGTAAATTTAAGGAGACATGAAACACTAATGAGAAATGATACATTTAAAATTACTGCAGCAAAACACCTAGCCTATTTAGACAGCATCTGCTCAGGCAAGTAGAAGTTGTACAAGTTGATGAGGCTGAAAAACAGGTCAATCTCGAAAGGCAGGTTACAGAGTATTACATGACTGTTAGAATAATTATGTTTGAGAGATTTGGATATGAATGAGCCACAGTATTTATAATCTGGCAGCAGCATGTCAAATAACTTAAATCCAAGGAATCTGTTTGTTTAAGGAAGAGGCTACATAATCTTCTAAATAATAAGTATATTTATCTGTCTTCTAACTAAAAGTATTCAATACAGCCATTTACTACACACTACACTTAAATATTATCACTCTGTCCTCGGGTTTATTGTAAATTCCTTTTGGAAATTAGAACAATTTATTGGTGCTAATTAAACATGCATTATTTTAAGGGTTTAGTAAAAACACTGAAACACAGTCTGGGCTTTATCTGAGTAGAATCTGCACGTTCTCCCAGGGTGGGTTTTCGGCAGACTACTCTGGTTGTCCTCCAACAGCCAAATAACATGTAAGTTAAGTTCATTGGATTCTCTGAATTCGTTCAATGTGAACTGGTGGATCAACTAGGACTGCTTCCTGCATTGCGTTGTGACTGTAGGATGTTATTTATAAAAGTATAGATAGACAGAATGGGCGGCACGGTGGTGCAGTGGTAGCGCTGCTGCCTCGCAGTTAGGAGACCCGGGTTTGCTTCCCGGGTCCTCCCTGCGTGGAGTTTGCATGTTCTCCCCGTGTCTGCGTGGGTTTCCTCCCACAGTCCAAAGACATGCAGGTTAGGTGGATTGGTGATTCTAAATTGTCTCTAGTGTGTGCTTGGTTTGTGTGTGTCCTGTGGTGGGTTGGCACCCTGCCCGGGATTGGTTCCTGACCTGTGTTGGCTAGGATTGGCTCCAGCAGACCCCTGTGTTTGGATTCAGCGGGTTGGATAATGGATAGATAGACAGAATTTAATAATACATTGACAGAGATCTTAGAGACCTTAAACAAGGTTGATCAGACATAGTGGAGGTCAGAGTTTAAGGGAGTTTCCTAAATTCAAAGTCATTGGCAAAACTAAAATTCATAACCATAGAATATTTAAGACTACTCAAAATAGGCTTCTGGCAAGTCATTCCTTTAATTTGGTTTAAAAACTCCTCAATCAGCACAGTCATCTTCAAGAATCATGTACTACGTACCCAGCAATTCATGGCATCATAGTAAGTAGAATCTGCAAAATGCCCATGAAAAATGAAATACATAAAATGGCAAAGCTCATGACAACACCAACACAATGGTCAAAATTATAAATAAGTAATACATCAAAATAATGTCCTATTCACTTAATTCTGACAGTATCACATGGCCTACCATGTGACCTCAGATCCCTGCAGGTGTAAAGTAGCAAATATTTCCCCCATTGTCATATCCTAGTTTATTTCAGGAGTTCCTATTTTTCTCAGTTTGGTTTTGGAATATTTTGGAATATAGGAAGTAACAATGTATCATAGCTCAGCATTTAAAACAAGCATCCTGTATTGAGTCCCCTGTAAACTCCATACCTAACTACAGTAGGTAAGGGCATCAAGTGGCCATTAAGCTGTAACTCATGGCTGCATCCAGAGCACACTTGGAATTACTTCCAGAGTCAAGAATCAAGAATGTTCTCTGGAAGTACTGTGGCTATAATTTCAGAACACCTTCTGGTGCTTAAATGTAATCCTGCTACCTTGATTGCACATTCAGTCTGTCATTTATAAAAGGCAGCAAGGTCACCTTAGAAAATTATCTTGTGTTGACAAGTAATAACTTTCAGAGTATTTAATTGGACACAATCTGAAATGCTCTTCCTATACTTGTGAACAAACTGTTTTCCTATACTCTTTTCATAGATTCATTTCAATCAAATACTTTGGTTTAGATGTTTCCCATACACATAGATGTAGAAATCCCAAATATTGGTGTTCTAAAGGATGCTAACGATTCACTAACATCTCCCTTTCTTTGTTATTTCCACACTAATTAAGTATCAGTCCTAAGTTATATCCCACTTCCCTGTATTTTTTATTTTTACATTGAATAACAAGAAGTTATTATCTGGAGTTTTACCTCTGGGCCTTTGTGCTATGACCTATGTGGGACTAGTTAGACTTTCCAGCTAATCTTCCATTGTTCCTAACATTGAATCCTACATGGTGTATCCCAGACCTCTCTCATGGCCTTTATTACTTGTACTTTAAAACTTAAGATGTGTTCATCAAGTCAGAGTATCATTCTTTCATGCCCTCTTGGTATTTGGCAAAGGGTGGAAAGGCATATCAGCTCATCCCCTGCATGCTAGTGATTTTTGCCTTATTCTATATTTTAGCCCTGTGCATTTTTGACAATCCTACCTCCTTTCCCCTTTGGTGAAATCATGGAATTGTAACACTTGGCAACATTTTCAATGTCACAGAGTTCAGAACATTTCTACTTATGAGGTCTGATTTTGATATTCCCTCTTCTTCCTCCTTTTTCTGTCTCCAACTAAGATCAGTTGTCTTGTTTTCCTATCCTTTAAAATAGAATGACTGAATGACTACCTCAGTTAAGGTCTCTTTTTGCAGTCAAGTAGTCATATTTAATATCTACACTGATATTCCTACACATAACCTTACACAAATTATATTATTTGTTCAGTTTTTGTATTTTTTATACCTGCTTGTTTTTTGTTCTAATGTTTATTATTTTGTACTAGCAAAATACTTGCGCTTCGCAGCAGAGAAGTAGTGTGTTAAAGAAGTAATGAAAAAGAAAAGGAAACATTTTGAAATATATATATATATATATATACACACACACACATATAAACATATATATACATATACACATATACATACATATCTACATATATACATACATATATATATACACACACACATACATCCACATATATACATATGTATATATATATATACATATATATACATACATATATATATATATTGTCACACACGTGCACATGGGAGGCAGCTAAAGGGCTTGAGTGAACACATTTCGGAGGCATGCTGGGATGTGGCAGAGTGCACTGACTCTTTTTCTCTCTTGCCTGTAGACCATTCCCGGGGGATTCCACCTGGCTCTCTTGACGTCACTTCCTGGACCGAGCCAATGGAGGTAGACCTTACCAGCTCCGGCCCCTCCGATGTCACATCCGGGTGTGATCCAATGATCGAAGACTATGTGCCCGATCCTTATGACCTCACTTCCTGTCTTCCCCTTTAAAAGCCTGCCCTTTTCCCTTTTCCCTCAGTCTTGTCTTGGACTCGTTGTATGCACTTCAGTGCTGTATCTTTATAAAAGAACGACTTTGCAGCCGGGATATGAGATTATACGGGTGGCTGCCCCAAACCTTTTTCTTGAGTATGTCTCATCTTTGTGACAATATATATACATATCTACATATATACACACATACATATACACACACACATATATATATATATATATATATATATATATCCTTTGGGGTGCGAGCAGCTGTTGCTGGGGGTGCCAGAATCCATCGAGGAAGAAAAATGAAAAACATTATTTGTACAAAATCTTAATTTATCTATCCATTCCTAAATAATTAAATGGGTATTACATTCCTACCAAATATATTTCTGTCAACTAAATAGAACCTACTTATATCCAAATAGGACTTGAAAAGATATATTTTTTTGAATCTGATCGCGCATTTTAGATCGACTTGACACGCACTACATCGAGCCCGCGTGCTATTGTGCTCTCGCCTGCCTGCCTCATTAAGTCATCATCACTTCGCTCTTACTTTTTTACCGTTCATTTAATCATGGCTATTTACCTTATATGGGCAGGCACTCAATTACGTGGGAGGCGTGATGATGCAAGACGCAACTCCACTTCCCACGGCCATCGAGCTGCAGTCTATTACAGTATATGGATGAAAATAGGTTCCAGTTATGACCATTACGCGTAGAATTTCGAAATGAAACCTGCCCAACTTTTGTAAGGAAGCTGTAAGGAATGAGCCTGCTAAATTTCAGCCTTCTACCTACACGGAAAGTTGGAGAATTAGTGATGAGTCAGTCAGTCAGTCAGTCAGTCAGTGAGTCAGTGAGGCCTTTGCCTTTTATTAGTATAGACTAGCAAAATACCCGCGCTTCGCAGCGGCGAAGTACTGCATTAAAATTTTTATTAAGAAGAAAATTTAACCTTTTTAAACTGAGGGAAAATATGCCAATAATTATTTGTTAAGGATCTCTTTGTATACCACATTGTGAGTTCGGCCATCCAGTTATAACATGACCAAGCTGTGCGCTGAGCTTACTCTTGAGCATGCAACTTACAGTTGGCCATGTGAACAGTAATCTTGTCTCAAATCTCACAGCTTGGATTGCTGCTGTCATAATCAGTTTGAGGTTCATGGTTTGTTTCAATTACGACAGTATTTGTAGGACTTGTGTTGAAGTGACATTTGGCATCTGTCAAGCGTTGTAAGCTTACAACCGGTTTCATCGATAACTTCACATCCAGCTTTTGAGAGTTTAAACATTCATAAACATCAAAGTGTCCACTACTGAAATCGTCACCTGTGAATGTAAGATGTTTAAGAGGCATTGGCGGTTGTCGAAAGGTGTAAAATATTTGACCATTTCGGTACACTTGAAAGCACCAACCGAACAATTCAGCGGCAGCCATCAACTCACATGCAGAACCATAGGTGAAGGGCTTAAGCATTTCACTCTTCTAGTGCTCCTGTGTAGTATAATTATCTCCTGTACCGTCATCAGTCCACACCTTGAACCTGTCCCAGTCATTCAATACATAAGACACAATGTTCTTCCGGATATCAAGAGTGAGCCTGATATGGCCGTGTAATATGTAACACAGAGAATGGAAAAGGTAGGTGCCATCTCCGGGCAAGGAAACCACTCGGTAAGTGACAGTTCTTTGATCGATGGTGATTACCTCGATAGACATGGTAATGGGGGTTGGAATGATGAAGGAAATGGGTACCTGAGTAATGTAAAGTAAGTGTAAAATACCTATACAATAACTATAATTGTAATAAACAAACAATAAAACAGCGGAGAAGCCGTGGATTAAACAAAAAGGCTGTAGTTATCAGCAGGGAGACGTGAATCCCGTGGCGAAGCAAGGAAGGGAATGTAGAGACTGGAGCGATGGACGGCCTTATATAGGCAGGCAGCCAACAACGTGGGAGGCGTTGGGATGGGGGACCCAACGCCGCCTCACATGGTGACCAAGCTGCAGGCTATGGACGTATATATGTACGTAAGTAGGATTCAGTTAGCGTTGGGAACCCGTGTACCAAATTTCTTGAAGATGGGCCCATAAGTAACAAAGACTGTTGAAAAGTTCAATATGGCGGCCGACAGTGGCATCATACCACTGAAATAAGTACGTACATTGGTTTCGGTTAGTGCAGGGAAGCCGCCTACCAAATTTCGAGAAGATGGGGCCATAAATAAGAAAGTTCAACATGGCGGACGTTGTTGAACGTTATGACCGTTACGCGTAGAATTTCGAAATGAAACCTGCTTAACTTTTGTAAGTAAGCTGTAAGGAATGAGCCTGCCAAATTTCAGCCTTCTACCTATACGGGATGTTGGAGAATTAGTGATGTTGGAAAATTCAATATGGTGGCTGATAGTGGCGTCATACCACCAAAATAAGTACGTACATTGGTTTTGGTTAGCTCAGGGAAGCCACCTACCAAATTTCGTGAAGATGGGGCCGTAAATAAGAAAGTTCAACATGGCGGACGATGTTGACCGTTATGACCGTTATGCGTAGAATTTCGAAATGAAACCTGCTTAACTTTTGTAAGTAAGCTGTAAGGAATGAGCCTGCCAAATTTCAGCCTTCTACCTATACGGGAAGTTGGAGAATTAGTGATGTTGGAAAATTCAATATGGCGGCTGACAGTGGCGTCATACCACCAAAATAAGTACGTACAATGGTTTCGGTTAGCGCAGGGAAGCTGCCTACCAAATTTCGTGAAGATGGGGCCATGAATAAGAAAGTTCAATATGGCGGACGTTGTTGATCGTTATGACCGTTACGCGTAGAATTTCGAAATGAAACCTGCTTAACTTTTATAAGTAAGCTGTAAGGAATGGGCCTACCAAATTTCAGCCTTCTATCTACACGGGAAGTTGGAGAATTAGTGACGTTTGGAAAATTCAATATGGCGGCCAACAGTGGCGTCATACCATCGAAATAAGTACGTACATCGGTTTCGGTTAGCGCAGGGAAGTCACCTACCAAATTTCGTGAAGATGGGGTCAGCCTTCTACCTACACGGGAAGTTTGAAAATTGGTGACGTTGGAAAGTTCAATATGGCGGCCGACAGTGGCGTCATACCATTAAAATAAGTACATACATCGGTTTCGGTTAGTGCAGGGAAGCCGCCTACCAAATTTCGTGAAGATGGGGCCATAAATGAGAAAGTTCAACATGGCGGACGTTGTCGACCGTTATCGACCGTTATGACCGTTACGTGTAGAATTTCGAAATGAAACCTGCTTAACTTTTGTAAGTAAGCTGTAAGGAATGAGCCTGCCAAATTTCAGCTTTCTACCTACATGGGAAGTTGGAGAATTAGTGATGAGTCAGTCAGTCAGTCAGTCAGTCAGTCAGTCAGTCAGTGAGTGAGTGAGGGCTTTGCCTTTTATTATTATAGATTACTAATCTGATCTTTTCCTGTGCCTTTATTGATTTTGCATCCTTTTGAATGTAAGTGATTTGAGCAAGGGAAATGTGCTATATAAATGAATTATTGTTATTGTTATTATTTTTATTATTATCTTCCTCTTTAACATTTTCACCCGTTATTTAAAATCTCTTGTTCATTTTTTGACATCATAAAAGTTCATGGCAACACTACATCAGACTCTTCACAAGACAGCTAATAAAACCTTGCCAATGAATTAATATTGGCAGCCTGACATGGCCTCAGCACCCTCCTTGTTATTTTTTCTTTAAATCACTCCATACTCCAAAACATCAAGCCATTAATATATTTAAATAAAAATATACATTGTTTATATCTACGTGGTTGGCCAACAATCCCTACTGTCACTTAGTGAGAAGTCAAGCAAAATGACACCTTTTATTGGCTCACTAAAAAGATGTACATCTTGCCTGAAGAAGGGGCCTGAGTTGCCCCAAAAGCTTGCATATTGTAATCTTTTTAGTTAGCCAATAAAAGGTGTCATTTTGTTTGACTTCTCACTACATTCATAACGGCTAATACAGTACAACACCCTAGTACTACTGTTACTTATAAAGACTATCTGTTTAGTGGTATTTGTATATATTTTCTAGGAGTGCCCCCCAGTAATAGTCTACAGTGTTCAGTTTTCTCTCCTCTGTCCTGCTGATTAAACTTCTCTGCTTATCACAAATCATTCTCCACCTAGATTTATCTTTTCTTTCTCTTTCTTATTTCCAGCAGAGGCTATTCTGTTTAGCATCAATAGGCGCAAACGATTTGATTGCATCATGCTGGAAATCTCTAGACTGCCTTTCATTTAGTGTTTAGGAATCCTGTGTTCTTAATTTAACCTTTCTTCAGCTCTTGAAAGCACAGCTTAACAGGTCATCCAGCTGAAATACCGAACAATGGCTCTCTGTGGTACATCTGGTTGAGGGCCGGGTGGCCAGTGATCAGTGTTACTAACCCTCATTTTACCTCCTGTTGTTTCTTCCTATTCTTCTCTGTCTTGACAGGCTGAGGTGAGGATTCACACCTCCATCTCTAACATCTCAAGCATTCCTTTACTGCCACCCTTCCATTGCTGGCTATTTTGATTTTTGAATAAAATTGTGTTTGACTTCTTCTATACTGTCATTAACATTTTCTCTTAATTAAAATTCCATCCATCCATCCATTATCCAACCCGCTATATTCTAACTACAGAGTCATGGGGGTCTGCTGGAGCCAATCTCAGCCAACACAGGGTGCAAGGCAGGAAACAAACCCTAGGCAGGGCGCCAGCCCACCTCAGTAATTAAAATTTAATCATTTAAAAAAAAACTTTCAGGGGACAACACCTCTTCTTGCCTGCACTACCTACAGTATATAAAGAATATTTACTGTTAACATACTTAGTGCAGTAGGGTTTCGTGCTGCCTCACTAATCCTGGTTTCAAATCCAATGCCAAGACACCCTCCATATGGACTTTTCTTGTTCTCCCCATGTTTTTGTGGATTTTCTTCCTACATTCTCATTCTGTTAGGTGAATTGCAGTTTCCAGTTTGGCCCTGCATAACTGTACACACAGCACAGAGAGAGCCAGAGACTGAGACCAAGAGCAAGAGTGGAATAGATTCAGTGACTGGAGAGGGGGAGGTGTAGGGGTCCAAAAGGAATAAGACAGACCAGATTTGGCAGACCCTGTAACAGAAAAAAATTGAACACAACTGTACCACTGCACGGTGGCGCAGTGGTAGCGCTGCTGCCTCACAGTAAGGAGAGACCTTGAGTTCGCTTCCTGGGTCCTCCCTGCGTGGAGTTTGCATGTTCTCCCCATGTCTGCGTGGGTTTCCTCCCACAGTCCAAAGACATGCAGGTTAGGTGCATTGGTCATCCTAAATTGTCTCTAGTGGGTGCCCTGCAGTGAGTTGGCACCCCGCCTGGGATTTGTCCCTGCCTTGCACCCTGTGCTGGCTGGGATTGGCTCCAGCAAACCCCCGTGACCCTGTGTTAGGATACAGCGGGTTGGAGATTGACTGACTGTTTCTATTTATTATATGAACTATATTGTATTGTTTGCAAAGCCTGGAAAGCAGGCACTATTAAAATTCACTAGAATGAAAAGTACCACAGAAAGTGTTGTTGAAAATTTGCATAAGTGGCCACAGAAAACAAAATCATAAAATTCAGTAATAATTAAAGAATAAAATGCAAGAAAATAATATCATGTATGAGCAGCACTACATCTGTTAGTTTCATTTTATTTCAATCAGGGTTTCTGATCAACTAACAAAACACTCACAGGTGTCAAACAGCAGCTGGGCAAGTAATCAGGGGACAAAATAAATGACAAAAGACTGTCCCATCACTAATATGTGATACACGTTGGTGCAAAATACATTGAAAGAGTTAATTTGCTGCAAAGTCTGCTGCACATAAAGTGGAAGACAAATCTGTTTATATGTATAATGCAAACTCATCAACAAAAACACTATTTCATGTTAAGCAAAAAGGTTGAAATTTGTCAGGATGATATATCTAAGGCAGTAGGTATCCACTAAGAAAAGACATTTCTATATCAATATTTAGGGGTATAAAAAAGCACAATAGAAACACTAAATACCCCAGCGTCTCACAAATGGATCTGATTGAAATTTGTTGACATTGTTGAAAAAAGAAAATTAGTTAACACATTAATGTCTGTTGTTATTATTGCTCTAGTGAGAGGGACACACTAACACGCCCCCTAGTTCATCACAGCGATGATAGCAATAGCACGGGGAAATGGTGTGTGAAGGCCGTCTGCCGAAGCAAAATTCATAAAGCTCAAAGAACACACATTTAGCAAAGCTTACCAAGTGCTGTGGCTGTAAACAAAGTCAATATTGTGCAATTGACCCAGTAAGAAAGATATTTAAATTACAATGGTAAATCAAAAAGTAAAGGCAATTTGAAAATTCCACAGTAATCCATTAAATTTAGCAGACAGAAGCTAACACAATGCAATGTGTTTGTGATGATGCCAAGGTCAAATGAACATGGACACTTCTCTGTAGGGTTGCACTGTTATTGAACAAAGCTCCGTAGGAAGATTTTTTTTGGGCAGAGGGAGCGGAACCTGCTGAAATTCACAGAAGAATGTTGGCATGTGCTGATCAGTAAGTTGTTTGGATACACGTCTTACACAAACTTTACGGTGCCCCAAGTCATTGTGCACCATGGCATGTGCAGATCCATAGCTGATCTCAAAATGTGCAGCAACAGCAAACAATGTAATCCGTTGGTCTTCTCTAATGAAGGCATTCGCTATGTCAATATGGGCTTGAATGACCGATGTTGATGATGTTTGACCAGATTGAGCTTCATTGGTTAAACTTGTTCTTTTCACTTTAAACATTTCTACTCGTTCATAAAACGTTTCATTGAGTCATACTGTTTCCACTTCTGTACTGAATCCTTCAGTGAATTTCAGCAGATTTCACTCACTATATTTTTCTATATTAGTGGAGTCTTGCAGCATTTGACCATGACTTCAACTGTTCAAAATACCCATAAGCCATCACGAGTGTGTTGTACTGAGTCTGCTTTGCAGTTACAACAATTTTGAAGTTGCCAACACTTTTTGATTTACCCTCATATATTCCTGGGGGCCGCCCCCCCCCTTCATTTTGTCTGCCCTTGTGCAGATGCCATGCTGGGGACTACAATTCCCATCAGTCACTGTGATGCTTCTATTGATTTCATCAGTGTTCACAAAATTTAAACAAGAGCAGTGGTAAAAGCACCATGTTCACAAAGGTAGCAGCTGCTATGCTTCTTTTTTAACTCAGCCACTTAAAAATGTTAAAAATGTCATTTATCTTAGAGAAGTGTTCCTCAGCTTTATGGCCATGGGATTCAGTTTAACCTTTGAAAATTCCTTAATGACAACACAATAGCAGTTGAAGAGCAGGGAGGTTTCCCCCTTTGTGAATTAAGTACAATTTGAAGAGCGAGGTGGAGGTAGGTGGTCCCCTTGGTGAAACTACTGCAGTTAGAAACGGGAAAAATACCACACAGCATTGTCGATCATTTTGGTGGACTGGGGGTGTGTCACATGTGGCAATACATTTGAGATAAACTGAATATACCACATTTTTTATCAGTGCATAGTCTTGCTTTTTTGAAAAAAAAACAACAGTGTTGTCCACCAGTACATCATCATTAAGTTCACAATTCCAATCAATTGATCAGTGTTAACTGCCTTTTGAAAGGGGAATCAAAAGAACAATAAATACATGACCACAAATTAAACAGCCATGACTGAACAGAATGAAACAAGTGTTTTCTGTTTTGTTTTTTTTATGTTTCATATAATGTGATAAGGGCGGCATGGTGGCGCAGTGGGTAGCACTGCTGCCTTGCAGTTAGGAGACCCGGGTTCGCTTCCTGGGTCCTCTCTGCATGGAGTTTGCATGTTCTCCCCGTGTCTGCGTGGGTTTCCATAGTCCAAAGATATGCAGGTTAGGTGCATTGGCGATTCTAAATTGTCCCTGGTTTGTGTGCCCTGCGGTGGGCTGGCACCCTACCTGGGGTTTGTTGGCTGGGATTGGCTCCAGCAGACCCCTGTTACCCTGTAGTTAGGATATAGCGGGTTGGATAATGTGATAAGAAGAGAACAGGAAGTGCTTTTACTAATAAGTAACTTCTGTTTTTTTTTTCTTCATAGACATTTACAGTATTTAAATCCACTGTATGCTGAGGCAGTACTAATTTTAGGCTTTGTTACTAATGGAGAGTCAAGAGTTTTAGCAGTTTTTAGCTTTGAATGAATCATCTATAAATCACCATTGTAACATTACCAAATACTGCTATTGGTGATGTCTTTTAATATGGAGTCTCTTTCAAACCAGCAACACTAAGGACCGTAGCATGTTCAACAGTAAGCCGCTAAGTGAACTAATAAATTAACCTCTAGTAAAAATGAAAAATACAATATTGTATACAGAAAAGTACTTAGTTAGTTACTGTACATAGTAATTCTGAAACATCTGATTAACCGATGGCTCTATAACTGTGGTCCATTTACTGATGAAAATCTCCCTTGTAAAGTTGGCTAAGTGAAAGTGTATTGAGAAAATTAGGAGGAGTCAAGTCACTCAAAATGCAAAGCAGACAATCCCTCAGCACAAAAAGAAGCAGAAATTCTGTAAAACTGTGAAAGAAATGAAAAGATTAAGGTGTGATGCTTGGTGAATTCAGAGGGAAAGGGTGTACATTTTGTTACTTATTGAGGAATGTATAGAAAGAAAACCAAAGAAAACACTTATGGTATTTTATGTTGGCTCGGCTCATAATTTACATTTACTCTTCAACAACTTATGTCATTTCAAGTGATAATTTATGGTGTTATAACATGTGACAACAATATGCTTGCCCCCTTTCTTGACCAACATGGATATGGTGGCAACCAGTGGCGTATAACTACAATTTTATGGGCCCTAGTGCAAAAAAAAATAAATTAACCCCACACTGAGTGAAATTATTTTAAATTCAATTGATGAGATACATCAAGTTTATACAGTTAGCTACATAAAACATAAGTAATCATAATCAAAAATTTCTGGAATACAGGGAATTATGACCCTATTAGCTATTTTATTCAGATATCAAGTTTTCAAGCATATCTCTCTATTATATAAAAAAATCCTGGGACGAGACAAGACTTTTTAGCCTGGGATGAGATATGACATTCTCAGAGAGATACTTTCAAGTCCCGCAAGACAAGACTTTGTGCCAAGAGATTTAACCATGTCCTGGGCCAGAAATAAAAGACAAAGAGTAGAAGACAAAGTAGAATGTCGTAAAGAGGTTCAAAAACATTGGCACAATACACATGCAGAGCAGGTTAGAGATTCTGAAAGTACTAAAATCCGAAAGTCTCAAAAAATGATAGTAAAGATCGCATTAGCGCTAACAAACGGAAATTATTACTCTGTGAAATAATGGAACAGCGAAAAGAAATGGTGTGGGTTTGCCTGTGGTTGGGTATGCCTGTATGTGTGTGTGCATTCTTGCCCCTCCTGGATTGCTGCACCCAGTGCTCCAGCCCCCTGTTTCAGCCTTCTATTTTTCTACGCATTTCTTGCTTATCTTGTTTCCTCCTATCTTTTGAACCCCCGCTTACAGGTACATCACAACTACAAGCTCCTTAAGTACTACTGAAAGGTATTTTAAGCCCAGGTTCAGTTACACTTCTCGGTAGCTTTTTTGCAAGTAAAATAATCTTTCTGTTTGTGTGATTGGTCCTCTTACATTCTAAAAATACGAAGGTTAGGTTGAACAGTAATTTGTCCCTGTGCACATGGCACTGATTGTAACGGTGCTGGTTCCTGCCTTGTACCCAGTGTTAAAGGGATAGGTACCAGTTTACTTTGCCTCTGTAATGGGCAAGTGGATCTCATGAATTAATGAGATTCTATACAAATTTTTCAAATTTAAACCAGCAGAGATGTCAAACAGAAAAAGAACAGAACTGTAAATGCATGTATGCCAAGAATTGGTGACAGTGTGTACCTCTCTTGCCATTCTGTGACCATAAGCCTGCTCTTCAGCCATCAACAGTGACACTTTGGCATTGCATCTTGTGCCTATATACAGCTCAGTAAAACCTTCTGCAAGTGACAGAGTTTTTCTGAAGTATCAGTGCAACAAAATCTGTTGTATACCTTTATGGCAGACTATTCAATCTTTGACCAGATCATTTTGTGCATGCAATGATGTTGTAAACCTCAAACACCTGACACTGCAGTTTACTCCTGGGGGAGCAAAATGACAGCTTGTCTTCCATTGTGCTCAAAAATTGATCTCATTGATCAGCCAGTGGATGCGAAACAGTAACTTATTCATTTGAGATGTATCCAGAGATTTCTAAAAAGGGTCTTCAGGATACTTAACTCTGTGTCATTAAATCAAACAAAGGGTCTACCATGTATACCAGATATCCAGACGCCATAAACAAGACAGTATTATAATCAAACTTCTTATTTGAGGCAGTTGACCTTGGTGCCATCTAAATTATATATACATACACACACACACAAACACATGCGCACATATATTTATATATATAAATGGCCACCTTAGGCAGGTGGTCACCTTAACCAAAGAAGTGCATATGGAAGGAAAAATCAAGACCCTATACGGAATAAAAAATCGAAGGGAAGCATGAAAACATTATTTATTACTAATAAACAAGGAAAAACAAAACAAGTACTAATATTGAAGAAAAAATGTAAAATGTTCCATTTATACAGTGAAAAATTTCAAGAAACTGTATTGAACAAATCTTATGTAGTACAAATGCAATATGTATGTGACTGGTAGTAATAATAATTATTAAAAACATTAAATATTAGCTGCAAAACAGAAAGAAAAAATATTTCAATTTGAATTCTTTTTTTGAAATAAAATAAAACATTCAAACAATATTTAAGAAAGAAAGAATGCACAAGTCAAAATCAGGTCAAAATCTAATTGTAGAAGCCTCTGATGACACTATTCGGGAAAGATATGGTCCTGGTGTGCCACATTCTAGGAAGCTTGCAGCAAGGAAGTCCAAAAAGGGAAACGTTCATGAGGTACCTACATATCATGATGAGAATCTACAACAGTAACAACAACATTTATTTATATAGCACATTTTCATACAAACAATGTAGCTCAAAGTGCTTTACATAATGAAGAAAGAGAAAACAGACTAAATAAATAATTAAAATTAGGTGCATAACAGCAGAAGGCCGCCTCACCACTTCTTTTAAATTTAGTTCTTGGAATTCTAAGAAGACACTCATTTGAAGATCAAAGATTAAGATTTGGAGTGTAATGTGTAAGATATTCCGAAATATAAGATGGAGTGAGATTATTTAAGGCTTTGTAAACCATAAGCAGTATTTTAAAGTCAATTCCAATACGCTTATGGAAAGCATCATTAAATACATTCGCACCACATATATTACATATTATTAATTTATCTCTTACCACTGGAATTGTGCCTGCCTATTTTAAACATGCAGTGGTAAAGCCCTTATTGAAAAAAACCTAACCTTAGTAAGGAGGATTTAAATAATTTTAGACTGATTTCTCAACTACCTTTTTTATCTAAAATACTTGAGAAAGTTGTTTTGCAGCAGCTTCAGAATTTTTTGGATTATAATGGTGGTCATGAAATTTTTCAGTCAGGTTTTAGTATTGAAACAGCTTTACTCAGAGTTGTTAACAATATTTTACTTTCAACTGACTCTGGGGTTTCGACAGTCTTAGTGCTTTTGGATTTAACTGCAGCCTTTGATACCATCGATCACATATTGTTGCCAAGGCTCAACAAGTGCTTAGGGATCCAAGGGAGTGCACTAGATTGGTTTAAATCTTATTTCACAAATAGGACCTTTTCTGTTGGTAACAAGTCTGTACTTTCCTCTGCTGCTCATTTGAAATATGGTGTTCCACAGGGCTCTGTTCTGGGTCCTTTGTTATTTTCCTTGTATTTGCTACCCCTTGGGTAATATGGTATTTCATTTCATTTCTACGCTGACGATTCCCAGATTTATTTACCTATGACTAAGGAGTCCTTAAAGTCACTACACGAATGTTATGATGAGGTCAAACATTGGATGGCCGTACATTTTTTGAATCTCAATCAGAGTAAGACTGAGGTTATTGTATTTGGACCAATGACTTCTGATGGGGCTATCAGGGATCAGTCCAGCTCATTAGCTGGGTTTTGCAAACCCCACGTCAAAAATCTTGGGGTTATCCTTGATTCCAATCTTTATTTTAATAAACAGATTTCGTCCATTGTTAAGAGCTGTTTTTTTCCGCTTAGACTGCTTACTAGAGTCAAACTGTTCCTGGGGCACTCTGATTTGAAGAAGGTATGCCATGCTGGAGTATGTGAATTTCCCCTTGGGATTAATAAAGTATCTATCTATCTATCTATCTATCTATCTATCTATCTATCTATCTAT
>JANRMT010062793.1:7834214-7883228 GCA_026402145.1 Polypterus bichir lapradei
TATCTATCTATCTATCTATCTATCTATCTATCTATCTATCTATCTATCTATCTATCTATCTATCTATCTATCTATGCTTTTATTATATCACGCCTCGATTATTGTAATTCACTTTATTCTGGAATCAGTAAATCTCATTTTTCTCGGCTGCAGATGGAGTTGCTGCTGCTTGTTTTCTTACTGGGTCTCAGAAAGTTGTGCCCATTACTCCAATTCTGGCCTCACTTAATTGGCTCCCAGTTGAATTTAGGATTCATTTTAAAATTTTACTTTTGATTAAATTTTTAAAATTTTGGTTAAATTTTAAAATGGTGTTGCCCCATCCTATCTGGCCAAGTTGCTGGTTCCATATACATCAGTCAGCTCTTTACGTTCCTCTCAACAGCAATTGTTGGTTGTGCCAAAGTCTAAGATGAAGACAAGGGGCGATCGTGCCTTTGCAGTTCTAGCACCTAAGTTATGGAACGCTCTGCCAATTGAAATCAGGCCAGCTTCTTCAACTCAAATGTTTAAATCTAGACTTACTAGACACACTTCTTTTCAATTGCTTTTAACTGTATATGAGTAACTGGTGTCAATTTTATTAATAATATATTAATTTTTTCATATCCATTGGTTTTCTGTAAATTGTTTATCTTCTAATCGGTTCTTTTAACTTATTTGTTTTAGTATTTATGTAATTTTTGTATTTTGTTTGTTTTACTGATTTATTATTGATATTTTTTTATTTTATTGTACAGCACATTGGTTTTACACCTATGGTGTTTTAAAATTGTGCTTTATAAATAAATTTTGATTTGATTTGATTTGATTTGAATTCTAAATGGCACCGGTAACCAGTGTAGTGACATCAAAACTGGGGTGATGTGCTCGGATTTTCTTTTCCGAGTTAAGATCTTGATTTTTAATCCTAATGCATCAAGTTATTTCTAATAATCTCATTATATCCGTTATTGCCAATCACTAAAATTTCTGTTTTCTCTTTATTTAGTTTGAGAAAATTACTACTCATCCATTCAGAAACACAAGTAAGACATTGTGTTAGTGAATCAAGAGTGTCGGGGTTGTCAGGCGCTATTGACAAATACAGCTGTGTGTCATCAGCATAGCTGTGGTAGCTCACGTTATGCCCCGATAATCTGACCTAGCGGAAGCATGTAAATCAAAAAGAGCAGCGGACAAAGGATAGAACCTTGTGGAACACCATATAGAATATCATGTGTCTTTGAAGTATAATTACCACAACTAACAAAAAAATCTAGGAAATTAATGTTCAGAATTACTAAAAACTGTCATCACATGCCTATATAAAGTTACACTTAAATTTCTGTATAGTTTCTGTGTTCACTTCATTAGAATCACCTGTCAGGATTTTGGATGAAATCATACTACGTACCTTAAAGCTTCCCAGCCAGCCTGATGATGCCTTAAAATCGGGTAAGCTCAATTCTGCAGGGAATTTCAAGGCTACTTCCTGCAGCATAGGTTCAGACACTCTCATGTTCATTCCTCTCATTTTTGAGAACCAATTAAGAGTTAGTTCATCAATTGTATCATAGGGACTCGCTCTCATTTCATCATTTTCTTTCATAAGTCAATCGAAATACTCAGACTTCCGCTTCTTTATATTGTTGACAGTAGTTTTACTGACGGCGAACTCCTCCACAGTTTTTCTTTCACTGTGGCACTCCAAAAAAACGCAGAGTAAGCTTTTTATACCCCTTCTTAGACATTTTTAGGTGAAGCACAGAACTGTCCATAGTTAGAATTGAGGAGATGGTTACAAAATTCAGTTGTGCAAAGAGGGAGATTCAAAGAAATTCAAAAGAAATGAGTAATCCACAGAAGCAACATAGAGTCATGTGTTGACAAGAATTCCACGAGTAAATGAAAGTAAGAAGAGGGGTGGGGACTTAGGGCAATTCCAATAGTTTCCTGGAAACCTATTCCTTCCAAAAGCTCTAACATGATTTATTACACCTACAGAGAATAAAGGGACCACATTTTTATGTTTTCCCAAATTATTTTTTTTATCTGGTCACTATAGCCAAGATGATTTTCTTCCTAGGGATCAAGGAGAGGTGGTCAATGGTCACATTAGGCAGGTGGTCACTTTATACAAACATTTTGCCATATAAAACACCCTGTTTCTGAAGGGACCAAGGAAAAGTGGTCACCTTGACCAGTTGGTCACCTTATATGTATATTGTGACAAGGGCAAGACTTCTGACATTATAAAAGGTTTGGGGCAGCCACCCGTATATTATATCCTGGCTGCAAAAGTCTGAGTCCAAAATAGAACTCAATACTTGGAGGCAACATGGCGGGAAGGAAATGATGTCATCTATGCCAGAACCAGAAGTGACATCATCAGAGGTTCCGGAGCCGGAAGTGACATCATCACAGCTTCTGGAAGTGACGTCATCACAGGTGCCGGAACCTGGTGAGATTTCCCAGGAATGGTCTGCAAGAAACTGAGAGAGACAGTCAGCACACTCTGCCACCCCCTGGTCTGGTGTAGTATTACATTTACTCAGGCCCTTTAGCTGTCTTCTACTCGCACATGTGTGACAAAATATATTTCTATATATGTAATGACAATGATGTATTAACCTAGCACCAGCTCGTAAACTGATGTTTTTGTGAAGGATTCTCCAGGTAATTTTGCTGTTTGTATAAACTAGATCTCCCACTGTTCCATTACTCTATTACATCTTAAATTACTGGTGTTCATTTTAGGTGTTTAATCAGAGCACTGATCATTGCAGATGTTCAATTCAATCAGATCTGCATTGTTACCATGGCTAATGGCCTGTAGTTTATTTCTTGTGACTATACTGCTTATTTAAAGGACGGAGGTATCTATAATATATGCTCTATAATATAGGCTAATGTCACACTCCTTGGGCATCAAGTCCCTGCGTTTACTGCCCACACTGACATGAGCAGGATGTTTACCTCCAATGTGCTTCTTTCCATTTCTTGAAGGTTTTCTGTAGGACTTCATCCTGCCCTGTACCATCATTCTGCTAAAATTCACTCTGCAAGTTTCTTAATATTTACAAATGCCCCTCGTAGATTTTAGTTGGTGCTGGTGAGACACTCCCAAACTGGAGTGATTATCAGTAGGACCAAAGTGATAAAAGAAAAGGAATTGTATTAAAAAAATTAGTGAACAATAAAAGCCTAAAAATAAACATCTAATCAAATACAGGATGTCTGACTAACTGTGGGGTTGACTGGTCTACTTATTCACTGCCTCCTTCCTTTGTTCACCATATGGTTTCACGCTTCTCTTTTTCTATACACCTCTAGCCTACCTTCTTTCTTCCCACCTATTGAGACCTCTCTATCAGGTACCTCACAACTCCAAGCTAGTTGTGTACCGCTGAAAGGAGCTTTTAAGCAGGGTCTAGTTACATTTCTTGGCAGGGATGAACTGTACTGGAGTACAGGCAATGGCATTATGTATTCAGAATACAAAAGTAAGTATTCTGGATTCCTCTCGCAGTACATTTTTAAAGATGTATGTCAGAATGCAGTTACTTTATGAAACTGAATACTAAATATTTTTATACTACATCTCTGTATCCGCAGATAGAACATTTGATTTGAACGGTGATCACTGCTTAACTTTATTTGACCAAATAAGACATAGTTACACAATGGAGAGCACGCCGTCTGAGGTTTGTTCCAGAGAACTTAGTTAATCCTGGATCTCAGAACGAATCCCAGGCTTGCTTTAGGGTGATTGCACACCACTGGATTGGCTGGCTCTAGAACAACGGATTTCAATCATCTCACACAATCCCAGATAGGTTGATCCTGATTAGCATACATTCATGGCAAAATCTGCAAGGCCCTATGAGTCACGTACTGAACAGTTGATCAACAAGTCTGAAAAACAGTGCATGAAGATTATTGGCACATCCAATAAACGAGGAGCAGCAACTGCCAAGGAAAGGGAGATGGCATGGAGGAATATCTCTGAAAGAATGAATACATAAAATAGTTCATCAGTGAAATCCGTGTAAACATTGGGTGGTAAATTGCTGCATTGTGCAAAATATACCCCTAGCGATATTACTTTACTTGAAATATTATGTGCCCTCAAGAAAGCATCGTATTCCATTTTTGCAATATTAATGATATCAAAAAACCCTGAATTGAAACCACATTAATAAGTATATTAGGTATAGATACCCAATGAAGAGGATAGGCCTTAGAGGCATTTCTTTAAAGGGAGAGGGACAACTTGTTTCACCAGCAAGTGTATTATCAGTTATTATTGCTCAGAAGTAACAATAATTAAAAATTAGATTACCCTCCTTGCTAATCTGTAGAATTTCTCTTTGATGGTGAACACCAAGGTTATTATAGTTAATGAAAACTAGAAATCAAACCTGAAACTATTATTAAAAAAACTTTTTTGTAAACTGAAATAAAATAATTAACAAAACTGAAATGAAAACTAAAACTAAACTAAACTATTAAAGTAGCTGAAAAGACTACTGAAATAAAATAATTTACAAAAAAAAAATTATTTTTTGTTTTTGAATGAAAATTTTTGCCGTTAGTTTTTAACCCTTGTAACTTTTAACTCTAAGTCATCTAAAGTCATGCACCACAAGATGCACGCATATATTCATCCTGTGAATGGCGGCTGGTGACGGAGGGCGGGTGTTCACACAGCATTTGTGGTGACCGAGTACGCTGAATACGGGTGCGTAAAGTGTGTGAAATAGAATGCCACCTTTCTTTGCGCTTGTTGTATATCAAGATTCAGCAACCACTGGTGTGGCGGAAGTGCTGCCATCCAGAGCTCCGGGATCGTCCAGGCACCGCCTGGTGGTGACCACAGACCCCAACAGGGTTGAGCTTCCAAGCTCCCAATCCGTGGCCCTGATGTAACCCAGGAGGGCTGCCCTCTTTTGCGCCCCAGGGAAGATATTGGCCCTCTCCCACTCCTTCCCTTCACCAGGCATCCCGGTAGGTCAAGGTCCCTGGTCGTCTGCCAAAACACACATGTGCTGTACACTCGCCTTTTATTACGGCAAATGCCAGGAATTAAACGTAAGTATGCCATGTGAAAAATGCATAACGTAACTTTAATTTTTTTAATGATAATATTGTTAAGTTTATTTCTTAAAAGAACAACTCAAGAATGTGAAATGGCCAAAACACATTCTGAGCTACAGTCATTTTTTTTCAAATATTCAACTGTTATTAATAAAAGTTTCATAAAAAAGTTAGTTTCCCCTGTTTTTGATGAACAGTAACAACAGAGCTTTTGTTTTCTGTGAGATTAAAGTGCATTTTAAGATCATAATTTAATTTAAATTTGTTTAACTTGTTACACTACTTTATGAACTAGGCTATAAAAAAATTCCGAAGGTATTTGGAAAGTATTTGGAATAAGTTACACATTTTCATCTCAGAATACAAATCTGAATACATTAAGGATTACAGTATTCAGTAACTAAATAGTGTATTCTGTCCAATACAAATACTTATAGGTTACTTGGACCACCATTCAAATGCCTGTTTGTGCCCCTGAGTACCTCCAGGTTTTCCTGCAGGTTCTCCATACCTTAGAGTGTGACTGTGAAGTGTCCATCTGTCTGTTCTCCATAGTCTCTGAGTCTAACCTACACAGTTCTCAAGTGGCCTGTGGAACATTTACAAGGGCAACAAAGCTGTTGTTAACAGCACGAAATCTCTGCATTTGTGACTCCTATAAGTATTTCAAAAGATACATGCATGACTTTCATTTTTATTGTGGCACCGTGCTGTTTTCAAAAAATGATATTATCAGTTATCTTGAAGATCCACAACTTGATAACTTGATAACAAAACCACAATTTCCTGTCCAATAATATTAACGTTGCTATCACTCTGATCAAAACTTTACCATGAATGCACAAAAAAATTAACATTGAAGAATATTAAACTTTTTAGTTTATACTGTGGACAGCTTGTTTCTACAGTCCAGCACTGACACAAGACATTCAGACCTTCAGGAAGTGGCTTTATCCTTAGAAGTGACAACTTATTATCTTGAGTTTTGGCCCAAGTTCTCCGGTACTGCAGTTACTTTGTGACATTTGCTACACGAAAAGGGTTTTTAGATTAGAATTCTTGTTTACAGGAAAAACTTGACACAAAGACCACAGTCTCTCTTCCTGGTACTTATGTATCATAACCTTTTTTTTTCTCTACCTTTGATACCCATAATGCCTTAATCCTCAGCGCTAGAAGAAGTCCTCTCCAAGCAACTAAATAAGGTAAAGAGGATATAGAGCATGGCTCTCTTCTTTATCTATCAAATACAATCTGTATTAAAGGAACTCTTTGGGCAAATATTGTTTTCACTTACACATAGTGATCACAGAGCAAAGCAGGACTTAGAGTTAAAGAGGCATAAATATGGTTATAATAAAAATTCTGAAAAATGAACAAAGTGAGTGACATAGATGAGACGCATATTGTAAGCAGGTAGGTAGGGAATAATACAAAGGAATTAGGTATTTGCAGGGATGACAGATATTCATGGCCAACATCCAAAATAATTAACCAGGAAATATTTGCTCCAGAGGCACAAACATAAACAAATTTTATAGAGGATAAAGAGGATTTAAAATAAATCTTAGTAGTTAATCCTAAGTTACACTAACACAAAGATTGATTTTTGTGACTTGATCCCAACACTAGGATACAGAGACTAGATCACTGCCATCTTTTATAGGTGGAGTATAATGATACACACCATCACCTGATCTGCAAGCCTAAGCCTCAGCAACAGTATGTAATATTTCTTCTATGACTTGCCTGGCTCTCAAAACTCAGACGCTGGAGGCTTTACACCCAGAATTAGGCTTCTAACCACCAAGGCTTATTATCTTGGTGATTCTTCCCCCCAAAATCAAGAAGGTTTAGACTTGCACAGGCCCACCAAACAGAGGTAAAGGCTTTTATATTAAAAAAACAGAATAGGATGGAGTGTAACCATAAAACCCTTAGCCTACAATAAGAACAACAGCGTTCCTTTTTAATTCAAATATGTATTTAAGAAATATTCCAAAACAATAGTTAAAAACAAAAGCAGAAAAGGAGTCACAAAGGATATACTCAAAAGACAAACCAAGCAAAAACAAAATCAGTCTACAATCTGAAAAATCTTAATTCTAAATTATACCAAGGTCCAAAATCAAAATATCAAAAAAAAAAAAAAAAACAGAAAACACTCACAAAAAATCTGAATTACAAAGATGAGCCAATAGACAGAAATAATGCAACAGTGGGTACCTTCAAGTAGCACTGGTTCTGGTCCCCCAGCTGCAATGTCAGGGGGCCCGTAGAAAGGAAAGGTTTTAACCCTAACCAGGTAATATTCCCAGCAGGTTCACTTTTCCTCCATCTGTGATTTATTCTATTTAAACTAAGTTTGAAAAGCCAATGTCAGACCCCAAAACAACCTTTTGGAATTCCATTCTCTCCACAGAAAGCACTCTCAGTCTTGGAAGTTAATTAATAAATTTATAGCATGAATTGAGGAAGAAAATAAAAAGACAATACAAAGTTACAATATTTACCCATCTCCCAAGTTCAAATCTCCACACCCAACTCGGTTAACTACCCCCTCACATACCTATATATGTACAGTAAAACCTTGGATTGCGAGTAACTTGGTCTGTGAGTATTTTGCAAGACGAGCAAAAATATTTAATAAAGTTTAACTTGATAAACGAGCGAGGTCTTGCAATACGAGTAGTACGTATACACTTTGCCAGCCGAGCATCAAATTATCACAGCTGAGCCGATGGGTCTTCTCTCTCTGCGGGATTGTGGGTAATCGTCTCCCATGCTTGGTCTCAGTCGGCGTGCCTTACTCATATAGTCAACATCCGTACGAGCGGATACTGTTTCCTATAGCATTGTGACCACGTGTGTATGCGTAAAGCATTTTTTTATTTTGTGTGCGAACGATGAATCTGTTTAACGACAATGCAATGACACATTTCTATGAAATCCTCAAATGGAGGCAAAAGCAACTGTCATTGGATAGGTTCCTTGTTAAAAGTTGCCAAAAAAGAAAAAGATTCCAGTGTGCCAACAGACAGCAGTGATTCCTTTAGTTATTGTGAAAGTCGTCCTACACAATAACCCTTCTCCTGCCTCTTCTCTCTTTCCCCTCTCTCATCTCTCTCAAACCAGCTACAATTCTTTTCAAAGGTAAAGTGCCTGTTAATTTCTTTTATGTATTTTTACTTTATATTTTGTATTAATCATTTTTATATAAATAGTTTTGGGTTGTGGAAAGGATCATCTGAGTTCCAATTATTTCTTATGGGGAAATTCTGTTTGATATACGAGTGCTTTGGATTACAAGCATGTTTCCAGAACGAATTATGCTCGCAAACCAAGGCACCACTGTATATCACAAAACAAAATCGACAGAAAAGGGAGTCTGTATTCATGCAATCAAATACAGTCCAAACATCAGTAGAAATATGGTAAAGGTTTTTGGGGAACCACTCTCCCTTTCAGGGTAAGAATCCAGTCTTGATTCCTTTTTGCATGTGTAGGCCTCAAAGCCTGCTTGCCAAGTTTGGAGCCATGCTGATTTTGTTTCTAGTCTTTAAATAAGCCTTCTGGCCTAATTTTCAAGTTAAAGGTTTTGAATCTTTTTAAAAACTTAACTCTGGTTAGCAATTTGGTATTGGTAGTTTGGGGTTTATGGCTCATATCTCTGCCTGTTTATAATATTGCATTCTCCTCTCCTCTCCTGTTCTTAATTATCTGATACAACTTTTATCTAGCAGAGCAAAGGCCACCATGACATCATGGCATGTGCATCCTGTTCCTGGTGCCAATGAACTCTAGAAACACAGAAAGGTGGTGCAGATGAAAATACAACTATACAAAATGGTAATGTACTGATGTTACTGAAATATTTGAAAATTTTAGCAATGTTTTAGTTTAGATACTGCAAAAATGCATGTACTGTATTACTTACAGTGCAGCCAAAAAAATTTTTCTACACTGTGAAAAAATGATCAAAAATTGAAATGAAATTGATGATATTGAAGAACAAACTTTAAAAACTGTCTAAAATGTTACAATTACTGTGCTGTTATGTAAAGAAACAAGAAAAACTTTTACTCAAAACTTATTCTGGAAGAATTTTCAAATTATGTAATTTATTTACTCTTATGTAACAAGAGCTTAATACGAAAGGCTTCTTTTGATATCAGTAATGCTTACAAAGCACTAGTTAAATGTTTATTCATCTGTGCAATGTGGTCTACTAAATAACTTCCCTTTCAAATGGTCACAAGAGACATATTTTTCCTGATATTACATACTTGTGCATAAGACTTGTGAATTCTTCATATTCATAAGTTATTTTACCAGCATTTCAAAGCCTCTTAATATAGCACACTGCACAGAGGCGAATAATCCATTTATTGATGCTTTATAAGTATAATTAAGACCAAAAGAAGCCTTTGTTAAGGTTTTGCTACATATGAGTAAATGAGTAATAAATGCATTTTTTCAGTATATAAAGTGAAAGGTTACCAAAAATCTAAATCAAAAATAACAATGAATATTGTCAAAAAATTAAAATGTAACAAAGTGGTTTCAATGAATTCCCAACAACTGCACGCATTCTGGCTTATAATGAATGTAATAAATAATAAATGTAACCATGAAGAAATTACTGGAATACAATAAATATTATAACATCATGTAATACAGTTATAAGACCAGTTACACAGGTTGTGTGTCAGTCTTTACGATGAATGCATGTCCTGATATATTTCTGGTGCATCCATGTCTTTAGCTTTTGTTCATATTCAGTATGTTTAGATATGTGATTAGACAATCAGCCTTTCTGACTTCATCATTAAAAAGGGAAACGCATCATCTTTGCCTAATGCTTTGACTTGAGAATGATTTCCCATCTGATGAAATGATGCTGCCCTTCCGTGGGAAAGTTCTGTTTCCTGAAGATTACCTGCTTTCCAGGCTGCAGCTGAAGATTCTTCTTTTGATTCTTGTTTTACGTTTGCTGTATACGGCTTTGCCTGATTCAGCCTCTGGTAACCTCTGGTACCAAAACATATTTTTTACTTTAACCTTTTTTTTAATGATTTTAATTTTGTTAAGCAAATGATAAAGTAAATATTTATCAACAATAAATTGCCCAAACTATTAGGAAAGGAAAGAGGGTCTCTATCTGAATGTAATATTTTCCAGACTAAAGATAAACAGAATTAAAACTCTGGGGAAACAGTATTAAAGATAGACATGTGTTTCAAGAGAAACCAGAGGTTAGGAAATTCATTAAATATTATCTTAGTCATTATTATAAATGCATTAAGATTGGAGAACTGAGTTCAAAACCAATATGTTTATTTAACTGGTACACATAATAATAAGAATTGTAAACATTGTGGAACAAAGGTAAAGACAGAGTACTATATTATGTATTGTTCTAAATCTAAATTCAGTCCACATTTCAGCAACAGGATCTCTTTTTAAAAGTTTAATTGAAGTACTTACTATAATAGAAGAGATTTAAATTTTAATTTAAAAGTTCAGGGATTTTAGTGCGTGTAATACGAGAAACGTTTAAAGTAAAATAAAGCTGGGAATACCCAAAATCAGGTGATGTAGACTAACGCGTCTCAAGTTCAGTTCTGGAGACTAATATTACAATCTGTGAATTACTATATACTGTATACTCATGTTTAAATTCCCCCACTGATAATGTCGGTCGTATAAGTCGAATATGGAAAACTCACGCTATTGGTCCAAGAGATTATGATATGCTAATTCCCACCTGACAGAATACCCACATAGCACACTGCCTTTTTTGTCTATGTATTGTGCCAACGTGACCACGCGGTAATACCCAAACTATTCTGAAGCGACGTTTGCACTGTTTAGTGTTTTTTGTATCTCACACCCTCATACACCTTTATCGTAAGAGCATCCCTTATCTACTATGGAGTGTTCCATTAGAAGAAAATATGAAGCTGGTTTTAAATTAAACGCCTTTGACGTAGCAAAAGAAATTGGTAACTGCATTGCTGCAGCAAAATTCAATGCGTCTGAGAAACTGATGCGAGATTGGAGGAGACAAAAAGATGTTAAAAAAAAAAATGAAGTGTCACATTTTTGAACGGGCATATAAGTCGGGGTCTGATTTTATGATCGATTTTTCGGGTTTCAAGACCCGACATACGCAAGTATATATGGTATTTGACATCTACCTTATCTTATTGTTTATTTAGCTGTGCTTCTTCTTCTTCTTCTTCTTCTTCTTCTTCTTCTTATTATTATTATTATTATTATTATTATTATTATTATATTGCATTCAAAACATCATAGTATTGTCAGACTTGCATTTGTAAGACACTCTGAAATAATTATATTTTTTTCTACCTTCAAATGCTTACCTCTCTTTTGTTGTTACTCCCTTAATTGTGCCGAATAACGGCAATTACCAGACCCCAAATGAAATGACACAGAATGTTTAAAAGCTGCAACTACTTCAGCAACATGTGCTCACATCTAAATAATGGACTTAATAACCAGAACATCTGGAAAAGCAGAATGAAATTCAGGAAGGTGATGATGAAGATGGTGAAAGCCTTGTAATACAAGACGAAAATAGCAAATTATCTCTTTATAACATACAACATATTAATGTTTGTTAAATACCAGTTAAAAATTGGAAAACCCAGTTTTGTAGTTTTTGTAAGAACATGAAAGCTCAGAAATTGGAAAATAACAGCTTGCGTAGTTAATGCAGTAGCACAAATGGTTGGAGCAAAGAGTGATCACAGTCTACTATTTCATTAGAAGAGGAAGATTAACAAGAAGATGAAAAAATAATAGAAAAGAGTAGATAATGAGGTTTCTGAACTTATCAGAGATTCACATTTTTATTTTTATCCTCTTCCTTTAGTCATCCATGTGTATCTGGGAGGCAGCTGAAGGGATCTGATGGTGGCAGTTACCCGCCGAACCAGGGGTTGGTGTTGTGTGCGAATGCCTCCTGTCTTCCACCCTCTGCAAAACAAAAGATTGACGGTCATTCCACCACTGACATCGCTTCTGTTGTCTGCCCTCCTGGACCAACCCCTTCCTGCCTGGCATTCTGGCCATCTTTGAGTCAGTTCTACATTGGATTCCCACGCTGTCACTATCTTTGTAAGAAGATCATTTCTTGTTTGATGTATTTTTATTATACAGGGTCACAGATATGCCCCAATACCTTTTTCATGTCTGCTTCATGTCTTACATTTTTCTTTCTGAACTAATAAACTGATTAAGTCTGACAAGAAACTACATGCAGTATAAATGTATATGTGGGTGTCCTGTTTTATTAGCATGTAGCACATCACCAGTCTGTGGCACCATGATCAGCAAATGTGGACATTACCTTGAAACATTTGGCTTCTTTCACAGCCAATCCCATACATTTATGTATATTTTAATTTTATTGTCTTAATCTGGGTAAGTCAATAATAGGAAGTACTTTGTGAACCATGAGAAGTAAATCTGGTGTATTTATTTTTAATCAGGTTCAATTCTATTTCATGTTTCAAAAATGAAATGTTTGTTTTGACACTATTTGTAGTTGTCTGGATTAACTCTATGACATATTCCAAGGTCTCTAGCCAATCTTGTGCTCCAAACAGGACCATTAAGCCACCATGATAACAAGAGGTCATAAAAGAGGTAAATAAGTTACTTATTACTAAGAAATGGCTTGATGAGTGTTGAAGCAAACAAAATATTTAAATAAAAATATAAGAGTAGAAAGTTACACTACAAAGACAAAGTCAGACAGGAGTTAATGAGCAAGTATAAATAAGCAAGTTCAACTGTTCCAACTGACATATGCCCACCAGAAAGATTCAATTTATTACGGGGAATAATAAGCAAACATCTAACAGCCAAATTCTTCATTCTGATGAATTTTTAGAAGCTTAGTTTTTCAGTCCATTTAAAAGCAGAAACCTTCTCATGGGTTTAGATGTTGAAGCTGGAAGGAAACGTCAGACAGCAAAACACAACAGATAAAGTGCTGATAGATTATGAAAACAGGTGTGTATGCAGGAATGCAGTTTGTCAGCTATTCATTACTGATTAAGTATAAAAATACTTTTAACTTACATAATTAAAACAATTATTTGAGGTCCAACCATTATTTTTCACTGCCAGTTGTGGACAACAGAAGCACTTTCAAGTGCCTAATTTTACCTATATTTTGAAACAAGCTTCCTGAATGAACAGAGAAGAAGAAGATGAAAAAAGATTTGAAACATGTTCTTTGTCAGAGCAGTGTTGGGTATTTTTTTTTTGCTAAATTCAAAGTCACAAAATTCTTATCCGACTCCAAACCCAACACTTGAGTCGCAAGAGCTTTAATAAGTTGGGTTACAACTGTGACGTCTGTCAGTTCTTTATGGAGTTTCAGAATAATAAATATACACTGCTCTAACACTCTGCTGTCAATTTACTTTTATGAAGAGAAAAGGTTTTGCTACCCATTGCATTGAGTATGTTTGTAGGAAAAATGTTTAAAGGTGAAAGTGGATAAAAACATAAAATATCTACAGCATTTATTTAAAACTGGGTGGCACAGTGGTAGTACTGCTGCCTCGCAGTTAGGAGACCTGGGTTTACTTCCTGGGTCCTCCCTGCATGGAGTCTGCATGTTCTCCCTGTGTCTACATGGGTTTTCTCCAGGTACTCCGGTTTCCTCCCACAGTCCAAAGACATGCAGGTTAGATGCATTGGCGATCCTAAATTGTCCCTAGTGTGGGTGTGTGTGTGTGTGCCCTGAGGTGGGCTGGCACCCTGCCCGGGGTATGTTTCCTGCCTTATGCCCTGTGTTGGCTGGGATTGGCTCCAGCAGACCCCATGACCCTGTAGTTAGGATATAGCAGGTTGGATAATGGATGGATGGATTTATTTAAAAATTGTTTTAATATTTTCAAGTGTTTTTGAGCAATACCCTATCCACTTAAAGCAGAAGTTGCTCAAGAGCCAAGTTTCATAATCCTCTATGATGACTTCTATGTTATATTCAGTCCTGGGCCAGCAGGGAGTTTCCAGCAGCAATGCTTCACCCTTGATGATAGTAAGATAACCTTTGTGACTCATAAGACACAACCTCAAAGTGCTGCTTCAATGAAACTTAGGTCACGTCTGGCAATGCAAGTCCTGTTTCACATTTTCTGTTCTTAATTGAGAAATGGATTCATGCAGGAACTTAAGATAATCAACCTTCAATAACAAAAAATGGAAAAAGCTCAAGGAGTGGGCTACTTACAGTTTTTATGGGTAGTTTTTAAAGTGACACAATTTTGTCAAGAGTGAAGATCAATGGAGTTTTTTTAGCACAGATATATGTCTACCACTATGTTATCTCTCCTGTGTGCATTTAAGATCAAAATTGTAATGGAAAATTGAAAAAGCAGAAAATGTGGAAAAATGGTAGCCCTCTCCAGTGTTGGACAGTAGGTCACCCCTAAAAACCATGTAGCAACCATCAACACTAAAGGTTCAAAATAACAGTACCCATAGAAAAAGAACATGGAGCCATAGGATAACAGAAGCAAAAGCACGGGGGAAAACAGAAGAATTTCAGTGAATACCAAGTGGAGGCAAGGAAAAACGTTCTATTTGTTGGTTTAAACAGTGGTATAAACAACAAAAGGAAGTTGATCGAGTAACATAGAGTGTTGGAGAAACTCGAAAGCTCAAGTTCACAAAGTCGCACAGTTCCCGAAATAAAAAAGAAGTTGTCAGATATCAAAGGTTGAGCCCACCATCTGAGTGTCATATGAAAGCTTATTAGGCTACAGAGAAAAGAAAAAAAAATAGGGACACAGTGAGAAAAAGCTCGAAATGTCAACATTAATCTCGAAATTTCCTCTTTAATCATGTAGTTTATTTTGTTATTAAAGTAGAACATCATACACATCATCTTTAAATCGTTTAATTTACTAGTTTCTCAGATCCTATCGTAACTAAAGTAGCACGTTAAATGCTTTGTTTTGTATTTGTTCTTCTATGTATTCTATTTGTGTGAATCACTACTTGCTTCTTAAACAGCCTTTCTCTTCTTCCGACTGGACACAGAATCCATTACATTCATGATATTACAGTTCTCTGAATAATTAAAATACTGAGATGTATCTATACTAATAAAAGGCAAAGCCCTCACTGACTGACTGACTGACTCATCACTAATTCTCCAACTTCCTGTGTAGGTAGAAAGCTGACCCCATCTTCACGAAATTTGGTAGGCGGCTTCCCTGCGCTAACGGAAACCGATGTACGTACAGTACTTATTTCAGTGGTATGATGCCACTGTCGGCCGCCATATTGAACTTTCCAATGTCACTAATTCTCCAACTTCCCGTGTAGGTAGAAGGCTGAAATTTGGCAGGCTCATTCCTTACAGCTTACTTACAGAAGTTAAGCAGGTTTAATTTCGAAATTCTGTCATAACAGTCAACAACGTCCGCCATGTTGAACTTTCTTATTTATGGCCCCATCTTCATGAAATTTGGTAGGTGGCTTCCCTGCGCTAACCGAAACCGATGTACATACTTATTTCTTATTTATGGCCCCATCCTGCGCTAACCGTAACCAATGTACATACTTATTTCAGTGGTATGATGCCACTGTCAGCCGCCATATTGAACTTTCCAATGTCACTAATTTCTCAACTTAGTCATAACGGTCGACAATGTCCGCCATGTTGAACTTTCTTATTTATGGCCACATCTTCACGAAATTTGGTAGGCGTCTTCCCTGCGCTACCTGAAACCAATGTACGTACTTATTTCGGTGATATGATGCCACTGTCGGCCGCCATATTGAACTTTTCAACAGTCTTTGTTACTTATGGGCCCATCTTCAAGAAATTTGGTACACGGGTTCCCAACACTAACTGAATTCTACTTACGTACATATATACGTCCATAGCCTGCAGCTCGGTCACCGTGTGAGGCGGCATTGGGTCCCCCATCCCAACGCCTCCCACGTTGTTGGTTCCCTGCCTATATAAGGCCGTCTGTCGCTCCGGTCTCTACATTCCCTTCCTTGCTTCGCCACGGGATTCACATCTCCCTACTGATAACTACAGCCTTTTTATTTAATCCACGGCTTCTCCGTTGTTTTATTGTTCGTTAATGACGATTATAGTTATTGTGTAGGTATTTTAGACTTACTTTACATTGCTCAGGTACCCATTTCCTTTATCATTCCAACCGTACCCCCATTACCATGTCTATCGAGGTGATCACCATCGATCAAAGAACTGTCACTTACCGATTGGTTTCCATGCCCGGAGATGGCACCTACCTTTTCCATTCTCTATGTCACATATTGCACGGCCATATCAGGCTCACTCTTGATATCCGGAGGAACATTGTCTCTTATGTATTGAATAACTGGCACAGGTTCAAGGTGTGGACTGATGACGGTACAGGATATAATTATACTACACAGGAGCACTAGAAGAGTGAAATGCTTAAGCCCTTCACCTATGGTTCTGCATGTGAGTTGATGGCTGCCGCTGAATTGTTTAATTGTCGCTTTCAAGTGTACCGAAGTGGCCAAATATTTTACACCTTTCGACAACTGCCAATACCTCTTAAACATCTTAGATTCACAGGTGATGATTTCAGTAGTGGACACTTTGATGTTTATGAATGTTTAAACTCTCAAAAGCTGGATGTGAAGTTATCGATGAAACCGTTTGTATGCTTACAACGCTTGACAGATGCCGAATGTCACTTCAACACAAGTCCTGCAAATACTGTCGTAATTGAAACAAACCATGAAACTCAAACCGATTATGACAGCAGTAATCCAAGCTGTGAAACTGTTTCTGAACTGCGAGGTCAGTACAGGAAAGGTTTTGAAGTGTTTGCCGTGTGAGAAGCAGTTCAAATATGAAGCATGACTGAGGCAGCGTGTGCTTGATGCTGTATACCGATAATTCTCTTTCTGATCAGCTGCTGTAGATCTGTGATTCCACACTCAGATACAGTGATATAAATACTCTGAGTGGTGCAGTGAGAGTAATATGGAAAAAGATGATCCTCTGTGGCAATCCCTAATGGGAGCAGCTAAAAGAAGAGTAAGAAGGTGCAATGAGAGTAACAACGCTAAAGCAGCTATGGTATGTGGAATAGTTTGGCCATTCCGTGGACCATTATATTGTTACAGGTTAATTTACAATCAGATACCTTAAACTAATAAACAGTATGCGGTTAATTTCAGTGTATATGATAAAGCCGCGTCAGGGATGTGGATCTAAAAAAGAAAGGGAAACCACACTGGAACAAAAGCACTGCTTTAACACTGGGTGCCGCCAGTTTGCAAAACCGAGTGGAGAACTTGCGTATGCCAGGGTTTGAGCTACTGTGAAAATGTGCATGGCTTTACACCAAGTTTAGGTTTTATACATCGCGATTTGAGCGTGGAAACAGGAGTATGTAACATTTATTTGTGTACGCACCATTTATACATGAGGCCCCATGTGATTTCTGGCTCTCATTTACATATTTGGCTGTTGCTTTTATCAAAGATGACTTACAATATTTATGAAACAATTAGTTATGTTTTCTTTGTTCTTCTAATTGGTAGGTCAAGTGACTTGCTCATGGTCACGCAGTGTCAGTAGTGAGATTTGAACCCACAACCACAGGGTTTGAAGTCCAAAGCCTTACCCGCTACACCACACTGCTTCAAAAGCCCCCTAACGTGGTACTTAAATTATTTTTAGAGATCCAGGACCCTTTTAGCAAAATGAAAAATCAAGAGTCAAATCATGACAGCAACAGGATGACAGTCAATCCTGAGAGACATCTTTCTGGAGCAGCAGTTGGAGTGGCAATGCATTACCAGAAATGTAAGATTGACAGTTATTACCTGCAAGCTCAAAGCCACAGGGCTCTGGCAGTTTGTATGCACTACACTATGATGGTGGGCTCCATCTAGTTAAGGTGAAGACTGGCATTTGCTGCCTAACTGTACCTGGACACATTGGTTATGTAAAGGTTAGCTGTGCACAGTTCAAGGCTGTTGCACATTACAACCAGATGGATGCCTCTAACACTTCTGCTTTTCGAGTTTGCCCATTAGGAATACTAACCATATGAATGACGTAGTCTTCATCCAGTATATGTGTCAAATACCTGGGAAGCCTTCTACTGGCCCATAATGAGAATGAGGTTTAAAGTCAACACCCTTGCTGTTCCAGAATGTTTTCAGAATGTTGTCCTTGAACCCTGGATAACGGGTTGGCACGTCAAAATGACCTTCCCTTTACACTGTAACATTTTCTAGCCATGCATTGTTTAGTCTGATTACATTGGGAGTAAGCAAAGGAGATTGTATGCATTTTTTGTACTATAGTATATTTTATCTGTGATGTCTTTATATTGGTTTACAGATATTTTAACATGACATATTTAAAGATGTAGTATTTTTTAGTCTAATCACAGGTGACAGCTCTCAGGTGGCTAAGGCTTGGCGTTAATGGAAGTGGTGGCCCTGGAATAGAAAAATACTTTGGTGAGGTTCATAGGTCATTATGTCAACACAGTTCGTTGGGATCACGACATTGTAGGATATAAAGGAATGTTTCTGTTTTTATCATCTTCAATATCTTTGGTCTGCTGCTTCAATCATCCATCTATTACTCATACGCTATTAGAGGATCTGAAAGGCAGATTTGGCACATTTATAACACAGGCCTTTTTTTAAATCTTTGGGATTTGACAAAAGCACACTAAATTATTATATAGATTGAGAAGCCACATTAAAATGTTTTATTTGTTTAATGCATATGTCATCCAATTCTGCTGCTTTCCAATTTCCGCATTTTTGTATGGCCAGATTTAGTGCAGGCATTGTGATTGGTCAGTCAAAAAATTCCATTCCAGGTGCTTGTTTCTTGAAATTTTGGTTTCAGTTTTTCTTGGTGGGGGGGTAATTTTTGTTTTACTGTTAACTAGCAGTTGATGGCCAATTTGATTTGCTGTGACATTAGCATGACTACAATCTAGGGTAAGATAAATAAATGCTGAGCCTTTTTAGCAGTCTCTATGGCTCATAGCTACTGTTTGGACATATCCATCTCTTCCATCAGGTTCATCCATTGGGTTCTTTTTGATTTTGAAATTAGGGATAAGAGTTGTTCTGCTGCTCTGGCTTTTTTGCCAAAAAGAGTTTGTTCAAAGAATGACATGTAGTTGTTCAACTGGTATGGCATTTTGGTTGTAAAGAAATGGATGTAAGTACCGTATATGCTCACGTATAAGTCTGGTCTTGAAACCCGAAAAGTTGATCATAAAATTAGACCCGACTTATACACCTTTCAAAAATGCGACAATTTTTTTTTTTTACATCTTCCTGCTTCCTCCAATCTCACACCAGTTTCTTAGATTCATCGAATTTTGTTGCAGCAGCACAGTTACCAATTTCTTTCACCACTTCAACGGCATTTAATTTAAGACCAGCTTCATATTTTCTTCGGATCAAACGCTCCATCGTTGATAAGGGATGCTCTTACGATGAAGGTGTATGAGCGGTGAGATACAAAAAACACAAAACAGTGCAAACGTAGCTTCGGAATAGTTTGGGTATTACCGTGTGGTCACGTAGGCACAACACATAGAAAACAAAGACAGTGTGCTCCGTGGTTACTCTCAGGTGGGCGTTAGCATATCATAATCTCTCAGACTAATAGTGTGAGTTTTCCACATTCGACTTATATGACCGACATTATGAAATACTGGAAATTATAAATTAAATCAAGCCCCAACATCTGCGGGAGAAATTAAACGTGAGTATATACATATAGTTCTATAGAATTCTGGTATAGACAATTGTGAGGACTTCTTAATTACGTCACTAAAGAGTCTGTAAAACTCTGAGTTCAGGTGTATTTTAGAAACTGCCTCATCCAGTATTTTACAGAATTTAGTCCAATTAGCCTTTTTGAAATTGTACCTACTGCAAAATTTTATAGTGTGTGGTTGTATTGCTGCTGTAGATTTGTAGGCGATGGAGTAATGATGGGTATTAAGTACATGCCGTATCGAAGAATTGATGGGAAAGATGCTTATTAGTGTCGTTGAACCAGTGAGAATACACATCTTGGAGCAACCTGCTAAAAAGTGTGTAGTGAATAGCAGCAAAATCTTACTCTACAAAAGCTACAGTACATCTACAGGGGTTCTTTCTCTTCAGGGAGAAAGGTACTGAACAAAAGACTTGATGCTGAGAGGAAATAAAAAGCTAAAATTACTGTTATCCATTTAGGAGCTCAATAGCACCAGGTAACTGAAGTTTAATAATTAATTTGTAGGTTGTAATGAGTACTGCAACAGAGGAGACAGACAGATACACACAAACACATACAGACCATCATAGCTCTACACGTTTGAGAAATGTCTCCTACAAATATCTGTCATTTTAACTGTTACATCACTATATGAGATAACTACAGCAAATAGAGTTTAGATAAGCATTGTTGTCTATGGATATGCTATGTGTTGTCTGCGGCTATTCGTCATGGCATATTTCCATTTTCAGTTAGACAAAAATGTTACATTTCTTTATTTGTTTAGATGTGCATTCAGAAGGTGGATGTTGTGCAGCCTCATCTGTGCATCTACTGATGTTGTTAGGCAAATTTTTTGATTTGGTTGTTTTGAGTACGAAATCTACTTTACCTGAGGCTCTTCAGTATCTGCTCTCTTATCGGCAGTCCTTTTGACAGTGTGTGACACACCATTTACATCAAATGCAAATTTTGCAGTTCAAATTTTTTATGAATACAGATGCCATTTCTTACAAGTTTACAGTACATCTACTCCTACGCTATCATCATAACACTGACCAAAAGAGTGTGCTACACAACACCTGCAACCATAGCGTCGTTCATGTTTGCCATTCATCCATTGAAACTGTCGAATGGCAATGTATAATCTGATGCTTCAGAAAGGTTTTTTGCTTGCATCGGGTTATGTTTTTTTTTTAAATTTGCAATGCGCTCTCTGCACACACAACACACATGTATATGTCAAACTGGATTTTTTAGGAGAGTTTTCTACTGTAGACTGATGCTTGTTGTCTATCAGAACAGGTTAACGAGAGCACCTCTGATCTTTGCACTTCAAATTCTCCACCCCTACTTTGAGTGCCACCATCATGAGGCATTGGATTGGTTTAGAAATGTGACACAGGTTACAGAGTCGCTATTGAAATCGTCAACCATGAAATAGTTCCTTTGTTTGCTACAATTAGAGGTGTTCTGAAAGGAAAAGACACATCTAGAGGCTTATACATCGATTTTTATTAGACCGTTACACAACTCCCTTGATATATCCATTTCATTGTCATTACAGATCACAGTTGAGAGAATTTTCATGTTGAATTTAATGAGAATTGCACTTCCGTTATGTTTGTGTGACCATTAAGTAGCCACCTTCATGCCACCAACTTGTGGTTGTTGGTATCTTTGTGTGTCTCCTGGGAACATAGGATGTCACAGTCATTAGATTTGTATAGTTCTTGTAGAATTTGCCCTTTTGTGGTGGATAGGCCCTCTGTATTAATAAAGGTTTTCCTCACCTCCCACCTGTTTCTATTCCAGAAGAGACATTGATCAGTCTTGAAGACTCAGACAGAATTGCTATAATATATAAAACCCGTTTAAAGTCCCTTCCTGTTAAAGATCCTAGAGTACAGTGAGAAAAGGATCTCTTACTCAACATTTCAGAAACAGAGTGGAAGGTAGCCATGCGTAGAATTCACTCGAGTTTCATATACACAAGCATTTAATTAATCAACTTAAATTTTTTTATCGAGCACATCTATCTCATTTAAATTTTTCCAAAATGTTTCCAGGGCAAGATCCAACCTGCGAACATTGCAATCAATCCCCAGCTTCACTAAGCTACATGTTTTGTGCGTGAGCCAAATTAACATCATTCTGGACAAAAATTTCTAAATGCCTATCAGACAGCCTTGGTGTCACAATCCCTCCTAATCCACTAACAGCTGTGTTTGGTGTTCTTCCAGATGGGCTTAAAGTGGAGAAGGACAAACAAACTGTGACTGCCTTTACTACACTATTGGCACGTAGACTCTTTTTGCTCAACTGGAAGAATCCTAACTCACCTCTTTTAAGTCAGTGGGTAACTGATGTTTTATATTATTTGAAATTGGAAAAAATTCTCACTTAGAGGATCTGTACAAAACTCTTTAAAAATTTGGCTGGATCTAATCAATAACATTTTAGAATAAGCATTTATATCGGGGAGAAAGACTCCTTTCTCACTTTACTACTCTCCAAAGTTTTACTCTGGTGGTTGGTCTTCCTCTCTTTCTCATGGGTGGTGGTTGAATTGAATTTAGTTTTGTTGAGTTTGACTTGATTGTATAGAATGTTACTTGCTTTTAATAAATTCAATAAAAGATAAAAAATAAAGGTTATTGTCAATGTTTGATCTTGATAATTTATTGTCTGGTGATATAGAATGCACTGTTATAAGGGTTGTAGCTCTCTATGCTGCTTTCAGATGGTGCTTTTGGAAAAACAGATCAGCAAACAGAGAATCCATCATTTCCCAGGGGATGCGTGAGTGTAACGACTAACTATTGATCACACTCCACATGGAAGCTCCTTCTGTTTCCCCCAGTTCTGTCAGATCCAAAGAATTACAAACCATATTCATTGCTCTGCCACATATATAAAATAAAGGAAATCATTCTTAATCACTCAATGCTCTGGTTCTCAACATTTTTTGGTTTAAAGAACCAGGTTAACTAATTTATAACAATTAACAACACAATGATAACTTTACACCTAATATAATGTCAAATTGCTGACAAGTGCACAACAAAATAAAAAAATATGATTACTGATTTTATTACTGTATGAGCAGCATGGAAATAGTAATTTGGTGAAAAGGCTTTTCTAATGAGCTTGCAACTCAAAGATGGTAACTTGTGACCCAGCAGCAGCAACTCATGGCCCACTATTTGCTGAGAAACACTGGCTTAATGGATGTAGTACAACACCCCCCTTACTCCACAACAAGCCAACTTTAGACCTGCGAAAAATTGTACATTACAAATTCTACATTGAAAGCAATATGTTGAAGACATGTTTTAAAGGAAAATGATAACGGCTGTGGCTTATTTCAGCCTTTGAACTGCATATGATATCGTTCATGACAAACTGCTACTAAAGAAACTCTATAACATCACAAAGGATTTTTCAATAACCAAACTAATTGCAATTATTCTTTAAAATTGTATATTTTTCATAGACATCAAAGGCCACCACAGTCACTGGAGAATTTTAAAAAATCGGGAGTGTGCTCCCCTTGACTTTCTCATGTACTGAGATACAAGAAAAGGTCATCAGAACCACTTCCAGTTGCACAATATTTCTCAAATATCATATCTCTTTGTTTCTCATCTTAACTAATTGATAACATTGATGCACAATCATGTATCTCTATTTATAGTCAAATTTTATATTAAAATGATATTTTTGCACTTAGGTAGGTCAAAAACAGTGGTGGAATTTTTTCATGATTACATATGCATTACCTAGATTAAGTGCAAAGTAAAAAGAGTTAGTCACCTAAAAACATAGAAAAATTGTTAGTATTATATAATATTTGTTGTAATAAATTACTATAGATAAAACTGCATTTAGCTACATTTAATTATGATAATGATGGTGGAAATAAAAAAAAATCATAAAATTAAATGTATTACCAGGAACACAATGGGGACGTAGCAGCTTTATATATTTACATGGCATGTTCATGTTTACACGTTATTGTTAAACTGATGATGTATAAATTAAAATAACATTAATAATAGTTATTGAAAAAATATGTGTTATATTGAATACAGTTTTTAATATCGTGTACACATTTATATTTCCATGATACAAAAAATTTGGATGGTTGTTTAAATAAAATACTTCTGTTTGAGTCATTTTTCTCAAATTTCATATCTGTTTGCTTTTTATCATTATAAATATCTATTCAAAATTTGAATCATCTATCTGTAATTATAACCATAGTTTACTTGAAAATTCATGAAAGTATTCAATTAAAGTACCACTTGCTGGAAGTGGCCCAAAAGTTGATAGGATTCCTTATTTTCGATAAAAAGCAGGTGTACAAAATCTCATTGACTCAGGTCAAAGAGTTATTGTGTTTACACACAGACATAATTTCAAAAATGGTATTTTCGGACTCTGGAAGGTTGAGGTTCATCAAAATCTCGAGGTTGAATTTTTTCGTGATTCCTATACTTTCTCTGTGCTATGTATACAAGAAATAAGTAACAATGGACTACCACAAGGTAGGGAGGGTACTTGTCCGCTTACTCTTTGATACATACACAAATGATCAGCCTTGTCCTTGGGATGTTAAGAGTCTTCTATCTGTGAATGATCTTGCACTTGCCACTCAGTTCAGTAGCTTCAAAGAAATCAAGAAATGTTAAACAGTGAAATGAAAGAATTTGGAAATTATTATAAGAAAAATAAACTGAAACTTAATCCAAATAAGACATTAGTATCTGCATTCCATCTGAAGAGCCTATATGCTTCTAGAAGACTTGAACTAATATGGAGAGATACACTACTGGAACACTGTCTCACAACTAAATATTTGGATGTCACCTTAGATTGATCCTTGACCTACAAAAAGTATTGCCATAACTCCAGAATGAAGATTTCTGCCAAAAATAACATTCTGAGGAAGTTGTTATCCTGGGGTGCACGATCTCAAATCTGGAGAACAACTTGTTCTGGAGTCATAATATGTTAAAGTGATGGAGTATGTAAGACCCAAAGACCCATCTGGTTCAAATCCAGCCATGCAAAGCAAGTAGATAGAGTCCTCAATGAGACTTGTCGACCTATCACTGGCTGCCTATGACCAACACCAATAGAAGATAATCAATATCCTGCTAGGTATTGTACCAGGTGATATTCAAAGCAAAGTAACAGCCAATCATGATAATTGTAAAGCTTTAACATCAAATGGGCACCCTCTTTTTGTCTGCCTACCTGTACAACAAATGCTGAGGTCTGGAAAGTGATTTTTCAAGTCATTGATGTGTTTTGATAGTACCACCAAAAACTCCAGGGTTAAGACTTGGGGGGGACAGAACTGTATTTCTCTTTAACATGGATACTTCCCATCGAAAGTCCTGCTTCTGGCCATCATACAAGTTAGGTGCAATAATTTGTGCTCTGAAGTCATAAGATGTTAAACTAATCTTGGAAAAATGGGGCCTTCCAACAATATCAATTCATGTGATTGTGGCGAAGAACAAACAACCAGCTACCTTTGTCAACGCCCATCATGTGCTACCAGATGCACAATGAATGTCCTGATAATGGCTAACCCTAACTTAGCTAAATTCTGGACTAAACCTATGCAAGTGACATGTAATTTGTTGTATTCCTTACAAATTTCAAGAGTATATACTTCTCTTGTTGCTATCATCCATAAGCTTTAATTTAGACTATGACTTAATCTGTAATGAGTTTAATTTTAGTAGTATTTGTGTGATTATGTATTATGGTGTTTTTGACACAAGAATAAATAATGAAAGGTAAGAAGACCCTAACAAGGGCTTCTTTTGCATCAGAAAGGTGGCTATTCAGCTGTGCAAAGTGGCCTACTAAAATAACTTCACTTCGGAAGGGTTAGAGGTGGCTTAAATGAGACATTTTTCTCTTACAGTAGTATTGCATTCTTCAATAAAAGACCTGTGAATCCTTCATATTCTCAAGTGATTTTACCAGCATTATCACAAGCCCTTAATATGCTATATGGTGCTTGGATGAATAACTAGCGTACTACTGCTTTATAAGTCTTATTAAGACCAAAGAGGCCTTTGTTATTGTCTTGCTATATAACCCTATGCATTAGAGGTGGTACCTAAAGTGTTACCAAAGATGACCAAATGTGCAAGAATGGGGATTCATCACAGCTGTTGGGTAATCTTTTACCGTAATAACCTCACAATGAAAATAAGCAACAGATACAAACACATTACAAAGATGCAAAGCCAAGATGACACATTTTCAAATGTGGTGGAGATACATGCTGAGTGAAAATCTACAACTGGGGTCTTCTCCAGTAAGTGGAGTGCGTCCTTCCACACCTCAGCACATTTTGTTCAGGTAATTCTCATTTAGCTTTCAGTTGCATATGTCTTCGGCTTGAATCAAAACTTCTGACTGGCTTGGTAAAAGTCTTCTCATGGACCTGATGTTTCTCATTCTAAGAGCGAAGATAAGTGCCAGTTAATAAGTGTCATATGGAAAATAGCAACACTGAACTGCTGGTGCTGATATGGTTCATTTCAGGAAAGGTGGAACAAATACAACATTATGTTTAAATCAGGGTTATATAAAGTCCTAAAGGTTCTGTGCAACAGATATAGACTTTGCGGATCGTAATGAACTAGTTCAGAAAAAACAGTTAGGAAATAAATGTTCTTTGTTCAGACACGCAGGCTTATAGCATTTTATGACTTAATATGTGCAGTGGTACGACGCCTAGAGCTGGGAGCCAAAGGCTGAGCGTTCCTGGTACGGCTTTAGTTTTCCATTCCTTCCTTATCTGGCAGGACTGTTCACCTGTAAAAGATCTAGCACAGTCAAGCATTACAATGAGCATTCTCTGTTTCATTAAAAGCAATATATAACTCCCTTCCCAGTCACATTATTGTACTTTAGCCGGTGAAATGAAAGATCTTTGCTCAGATATGAAGTCTCATTTGAAATTTAATGTTGGAAAACAGTCCTATGAGGCCTGTGATTGAAGACTGGGTTTGAAATTTAACAAAATTCGAGTTGCTACTTTACACATGCACACTGTTACATTGTTCCTTAATCTAATATCCTGAGTTTATCAGACAAGAGTTGACAAAATGCTGTGATTTTCTTCACTTGGTTTCCACAAGATATGTGTAGCCCTTGTTTTCTGTAGGAATAGTCTTATTCTTAGTGTAGGAATAAGAAAAGTAAAAGGTGTGCATTTGAATAGAACAGATAAATAAATTATCTGTAGAATAGAATGATGGACCTTTTTATTCTTTTTTGTTCTGCTACAGGAGCAAAGTGCCACTGAAGGATAGTAATGCGATGCCATGCTATTACTCCTGGTGAAGGCTTCTACAAACACATACAGTAAGTGAACTGTACTGTTACAGTATGCCAGAAAACATCGGCATGTTAAAATATCATACATTTAAAGAATGTCTAAAGGGATTATAAAAAGAAATGCTTTTCACTGGTGTTAATTTTAGAGCCTTGTGTTGAAATGGGTGTGCCAAGTGTGCAAGGTAACAAGCAGTCCTGGAGAGGGTGCCATATTTGAATGGCTCATTTTAACCCATCTGCTACTGATCTTGACCCTCTTCAGTTTGCATATCAAGCAAATAGCATCCGGACTGTGAATGAACATATGCCAGAGTACTGTTTGTTGTCTTCAGTTCAGGTTTCAACACCATTGTCCCTGTTGTTAACTAAACTTCTATAGACTGATCTGAATCGTTCCATCTGTAAATGGATTTACAGTTTTTCTGGCTGCCTCTGTATTAGTACAGTTGCCCCTCAAGGCTATGTACTTTTTCCCCTACTTTATTCCTTGTACACCAGTGACTGCAGGTTCATTGATCTTTCAGTTAAAATCATTACGTTCGCTGATAGCACCACCATTGTTGGTCCATGTCAACAAAGCACCTTATAGAAAAAGAGGTGTCTCATCTTGGGCCTTAGTGTGCTTCCAACAACCTAGTCCTCAATACCACCAAGACAGTGAAAATGGTCATTGACTTACAACCTCTCCCACTAGAAATGAATGATTCTGTAGTCAATATGGTGGAATCTTTCAAATTTCTGGGCACAACTATCACAAACACTCTCGACTGAGGCATTGACACCCCTTACATCTCTACAAAGGCACAGCAGCGATTGTACTTCTTATGCCAAGTAAAGAAATTTAAATATTTACCAGTCAATCCTAGTTCAATTTTACAAAGCAATAACTGGAAGTGTGATCGCATTGTTGTCTGATTTGGTTCAGCCACGGCACACTCCAAATCTAAATTACAGCGTGTTGTGAGGTCTGCTGAGAAAATAATTGGCTGTGCTCTTCTATCTGTGGCAGACCAGTATACATCTCGTGTCACTAACCATGTAATAAGGATCACCACAGACTCCTCTCACCCAGCTCATCAATTATTCCAAAAACTCCCCTCTGGTAAATGTTTCAGGTCGGTTTAAACTAAAACTAACAGACACCTCAACAGTTTCTTTCCCAGAGCCATAGCACCTCCTAAATCAGTAATTTAGCCTCTCTTCTTTGTATATTCACGCATTTTATCATATACTGTATAAAGGTGTTTGTGTGTATATGTACAGTAAATGTGCATTATGGACACTAGAGGGCGCTCCAGCTCCCCCGACCCCAACAAAACTGACACAGGGCACAAGTTAAAAGCACAAAGATCTGTTTATTGTGTGAGAAACTCTTTCCCCTGCATTTCCCACCACCACAGTCATAAGTACAATACAGCACAATTGTAATTCTTTATTCTTCTGTCTCTCTCTGTCTCTTGGTCTCTGTCTCCTCCATTCTTCTTAGCAAGCTTCATCCACTTTCCACCCAACTCTGGCTCGTCCCTTAGTCCTCTTATATTGGCCAGCCGAGAAGTGCTTCTGCTCTTCTGCCCACGTGGTCTGTAAGTACTTCTGGGTAAGGCAGAAACCCCATGTCATATGGCTCCTCAGTCTTTGCAGCCCCCCTAGCTGCACCCACAGTACCCAACAGGGCTGAGGTAAAGAACTCCAAATCCCATGATGCCCTGTGGGAATCCTGGCACTGCTGCAAGCCAGGGGAGCTGCCATGTAACGTTCCAAAAGGAGCTGCCTTCCCCAATCTTTCTGTCTCTTGGACGTCCCAGCCAGGGTGGGCTTCCGCCATTCCCTTATAAGCAGCTCCAAATCTACCAAGTTAAATTCCTGTACATTAAGTACTGGCGAATGAAAGTGATTCTGATTCTGTCAGAGGGCACTGTCACACAAACACACCAACACTCACACTCTCACACACACTGGGGCCAGTTTCAAGTTGCCAGTTAATCAAACTTGCACATTTTTGGGCACTTTGGGAGAAAAACTGAAGTACCTGGAGAAATATTCACAAAGACATAAGAAAATGTGTAAAATCTACAAAGACAACATCCAGAGATTAGTGATCAGTGAGATGGTAGTGCTTTCCACCATTCTACAACCAGCAGCCAGCAGGCAGCAGCCATACCACACACTTCAGAAGAGGTCATCCACCCGAAGCTAAACATGTTTGGGTCCAGCCAGTACTTGGATGGGAAACCATCTAGGAAAAAGCTTGGTTTGCTGCTGGAAGAGATGTTGGTGAAGCCAGCAGGGGGCACCTAACTTGTGATCAGAATGTGGATCCCAGTGCAGTGACGAGGACACTGAGCTTTAAAAATGGCATCATCCTTCAGATGAGGCGTAAAACTGAGGTCCTAACTCGCTGTGGTCATACAAAATCTCTGGGAACCTTCATAAGGAGCAGGGTGTATCCCAATGTCCTGGATAAATTGCTCACCATGGTCTGGTCATTCTGGCCCCCTTGATCATCCACTGTCTCTGATTGGATAACTATCTCTCACCCCTTCACAACCTAACAGGTAATGTGTGGTGAGCATATTGGCACAAAAATGACTGCCGTTGCATCATCTAGGTGGATGCTGCACATAAGTGGTGGTTGAAGGGGCTCCCCACTTGAGTAACTTGAAAAGTGCTATATAAGTGTAATTAATTATTATTATTATTATTATTACCAACATTTGTTTTGTATATTAAAGTTTTTTATAAAAAAAGGATCTCTTAAACATTGCAAGTACGGAAAGTACAAGTAATAAAATATCCAACTGAAAATAAAACCCTGACACCCCTCTTGGCTTCAGTTCTCCAATTTCTAAAACAAAGATACCTGGACTGTGAAATTGTTTGTATATGTCTCATACTCAATGCTTGAACCTTTCCAGTAGCTGTAGAATTAAGAATTCATCTACAAGGACACAATTTTAGAAACGCAGATTCAGTATTTTTTCCTGACTGCCCAGTTCATGTCACTAGTCCCCTTATCTCCCATCCAAAACACAGTGCCTCAGCCACTTGGACAGCTCTCCCTATTACCTCCTTCTCTTTCACCACAAGCTATGGTCACAGTGCCACCCTGCCAGATTGAGCCCCCACCCAGATCTGTCATTCAAAACTGGTAATCCACTTTCAGGGTTGGTAGTGCCCACTGGAAGTCCAGAGGCCACCCCCATTAAGCTAGCTCTGAGGCCCCCAGTTCTCCATACTCACCAGAGTATCTGTCCAAAGGTGAGATACCCTTATTGTTCCTGGCCTTTTCTGATCCATGTCACTGGGCACAGTGTTGCACCCTTTGCTTGGCACCACCCTGTGTTCCCATCTGCAGGTTCTGGAGGAATTCACCCACTCCGCTGCTGCAGTCCCATAACCATCTTCTGATCAGAGAGGTACTCACCTCTGGTGTCTGCTGCACACTTGTTTAACCCCTTCCTGCCTGGGTGTCATGCACACGTATAAGCTGCAGAGCTTTACTACACTTATCCAGAGGTGGGTGGTAACGAGTTACATTTACTCCGTTACATTTACTTGAGTAACTTTTTAAAAAAATTGTACTTCTAAGAGTAGTTTTACTGCACCGTACTTTTTACTTTTACTTGAGTACATTTGTGACGAAGAAACGCTACTCTTACTCCGCTACATTGGGCAACACTCGACTCGTTACTTTTTTCCATTTATACATTACACTATATTTTTGCCAGAGAGAAGTTGCCAGTGGCTCTACTGTAGGACTGTTTCACCAATCAGATGTATCAACAATAATCACATGACTACGTTTCACCAATCAGACGTAGCCATGCAGTCACATGACCACACACAAACTTCCTGCGTCTGCAGCCTGTGAGAGACTTTTTAGCCATGCGGCGCTCCTGATCACTGCTAAACAGTCACAGCTTCACTGCAAGAACCTTGAGAGCCAACTCCTGCTCAAGCTTAACCATCACTTCACTGAGTGAAGAACAAGCATGTTTTAACTGAACAGGCACAGACAGTCATGGTAAAGTGAGACTTCTTGTACGTGCAGAAGCTGCCTTGTTCTAATATTATTTTCTATCAGCTGTGCTATTTGGAGGGCAAGTGTGTGACGATGCCAGTCCCCTACAGACTCCCTCTTCCCACATATGGGAGTCTGCTGAACCCACACCATCGATAGTTATGACCGAGATGAGCTGACATATGAGGATAATTCACTGATGAGGCCAGGGGATGGTGGAAAAAGTGCTCAAGTGCTTTTATTATAAACCAGTCAAAACAAAAGTAAAATCAACAAAAGTGTAAATGGTGTAGTGTTCTAAAAAGAAGTATATAAATCTATAAAAATCATTGTGAAAAGGATAAAAAATCAATAAATAAATCCGTTAAAAATCCCAGGTTAAAATGCAGACTAACTCCTCCTGATCTCAGCCCACCTCCTTCTCATTCTCCTGGCTCACCCATTGCTTGCGTAGCCAGCGGAGGCTCAGCAGCCACACGTTCCTTTCGGCCAACCTCCGTCTTGGCTCTTTTCTTTTCTCCTTTTCTTTGATTCCCCCTTCTTTTTTGTGCTGACCCATATATATACACTTCCATCTCCGTGGGCCTTAATCACATGCCGCAGGAAGCTAATAAAGCAATTGAGAACGATCGGATCCACACATGCGACTTGCTCCAACTACCTCATTAACTCCCCGCGGTCATGCAATTGCGCCCATGGAGAATGACACGGCTTTATGGATTTGAAACTGGCCTTTTTTTTTTTTTTTTTTTTTGAAGCTGCAGACCTGCTACACCACAAAGTGCATATGCAGTATTATACTGTCTGTGTACAGGATATCTTGTCACTGTAAGTAGTTTGCACTGTTCAAACATACACGTTACCTACTATAGGGATCGGCTTCAAAAGCTTTGTTGTGAAAAACTGAGATTTGGAACTTTGTGTTATTTGTGCATCTTTATTTTGCAAAGATGTTATTTATTTTTACTCATTTTTTTATTTTATTATTTGGAAATAGCAGAATTTGCACATTATTTTATATTTTTGTCTGTCTTATTACACTTATAAAAAATAAATCATTTATTATGATCAAACAGTTGCTCAGTACTTGCGTAGTCTTTTCACCAAATACTTTATTCTTACTTGAGTAATTTTTTGGATGACTACTTTTTACTTCTACTTGAGTAATATTATTTTGAAGTAAAGCTACTCTTACTTGAGTACAATTTTTGGCTACTCTACCCACCTCTGCACTTATCACATGTCCTTTAATTAGCAGAATATGGGCTGCACCCTGACTATCTTCTGTTGTCACCCACATTGTAGCTCCTGCTATACCTGGTACCATCTTGACAGCCTAAAAGCTTTCTGCCATATATATTTAGAAGAACCCTTAAAATAATAAATTAGCGCCTACTTTCTGCATGTTCCTGTGATAGGCTAACACCCCATCTGGAATGAGTTCCTACCCTGAGTTTGATGCTATCAGCAAAAGTTTCAGTAGCCCACCTTTCTGCAATAAAATGTATGCCTTTGGTAAAGAAATGACTAGCTGGACTAGCTGGATGTTAAAACTTGTAATAAAATGTCTGATTACCAATTACACTTGTGCCTGTGACGCTGATTGAAAGTAATAATGCAATATAAACCACTAAGTTAATTTGAATGGCAACCATATTCTCTTACAGTACAGTGCATCTGGAAAGTATTCACAGCGCATCACTTTTTCCACATTGTTGTTATGTTACAGCCTTATTCCAAAATGGATTGAATTCATTTTTTTCCTCAGAATTCTACACACAACACCCCATAATGACAACGTAAAAAAAGTTTGAGATTTTTGCACATTTATTAAAAATAAAAAAATTGAGAAAGCACATGCACATAAGTAATCACAGCCTTTGCCATGAAGCTCAAAACTGAGCTCAGGTTCATCTTGTTTCCCCTGATCATCCTTGAGATGTTTCTGCAGCTTAATTGGAGTCCACCTGTGGTAAATTCAGTTGATTGGACATGATTTGGAAAGGCACACACCTGCCTATATAAGGTCCCACAGTTGTCAGTTCATGTCAGAGCACAAACCAAGCATGAAGTCAAAGGAATTGTCTGTAGACCTCTGAGACAGGATTGTCTCGAGGCACAAATATGGGGAAGGTTACAGAAAAATTTCTGCTGCTTTGAAGGTCCCAATGAGCACAGTGGCCTCCATTATCCGTAAGTGGAAGAAATTCAAAACCACCAGGATTCTTCCTTGAGCTGGCCAGCCATCTAAACTGAACGATCAGGGGAGAAGGGCTTTAGTCAGGGAGGTGACCAAGAACCCAATGGTCATTCTGTCAGAGCTCCAGAGGTCCTCTGTGGAGAAAGGAGAACCTTCCAGAAGGACAACCATCTCTGCAGCAATCCACCAATCAGGCCTGTATGGTAGAGTGGCCAGACGGAAGCTACTCCTTAGTAAAAGGCACATGGCAGCCTGCCTGGAGTTTGCCAAAAGGCTCCTGAAGGAGCCTGGAGAACAAAATTCTCTGGTCTGATGAGAGAAAGATTGAACTCTTTGTTATGAATGCCAGGCATCATGTTTGGAGGAAACCAGGCACCGCTCATCACCAGGCCAATACCATCCCTACAGTGAAGCATGGTGGTGGCAGCATCAGGCTGTGGGGATGTTTTTTTAAAGGCAGGAACTGGGAGACTAGTCAGGATAAAGGGAAAGATGACTGCAGCAATGTACAGAGACATCCTAGATGAAAACCTGCTCCAGAGTGCTCTTGACCTCAGACTGGGGCGACGGTTCATCTTTCAGCAGGACAATGACCCTAAGCACACAGCCAAGATATCAAAGGAGTGGCTTCAGGACAACTCTGTGAATGTCCTTGAGTGGCCCAGCCAGAGCCCAGACTTGAATCCGATTGAACATCTCTGGAGAGATCTTAAAATGGCTGTGCACCGACGCTTCCCATCCAACCTGATGAAGCTTGAGAGGTGCTGCAAAGAGGAATGGACGAAACTGGCCAAGAATAGGTGTGCCAAAGGTGCATCGACAAAGTATTGAGCAAAGGCTGTGAATACTTATGTACATGTGCTTTCTCAATTTTTTTATTTTTAATAAATTTGCAAAACTCTCAAGTACACTTTTTTCACGTTGTCATTATGGGGTGTTGTGTGTAGAATTCTGAGGAAAAAAATGAATTTAATCCATTTTGGAATAAGGCTGTAACATAACAAAATGTGGAAAAACTGATGTGCTGTGAATACTTTCCGGATGCACTGTATATAGTATCTTTCTTATAGAACAGACTCAAACCCCCCAGACTGGCAGGGTCACAGCAGTCAGTTGTAAGCAAACAGCACCTCACATGTAGAAGTGGATTTCTTCCAGGATGTCTGGCTTTGTGTTTCCTGCTACCAGCTTTCTGGTATCTTGTACCACGCTAAATTCAGGATCAGAAAACTGTGCATTTTCTACTATATCTGTGCACACTCAGAAGATGTTTTATTTCCTTGGAATCATCATCCTTATTTTCGATGCTCTTTTGGGCAATTTAGACGTGCTCAAGTATCAGGTAAAAAATATAATCTCTCTAGTGTGTATGCTGTGGCTCTCCTCCCAGTGACCTATATCTGCTATACCACTAACAAGAAGCTCCCCAAACCAGCTAAATTTGAAGATCATATTCTTTAATCTGAATCATATTGGATCACAGGAAGGAAGCCCAACAGCCAAGTAAATTCCTTTTGTCAGTCACTATTCAAAGCTCCTGACTATCAGTAAACATGGGGACAAAGATTAATTGCTAAATTGATAGTTTTCTCTGAGGACTTTGCTTCTGCTCCATTTTTGTACAGTATGATATGTGCACTGCGGCCCCAACTGCACCAGTCTATTGAAAACATTGTGATCACCTCCAGTCGGTTTCATGACCTCTGAAGACTCACTGATTACTAGAGGTAGGTTCTCCTCAGCTGTATACAGTAAACCATCTCTTTCCAGGAGATGACCTTAGAAAGTTTCTGCCATACTGTGGGACATCAATGAGAGATGGGGGTGTTTATTTTATCCTCATAAATTATTTGAGAGCAACCAATCCACCCATGTCCAACACAAGTGGTGGCCAACATCAGAGTGGGTGATTTGTTATACTGGAAGAAGCCAACTGAGGACCTGTGAGGCATTTGTTTCTTAAACTACAGACTTTACAATGCAGTGCGGTCTCTTTTATGGAGGACCCGGGAGTATCCCCGGTGCCAGGGCTTCACCTGTTGGAAGTACTTCCGGGCTATACGGAAGTCCAAATTAGTAGGGAGTGTAACTCCCTGAAGCACCCCAACAGGGCTGCGCTACTGGACTACAAATCCCAGCATTCCCTGCTGGTGTCTGAATGGATACCGATATCCAAGGCAGCTGCCATCTAGCATATGGGGGGAGACAATAAGCAAGAACTATTGTTCTCCCCTGTTCTTCTTTGTCCTTAGGTAAGGTCCCGAAATGTTTTCTCCCACACTATCCTGGATAGATTCAGGTTGCCCTCTTCTCTCAAGCTTTCGAGATACAGAGACACCCTTGCATAAAATCTTCATTTGTTTGCAATCTGTTGGATGGAATAACCTTCAAATATCAATACACAGACCTGTCTCTTGGAAAAGCTGTTTAATTTTGCCCATTTTTGAACTCAGAACTGAAATTTAGGAATGCCATTACCTTGCAGCTCAAGTGAACAGAATAATAGGTTTCAGTGGTGCTAATGCAGTTAGAAAGGTTTCTCTAATAACCAGTTAGCATTTATAGTGACTAATTAAGGATAAGCTCAGGGAGTTGACCAATAGCACACTTTAGGAATAGCTGCTGAATAAGGAGTATTGTAGTCATATGTGGTGTGACCACCAGAAGGTGAAGCAGCACCCAAAAGTCCCAGACACAACTACACAACACAGTCCTGGGGTCAAATACAAGATCTTCTTTAATTATAATACAACCACCATTCTCCATATTCTCTTCTGTAGTAATACAGGACAACAATACATCTTTTTTCCTCCTTCTCCACCTCCCTTGAAGCCTCATCTACACCCCTTCTAGCTGTGGCAACCCTTACAGGAAACTCGGCTTCTTTTAGGCCTTACTCAGGAGTACTTCCAGGGCCACAGCATTGCACACTGGAAGCACTTCTGGGTCAGGAAGTCTTTAAAGAGGTTATAACAATCTCTGGCAGCTCCCTCTGGTGGCACCCTAGAACTCTAACAAGGCTGTCCCATGGGACTGCAATTCCCAGCCTGCCTGCGGATATTCCTATGGGTGTCCCACCAATGGGATGCCGCCACCATGTGAAGAGGTGGAGAATATGACTTTGGACGGCAGACACTCCCTGTCCTTCCACTGTGGCCTTGTTTTCTGGCCAGAAACCAACCGTCATCCTAGAAGCCCGTCTGTCCAGCACAGCATTCACAGTGGATAATAAATTGAAGACCAGTCATTTCAAGAAGTAATAGCCATTAGAATCATTGGTAATGCCTGGGCTGTATTTTTAAATGAATTTACTGTTATCTTAATCAAAGGGGGATCAATTTCTATCAAAAACATTAAAATTTCTGATTGCGTCCAGACTGTTGGCTGGTGATACATACCAAGTATACAGCTCAAGTTACAGCTTGTGTACTTTCACAAAAAACATGTCAGTTTGTTTTAGTGTGTCCATAGTGAGACATTGCAACAATCTAAACACATAAAACATTGTTAGTTGCACTTTTACCCAACTAGGTTCAGAAGAACTTTACTTGATCAGATTCATTTTACAAAGAGTTTATTTCAAAGTAAAGTCACAGCAAGACAAAGGCCAGACATGGTCAATTTTCCATGTAATGGTTAAAGTCTTGAATTTCATCACAAACAAGGGAGATTGCCACTGGTGTAGTGCAAGAAGACATGTCCTGTACCAACATTTCCATACATTATGGACTAAGTCACTCTCAGAAGATCAGCAGATCAGATGACCATCTGAGTCATCCAAGTTCTGGTTACCCTTGAGTGACCACATTAGTGTGGGACCAACACAGACTGATTCATGTGAGAGATCATTTCACACCTGATTCCCCCTTTTATCTGTTGAAACTGCCAAGAGGTATGATGCCCACATCAGTAACAAGATGGTGAGGACCTTCTTACACACTACTTGACCGTGCAGCAGGAAAATGGCACTCAGCTTCTACAGTCACCATTGCCCTAAAGAATGCTGGCCTACCTTCTCTCTTGACCTTAACGCCACAGTACACCACTGTCTGTAAATGACCAGCACCTTCATTGGGGTCTTCTTCAGGAATTCAATAACTTCACTGTGGCCACCAGGGGGTGCTCCAGCCTTCAAGATGAGCACTGAGGTAAGGCAAGGCGGCCAGCTGTCACCATTTCCCTTCCAGCTGGCAATGGATTGGATTATGAGGAAGTCCTCAGCATCGAGGCAAACAGGAATCCAGTAGACACCCTGAAAGATTTGGATTACGCTGACGATCTGGCACTACTATCACACAAACAGCAGCAGATGCAGAAGAAAATTAACCAGATAGCGGCCACCTCAGCACAAGTAGGGCTCAATATACACAGAGGGAGGACCAAGATCCTGAAGATCAATAAAAGCAACCTGAACCAAGTGATGCTGGATGGGAAACTTTGGAAGAAGTGGAAACCTTCACCTACTTGGGAAGTATCACTAACAAAGAAGGTGGGACAGATGTCGATATAAGAGCAAGAATTGGCAAAGCAAGAGCAGCATTTGTGCAGTTAAAGAACATATGGAAATCCCAGGTACTCTCAGTCCAAACTAACGTTAGATGGCTTAACTCATGTTATGGCGGTGCTGTTGTACGGTGCAGAGACTTGGAGAATCACAGCAGCTATAATCAAGAGAGTGCAAAGTTTCATAAATAGCAACCTAAGGAAGATGCTATGGAATTACTGCCCCAACACAATCAGCAACAGTGACCTCTGGCAGAGGACTAACCAGCTACCTGCAGAAGACAAAATACAGAAGAGGCGCTGTACTGTAGATGGATAGGCCATACACTCCACAAACCATCAACCAATATAACTCAGCAGGCATTACACTGGAATCCTCAGGGCAAACAAAAAGGGGGAGGCTAAGGAACACATGGCGTAGGGAGGTGGATGAGGATATGAAAAGAACAGGTTACAACTGGAGCCAGCTGGAGAGGAAGGCAGAGGACAGAAATGACTGGAGAAACTTTGTCAGTAGCCTATGACCCAGGAGGGGTTTCAGGCAATGATGATGATGACTTCTGGTGTTCCAAAGGCTTGGCCTGGGAGCACTTCTGGGTAAGGTGGGAGCCTCACAAAGCAGGGCTCGCTAGTCTCCTCAGCAACCCAACAGGGCTGAGACCAAAGAACTCTAGTTCCCATGATGCCCTGTGTGAATCTGCGGTGCTACTGCCATCTAGCGTTCCAGGGGAGATAATACCCTGTGTATGCTGTCTCCCCCTGTCCTTCCATGTTGAGGGCGTTCTGGCTGAATTAGGGTCCCAGCCGTCCCTCACATCACACAACTGCTGATTCAGAGGCTCAGGCTCCGAGTGCCAAAGCTGTCAAGCAGTGGTGGCTGCAAGAGGCAGTCAGGCAACACACTGAAGAACTGCCGGGTGACTGTTGATAAGGTTCACCTCTAGTATTGTTTTCCTGTTGTTTTAATTGTGGTATGGTTTTGTTTCTCATTTATTTGTTGTTATTTCAGCAATAGAAGTTGAGATTCCAGGCCAATAACACATTTTGACATTTTTTTCCATCAGTATAAAAGACAGGGGTACAAAAATTACTACCTATAAAATTGTAGGCATCTACGCAGAAGTGGTAACATCTGAAATGCTCCATTTCTTGAAATGAAAGGAGCAAAAGTATTTATTAGTATATGCAGACCATGCAGATTAGCTCTGCTCTAGATGTTTCTATACCAAGTGCCCTGTCCAGGTCTACATTTTGGCTTTCATTGAATTACACTGAAGAAATAACTCAATATGCTCAATAAGAAGCCGGACACCTGGTCATATTATAACAAGTATCATGGCAAACTTTAGACTACTACTGTCTTGTCAGCTCCAGTGAACAGGCATTTCAGAAAGCTGATTTATACTGAATTTAGAGTTTAAAAAAAAGCTGAGAGGCAAAAAACCTTGTTGCATCCTCAGATTTTTATTACATTTGTTTTTATTTCCACAAGCTACTATTTCTTAATTATTAGTTATTATTTTCATTTATTTACATTGATTCTATTTACATTAATTGCAAAGTACTATTCATTTTTATTTTCATTTATTTCAGTGACTCCAAATGTCATCATTTTGTGTTTCTGGTTGCTATGATGCCGAGTTATTTAATGTGCCATGTGACCCATGACATCATGGCAGCCAAGATATATAAACTGACCGCTTGCATTGAGCTGATATCTAACATTAAGTAAACTATTTATTGAGAATACTCCAAATTTAATGGTTTCTTTAACTCTTGTTTCATAGATTTCAAACCAGTCTTTTGGCTTTTTGCTTCTGTGTGTTGTCACGCACGAGCACATAGGGAGCAACTGAAAGACCCGACGGGTAGCGTGAAATCGCATGTCAGGGGACAACGGCAGTGTGCTAAGCTTTCTCTATTTGTTCCTTCAGGAAAGACGAAAATCCACGGCCGTGAGTTAACGCCAAAAACAGTAAACAAAGACGCCAGCCACTTCTGGGTTCAGCAGTTCCTTCCCAGCATCCTGTATCAATTTCTGTCCCCACCTCATAAATACTCCGGCTGTCATTTCTTTGGTTGTCTAGTGTTGTATTGACAAACTTGACCGTATTCAGTGAAACGAAGAACTTTACAGTATATGGGGATGGATTCCCCAAAACTTTATGCCCTTTATTATCTGTTTATTTTGCAGTGTGTTACTGGTGCTTGCTGTGACTGACTATGGTCCGAGTGAATAAATTATAATGCAGTCTGATTGGTCCAATATGAGCATAACAGATGTCCCAGGATCTCACCTCTCATAAGAGACAGCTGAGCACTGTGTAGGAGACGAGGCGGTACAGATGGTGTCTCATTATGGATCAATTCAATTCTATTACAGGAGTAAAGTGTTTATTCATGTTAACAAATACTTTATAATATTGTAGCACAGTGCTGTGTTTGTCAGCGCTGACCCATTATTATCCACATTTTTGCCCCACTTTTAGTTAGTTTCCTGTCCTTAAAAGGACTTCCTGTGATGTCACTCCAGGATGCTAAGAGCTACGACAGTTTAGCGTCACTCAAGAAAGTAACAACCTGTTTGATGTTGTTGTTGCACTTTGTGGGCTAGTTGGAGGGTATGTCAGACTAGGCATGTGCCGCCAAATGCTTCCAACTCGGCATGTGAATGAAGGCTACAACTGGAAATTGCTGGAAAAATCATTTAATGTGAAAGGGTCAGTAATGTCATTAAAAAAAAAGTAAAGATTGAGGAAATATCTGAGGCAAAACTGTGCACTTGCTCTAGTATTTCTACCCCAAAACGTTCCCTTCTGGATACTTTCATTTCGGTTCGTTTCTCTGTATGCTTGTATGGTTGAGATGACAATAAAGTTTAAATTGACTTAACTTTGATACAGCTTGATGCAAACTTTCAGAAAAAGTTGGCATTGAAACGAAATGAAGCAGCATGTGTGTAACAGAGTCACTCATTCAGCAGTCCACTCTCCTTCCACAAGGCTTTACATAAAGATCCTGTATGGCTGCCTCTTCTACAGGGCGGAACCTTAGAGATAAATGTCAACCATCGTGATGTTTAGGGAACGCTTTTACATCATGTCTGCCAGGAAAGTTGAACTGCAGCAGTCAGAGGAGTAATGAGAAGAGAGCGCCTAGTTGGTGTTCCATTTTAGATAAGCAAAATGGCCGGACAAAGAAGTCTCTATTTAAATGTAGATGGCTACTGGGAGGAAATATGCACTTTACTTGCAAAGGTTACTAGGATCAGAAACAATGCCACTTACCACTATCCCTGTTTAAAATGACTGTGAGCTCCCATTCATGGTTGCAGAACAAAGGCTTTGGTATCAGAGCAAGACAAGGAGGAGTAAAGGTGACATGAGGTAGGACCTAAACCAGAATTAGGACAGTTTAGCATCACTCAAGAAACTAACAAGCACATCTTTGGGATGACCCAATAGAAAACCCAAAGGGAACATCTGCAGTCTTCATAAAGGTAGTGACCTACAGTAGCTTGGAATCAAATGCTGGCCCTGCAGTTGTCAAGCAGCAGCTCTAAGTAGTGTCCCACAGTGCCACCTCCCAAGCAAACCAGGATCTTCCAAAACTAAAAAACATGTACTATAGGTTGCATTAAATATACATTTTCCTGAATGATACCTAGGAAGATGCCCTGTAGTGTAGAGGTTGCTCTTTTCAGGTTGTCTCCATTGTGCCCACTTGTGCCAGGGTGGACTTCAGCTCCCCATAAGCTTGAAGTTGGATTAAGTGGCCTCAGTGAACTAATGGATCAGTGGATAGAAAATCTGTAATTCTCTATGGTTCTTGTTTGGTGTGTGACAGCTTTTTTGTGCATTATTTATTAAAATATGCTCATTTATAATAAAATATCAAAAATGTAATAAGCAGTTGGCTCAGGAAGAAAACACATGAGATGTGACCCTGTAGTTAGGATATAACAGGTTGGATAATGGATGGATGGATGGATGTAAAGCTTATCCATTCTCTTCAACTGCCTCAGAAAACCATGCACATACAAATAATGGCACCAACAAAATCAAAATAAGTATTTATTATTATTATTATGATTAATAATAATATTTTATGTTAGTGAGTTGGAAAGAAAGTCAAAGTACAAAGCAAGTAAATACTCATCAGGCGGCATGTGCTTCTTTTTTCATTTCCTTCTTTAAAATGTTTTTGGTTACAAAGGTAGTTCAGGTTACAAGAAAGGCAAATTGCCACTGAATCCTTATACTCCACGTCCATGTTAAGTGGAAGAGAAAGATAACTGCATGACATGCTAGGGCCTTTCTAATTAAATAAATACTTGTCAAGTCAAGTTGGGGAGCATACACTGGTACAGTGCGTTGCTGCACCCACTACATGACGAAACAACTCAGAATCCTGGTTGGCAACCCCCCAGGCAGACAGACAGTCCAGTCCCACCCTCCGGAAATGACCCACTATCTTCCCCAGCCAGGTGTTACGTGAGCGACCCCTTGGCCTGGTCCAGCCACTCAGGTCCCCAACAATGAGGATCTTACGAGCCGAATCACCCTCTGGGAAACGCGCCACATGGCCGTAGTGCCGTAACTGACGCTCCCTCACAATGCAGGTAATGTGCCTCATTCGGGACTCCATGAGCAACCTCTCATTTGACACAAAGTCAAACCAACGGTACCCAAGGATTTTCCGGAGAGACACAGTACCAAAGGAGTCCAGTCTTCATCTCAGGTCATTAGATAGTGTCCATGTCTCGCAACCATATAGCAGGACAGGAAGCACCAGGACTCTAAAAACTTGGACCTTCGTCCTTTTGCACAGATATTGGGAGCACCATGCACCCCTTTCCAGCGACCTCATGACCCTTCACGCTATCCCAATCCTTCTACTGATCCAAACAAAACGCAGAGTAGCATAGCCCTCTTACCACTTTACTCCTAATTGCAGATCACAAATGACCGCACAGCTCAGTGCATTACACCGTCTGACACAAAGCAGTACAACAAACATTGTAACAAGTCCTGAGAGCCATTAGCTGATGCTCATTTGAGCGTGTCAAATTGGTGGCTCTTGTTTCCCACCGATCATTCCCTGTACACATCAATATTAGCACACCTGGTTAATAAAAACAGATTTGCAAGATTAGCTGTAGAAGGCAAAGGATTACAACTGACAGGCTTGTAAATCCAGCTTGGTGTGCCCTCATTATATACTTTGTCAGCCATGTTATCTATGGCCCCCTACATGCAGATGATCTTTCTTTGCAGTTCCATTGTTCCTCTCAATGAACACAGATGGTACACTCCAAGAAGCAGCTCAGAGATCACACACAGACGGGAGGGCTGAACTGTAGCAGACACCACAGTAGGGGGCGCTACAAATGCATGTTTGCAGATTTACAAGACCAGTCATACAACTGCTTTATGAATTAAGGACAGAAAAAGCTGTGGAAGGGGAAAATGTGATGCTGAGAGCGGGTAAGTGAGATGGCACACTTTATACAGTGGGACGGGCCACAAAGCTCTCTTTAGAGCCCCTGGGTTTTCATTTGATCCCTTTGCTTTCTGTGTGTCTTTCTCTTGAGTGCATGTGTCAGAGCTAAACATTCAACTGAGTGAACTTCCATTGGTCGCCTGGCATTGCTTTTGAAAGTGTGCTAAGGCCACACAAGCAAACACAAAGTGGATATGTCACGTCACCATTGGAATCTACAGAGGGGAGGAGAGAGGAGCTGCTTATATACATAAATCTAACTCACCCACGGGACATGACATGATTACACGACACCGAGCCACAGACAGTGCAACACTGTTGTGCCTTCTATGGGACACGTCCGGAGAAATCGAGACATGTGCCTTTAGTCTGACAGAATTAATAAAACAGTTCTGAATTTTCCAAGCAGCATTTCAAAGCCAAACTTGACAAATATAGTCCTAAACTTTAATATTCATATCTTATTAATAACTTGATAAGTGGTAATACAAAAATATGAACGAGGCATCCAGTTATTGCAATTTTGATTTAAACACATTTGCTTGATATTTACTATCAGAAGACATTACAATTTCAAATAAAAGCATTTGGTAGTACAATAATTATTTTTCATTGGGGTAAGAGATAAGATGTTTCCAGAGATATTTACTCACATTGTTTAAACACAACAGTAGAAAGGGTCATAATGTTACCCTTGTTGAACTTAAATTCCATAGACTGCTGTACATGCCAACCCGGCATTCACGATTTTATTGGAAGGAAGAGGAACGCTTGAGTGGTCAAGTTCTTTACTCTGTCCGGCACACTGGGGACATCCAGGTTATTAAAGTGGATTTTAAACAAAGTATGAAGTCCATTGTAACCGCTAAACATGGCCTCAACACATCATCTTAAGGAAAATACTCCTAATTTGAATACACATTGTTTTTGTACATTTCCATAACAACATACACCAAATTCTTAGGAAATATGAATGGATCTTGCGTGTGTTTGTTTTCCCTGTGAAGGTCAGTCAATCTGGATAAGGCACTTTTCCCTGCTAATTTTATGGTTGCAGTTTTTCTATTTTTTGTTTGCTCTTTGCTTTTCATATCAATCAAATCTACCTCTACTGTGATCGTTGTCCTCTATATAATTCTGAGTAAAACATTTGCGCAAAATCCCCTGGTAATCCTGTGTTCAGCAGAATTTGTATTCATTCCCTCGAACGTTTCCTCTGGTGTCACTTTAGATGCATTCACAACTGAAGTTATTGTTATTTTCAACTGGATCTCATTTCTGGGTCCATGAGAGAATTTTGTTTCTAAGAGCTTTTCGGAAAGGTTGTTCTTGTGGGTTTCTCTCAGTCCATTTCAATAGAATAACCATTGCCTTCTTCAATATGTGCTGACTCCCCTTCAAATAAATTTCTTTTATGTGGATTTAATTGTGAAAGGAATAAATATGTTGCATTTCTATTCACACTCATGAAGCCACATGATGTATTCCAGTCACATGGACAGCATTTATTATATAACAACTCTGCAGAATAATATAGTACCATGAAATGGGGGAGCCACCAGTGCCAGATCAGTAAGGATGCACTTCATCAAATGGTGTAAACCTTAGGAAATACCGGACGGCAAAGGACACATTCGTGCAAACGTCACCCTTCCTGTCTGCTTCCTCACTTGAATTATTCTTTTGATTGTTGAAGAAATATTCCCTTCTGTGACCAAGGAGACTTCAAATGAACAGCCCGATGTAACATTCAGGAACGTCTTATTCAGAAAAATGGGGAAATGGACGGACTGTCTGACACACAGAACCAGAAGTGTGACTTGTTGGGGTATCTTATTTTTTAACTTCAAGAAATGTCACAACCAGTCAGTTGTTACACACAGGCATGTATTAACTGGAAAAGGTACAGGACCCTTCCTTAAAAGAAAACCTTTTTTTTTTTTTATCCATTTTCCATTTTTTAATAAAAAAGTTATAAATTATTTTCCATTTATTTAAGTAAATGTTTTCTTCTTTGCCACGGTCTCTCAGTCCTATTTACAGACAAACTGGTCTACCATTTCTGAGCACCGTTTACACTTGACATAGCAACACCAGTGGAACTTGCAATTACAGCGCTCATACTGGTAGGCCTTGAACTGGTCATAACCCCGGCCACAGCACATGAGTTCACAGCCGTCCATCCCCTCAGATGTCTTATTGCAGAGACGTCCCTGTGTGCCCAGGGAACCAGTGGTCTCGTTCCGCAGGCAGTAGTCTGGACTTTGATCGATGTACACCAAGTCTTCGGAGGTGGGAGGATTGAAGCGAGTGTTGACCAGCTCCAGCTTGCCTTTGCGATTGATCTTCATGGCAGCTGCACTGTCATACTTCTCCTTGAGGAATTCTCCTACCTTCCGGAAGTCAGCCAATTGCAGCCAGCATGTCTTGAGACTGCAGGAACCTGACACTCCGTGACATTTGCAGGCCACATCTGCGAGTTTTTGGACAGCCTGAAATAAAAAAGAGGCAGACTTGAAATGATGAACTCTTCCAATCAAAATTTAATCAAAGATGTAGAACAAATGGCATGATTTAAGTGTGCTATTGGTTTCCAAACTGCTAACTTTTAGGCCATATATTTTAAATTATGAGAAAATTAGAAACAGTGAAACATGCGAGCACATCATTTGGAAATGACGTTGGCTGATACCGCCTAGTAATTTACAGCAATACCAAGCAATCTGAATCTGCTTGCTAATTTCATGGTGAAAGCCATCTACGATGTTGGTTTTATAATTCAAACTGATTCTATAATGCACACCTAGTAGTTTAATTAAATGATGAAATTATTGATGTTGTCCACCTAAGTTGCACTTGTCATCTAAAACAAAGCATTCCATTTCTTGTTTGTAATGTAAGTGGCACAGAGGTCCTGGAGCTCTACTGCCTCACAGTTGCACCCCAAGTGCACTCAGTGTATGCTTGAAGTTTGCACGTTCTGCACATGCTGACATGGGTTTTCAGCACATTCTCTGGTTTCCACTGATATCCCAAAGAAGCGCATGGTACTCTGATTAGTGTCTCTATCTAAAGTGACCTAATATGGAGTCTGTGATTGGCTGACATGCCTGTAATGGAAAGATCAGAATAGAGGATAGATAACAAACTCCAACTTTTGCTTTCTTTTATATGGGAGGAATTTTCTGCAATAAAGGAAATAAAAATGAAAATTATAAAATAAAAATGCAATCTCTCTTTTGCATTTCATTTCCAAAGTCTGCGTGCAAGAATGCTGTAAAATGTACAATGTATCACAAACCAACATCGTCTGCAGTCACTTGAAATGCAAACAAGGAGCAACTACACGTGAAATCTCTTAAAATGGTGAACTGTACTGGCACAGATCTGAAAGAATGGGAGCCACTATGACTGGAGATCACCGTCCTGTTCTAGCCTTCTTCTGGCATGACAGCTTTTGAAATAATGTATGTCATCTTCTTCCTGGTGTGCAGATGAAGGCCTACAAGTTGTATCACTTACTATCCATGGTAAAGCTGTTCAGCATGGGTGACCCTGCCAGGAGTACAAGACTACAAATGATACAACTGTAGGGTTCATCATCCCCTGCATGTCTTTGGTACGAAATGATTTTCACTTACACATCCTCAAAATTTGCTGAACATACGAAAATCTGAATCCTGCCTTGTTCCTCTACACCACCTGTAGCAGCTGCAACTGCTGTTGTGACACGGCTAAAAGAGGTGCCTCGGAAAGAAAGGTGACTAAAATAAGACTAAGACGCCATAGGCAGCCAATGTTTTTAGAGATAGCATAGGGTGGAATAGGCCCAGGCACTCCAGAAATCTGACATGTGTGGATGGAAGGACCACACTAGAGTAGTGATAAGCAGTGGGGGCAGAAGTGAGCTACTTAGCATCTCGGAGAGCTCATTGAAGTAATTGACTAGATCAGCTGAATGTGTCTGTGATTAGAAGGACCCCACTATTCTTGGATCTTCTCCTGCCTTATTAATATGCATGGCACATGTCCTTATTGATCTATAACTGAAAAAGGAGTATACTTGAAAAGGTTTAAATCATACCTTCGCTGTTAAGACAATACAATTGCTAACCCTAATTTGACAGTCTAAACTCTCATTTAATGTTCTAAATGATTTCCATAAACAAAAAATTCAAACATTTGTTATTACATCTATAATGTCTGTAAATGTCTGCATAGTTCTTTAAGAAAGTTTCCAGTTTCTGCAAAACAAAAGAAATTAAGGATCCCAGTGTGTAGCCAAGTCTGTTTACTTAAACAGTACCTCAGATAGAGCCAGCATGTATCCTCGCAGCATCAGGCACAAGGCAGCCTTGAATGGGGTGCCCAGTCCATCACAGGTCCTACTCACTCTCACAAGGGAGCAATTAGATGTTCAAATCAACCTAATATGCATGTGTGGGAGGAAAACTAGAGCATCCACTGAAAACTCACACATGGGGAGAACATGCCGACTCCACTCAAATGGCAGCTGGAAGTGGGATTCAAACCCAGGATGACAGATCTATGGGGCAGCAATACTAACCATAGAACTGCTATGTTGCCCTACTGTGTCTGATTAGACTGCCTACACAAGATAATAAATACTGTGTGATTTTTAATAGCTGACCTTGCATACTATAAACTAAAACAACTGAGTCTTTTGTCTATTTAATGTTACTTAAGTTCACACAGTTCTGGCACCTGTGCAAAGTAAATAAAAAAGGAAAGAAAAAAATGTTACGCAAAATTTCACAGTTTCACAATCAATTCCTCTAGTAATTTATTGATGGGAATTTCTAGTCATTGCTCAAATTAAAACCTTAATATTTTTTTTTAAAAAACTAACAAACTATATCACCATCCATCCACTATTTATGTTCACTTTCTCAGCTCAGTTGAATTTAAAAAAAGTCCTGACAATGTAAACACTAAAACTCGAATCTTCTGAAACACAGTGACAGGGAGCGGTTGGCACGAGGGAGAAGATGTTAATTGACCAACTATCACATGGGAATCCTGACCAACAGCAACCTTTCAGTGCTGATGAACTGCTCTTCAGCTGTCATTTTCAGTTGTTTTATTGCCATACTGACTGTGACAAGAACAGAGAACTACCTCCAGAATAGATAAGGAGTAGGGAAAAGGCCTATCAAGGAGTTCAGAAACAAAAGAGACTGCAATAACAGAGTTCACCTGCATGTAACTCTGCATAGTGGGCCATGTCATTAAAAGGAATGACAACCTCTGTGGAAAATCCAGGTGGTGAGAGAGAGATAGACATGGAGGTTGTGACATCCTGGGGGGAAGACTGCAATATTCCCCTGAGGACACTAGAGGACAACAAAACTCATCACTAAAGGGTGAGGCCTTAACCTTAGTTCAATGATAATGTTACGGGATGAATACTTTTAGGTGCCATTTATGTTAATCCATTTGGAACTGATAGATAGATAGATAGATAGATAGATAGATAGATAGATAGATAGATAGATAGATAGATAGATA
>JANRMT010062793.1:7889661-7903228 GCA_026402145.1 Polypterus bichir lapradei
GGTACAACACCCTAGTATCTCAAGATGAATTTAAAAGATCTGGACCCTGTTCATGATAACATTTTCCTGCCTTTTAACATATTTTTGGGATTTCTCTGTTCGTCCTTCTTTTTCATGTTTATTGACAAGCCCGCACATTTCTGTCATTACATCAATTTTGATAAAAGGGAAAAATGGGTGGATAATCAAAGGTCTAAATTTAGAACTTCTTTTTCATGTTTATTTGCTGCATGTGGTAGACCATCCTGAATCCTGGAATAACAGTGAGGAGTTTGCTATTTTTATTTGCGGTAGAAGAATGGCATTAACAGGAGAAGCACACAGGGTGCAATTCTGAAATGAACCACCCCACCAATGCAGGCTGCTTTACCCGCAGTCAAGCAGCACTCGTCTGCACCTTGTAAGCCTCTCACTAGATTTCTTATAGTTTCTCCCATCACCACTTTTGCACGATCAGGCGTGTGAACACAGCAGTGACAAGATACATATAGTATCCCAAAGCTTCTGCATTTCCACCATGAAAGACCTTAAGCACTTGTCTCTTCAATATTTAGCTCCCTATTATTAATGCTAACTCACTGTTAAAAAGCCTTCCATGTCTTCTCAGTTTGGTTTCTGTTCTGTACAGTTATACTGTAAGGAGAGATCAAAACATGTCTGGTTTTTATAATGGCTGCAGCTTGCATTACAAAATATAAGCATTGTGTCTTCAGCTAATCTGCTGGGGCTGTACAAGCATTCTGGCACCTATTTTAATGAAAATGCAGTATAAAACAGTTTTTATTATTATTGTATAGTGCAATTGTGCATTAAGTTTTGAGTGCTGCTATAACAGAACCCAAGTGAACAGCCCTAAGTCATGCCATTTTGACGCCTTCTCCTTGTTCAAAGTAACAGTTACAAGGCAAACAAAGCATATTCTACAGTACGTTGTTTCAGCATCACAGAGATCACAGTTGTGTGTTCAGAGATGGACTGCTATTCTGTTTGCTCAATTTCCTTGAGGTCCATTATCACCAAAGTGTCCCAGATCTGCTAACCACGAGAACCACTTCAGAAACAGCTATTAGCTGAGCCATCAAAGTCCTAGCATGATTAGCCTGGATTATTGACAGCAACCTAACCCTGTAATCTCAGGAGCTGCCATAGCCATGTGGGTTATGGTTTGTTTGACTGAGCGAGGCTGTGTGAAGCAGCACCAGGGGTCTGTAACTACAAAGATTAAAGAAAGGGAAGTGTGAATTGGTATCAGACTCTCAATGATTTACTTCCTGATCACAAGAATTTTGTCTCCTTTTAGTAGAACGAGTTGGGTTGCCAATGTTTTACTTTTTTTTTTTTTCAGACAGCCCTCAATTTTATTGAAAACCGGGCTGGCAGAAAATGCTAGATAATAGCGGAAAGATTCTTATTCTAGCCTCCGGCTTACTATTTCTCCACATGGCATCGATTTAATGCCTTTACAAGCCATCTTCTTAGAGCCGAGACATATTTCATGTAAAGATGATGATTGGTTGCTCTAAATGAAGCCGAACACCACACGTACAGATGAAAAGCTTTTGTAATGAACATTTTCATTCATTCTCAGTACTGTCTCCTCAAGGCGACACAAATAGAAAAACTAATTCCTCAGTAGCCTCTTACAAAGTCATACTTTTAGGTAAAAAAAAAAATCTAAATCATCTTGACATGTATGTGATGGAAATGAATTGCCATTTAAAAAAATGGTTTAACCAGCTTTACATGGAAAAGAGCATAAAAAGAACATCCCAGGTTGCAACCCTTTTTAAATCTTATGTTTATCTTTCAGTAAAGTGCAGTGCATTGTTTTCTTAATTTTAACTAATATTGGAGCTCAAGCAGACATACCCAACACCTCCTTCCACCTTGGAAAGGCCCTGCTCATTCATTCTTAAGGCTAATCATGTAAAATTTTGTATCCAGTCTGGGATGCACTTATCGTGCCACACAAAACGTCTCAGGGACATACGAGTTATTAACTTTCTACTATAATGTATATGTCATTTTGTTCACTCAAGGCAGCCAAACATCATATTTATTAGTAGTTTTAACGTGAACATGACCACTTAAGCTGATGTCACATCACGCGACTTCTAGTCAAGGGGCATGTCAGATTTGCCAACTGCAGTTGCTGATCACATCGCTGGACCACGCTGACTTGAACAACTGAAAATCACTGCCCATGTCACATTTACTGACTGAGAGCTGATCTTCCAGTGCAGTTGTGTTTCCCCTTTTTTTTGACAGCCAATAGCGTGTGGCTTTACTGAGCCGGTGCTTTACAAAGGGTTAACAGCTATGGAGAGTTCAGCCACAGTCTCTATCCTTTTTTCCTTTTCTATTGTGGTATGTAAAACACAGGGCAACAGAGGAACTAGCTTCTCTTCTGTTTGTGAAGTAAAAATCACCCTCATTCCTTATTCTTCATTGCTACATCAAATTCATTTCACTTCCAGATGAACATTCATTAGTTGTCAGCTGTTATGCACACAAAGACCACCCCTATGACTAAAGACAAAACTAAACCTGAAGGAGCGAGTCACTGACTAGTTGGAGTGAGTGGCTGGGTATGTCACATTACACGACTGTCCACTCATTTCTCCAAGACTGTGTAAATGAAAGCTACAACTGAAAATTGCTGGAAGAGTTGTGTAATGTGACACAGCCTTTAATGCAGTCTCTTTCTTCCATCCAATCAAGTCAGAGTACCAAAGTACCATACCCAACAGTGATAATATCAGCACTGTTTCCTGCTTCCTCTTGAATATTTTCTACCCTGACGACACAATGTTTCCATGCTTAATAAACTTACAACAAATCAAGGAAAGCAGCTTGTACAAACACAGTGTTAAAATACAATCTACCACACAACGTGAAAGGTTTGCATTCAGATATATTTTAAGTGTGTTACATGGCACTAAAACTCACATTTCTATTGATTGTGCCCTGTCAACATTATGAATGAGAACATAGCAAAAAGCACTATCAGGTCTTTCCCCTGCCATCAAGCTTATAAGTTCATACTGTACACTTAGTTAGCTTTTTTTTTTACCAAAGTATTTTAATCAAAGTCAAATAGATGTATCTGCTATGTGAAAAATTATGACTCCAATATCTGAGCAAAGTACATTAAATTACCAAAGGTTATTGTGCATACCTGACCATCACATCTATGTGAGTTTGTTGGACATCCCATCCCAATATGGAGATGGCCCCCATTTTCAGTTCTAACAGCCACTTAGGAGACTTTCTATAAGCTTTTAGAGTGTGTCCATGGGACTTTATGTCCATTCAGCCAAAACAGCATTTGTGAGGCCAGGTACTTATTTTGGACAAGGAGACAGTGTTCCAGTTCATCCCAATAGGGCTAAGATCAGAGCTCTCTGCAAGTTCCTCCATATCCTTATGGACCTGGCTTTGTGCACTGGAGCACAGCCCTGCTGGAACATAAAATGGCCTTCCCCAAACTGTTGCCATAAAGTTGGAAGCACATAGTTGTCTAAAATGTCTTTGTGTGTTTTGTGTGTATTAACAGTACCCTTCACTGGAACCAAGGGGCCTAGTCTAAACCCTTTCAAACAGCCCCAGATGATTACAATAGGCAAGTCTTGGAAAGCAGAGTTCTCCTGGCATCTGCCATACTTAGATTTGCCCATCACACTGCCAAATAGAGAAGTGTGATTCATCACTCCAGATAACACATTTCCACTGCTGCAGAGTCCAATGGTGGTATAAATTACACCACTCTGGCTGATGCTTGGCATTGCCCATAGTGATTTTAGCCTTGTGTGCAGCTGCTCAGCCATTGAAACCCACTTAATGAAGCTCCAGATGCACAGTTCTTGTGATGAGGTAGCTTCTAGAGGCAGTTTGGAACTCTGTTGTGAGTTTGTGTGCTTTATCACTTTGTGGTTGTGTTGCTGTTTCCCCTGGATGCTTTGACTTTATAATAACATAGGACCCGGGAAGATATAGCAGAGCAGAAGTTTCATGTACTGACTTGTAATGAAGATGGAGTCTTATGCCAGTGCCACGTTTAAAGTCACTGAGCTCTTCAGTACGACACATTCTACTGCCAGTGTTTTTTCAGTGGAGATTGCATGGCTTTGTGCTCTGATTTTATGCACCTGAACAATGGGTGGGCCTGAAACACTTAAAGTCAATACTTTAGAGGGGTGTCCACATACCTTTGGACCTATGGATGTAATTCAGCTCTGTGCTTCTCAACAAAGAAGCTGATCATGAGTCAACCAAACACTAAGGAGCTATAATAAGGTTATTTATGAAACTGTTGCACAGTGCCTCACTAATCCAGAATCCTTGCTTCAAATCCTATGCTCCTCTGTGGAGTATGCATTCACTCCCTGTGTAGGTATGGATTTTTCTTCAGGTGCTCTGCATTTCTACTAACATATGATAAAAATGTACATTTTACATTAACTAGTGATCTACATTTGGTCCTTGTTGGTGAGGAAGCCTTATGATGCTTGACGGTAGCATCCTGACTTGCACCTGATGCTGGAACAGGCCATGTCCACTCATGACTCTAAACTGGATTAAGGAGATTTAAGAAGTTCATGTATTTTTATAAACAAATTAAAAAAAAAAAGTCAATGAAAAAGATATCATAACCCTTGTGGTGGGGTTGTTGCTTAATGGACACTGAAGTACAGTTAGATTTCCAAGTGGATTGTCCATGTGTGGACAGTTTTATAACATGCTCTTAGGCTGCATGTCAACTCAGAATAAGCCTGCTAAAAATGTGCTAGTGGGCCCTGCAATGCACTAGCATCCTATTCCATGTTGGATGTGTTTCTGTTTAATGTCGCTAAGATAAAGTTGGGCCTCCTGTGATCATGAAAATGGGAAAAGTAGGTTAACAAATGGAGGGATAGAGGTACAAATGCATTATTGGTGTTGCACACTGTGAAATAACTAGACACACACATAGACTTTTTATAATTACTTACAAAGAATTCAAGGTAACAAGAACAAACTGGTTTGAAATAAGATTTTAGCTTTGACCTGGAAGGTTTGAACATGCTCACAAATATTTCAACAACATTATGCAATATGCTGTTTCTGTTCAGGTTTCTTTTCCCATATACAGCCATCTGGATTATAGTATCCTGACACTTTGAACTTCTGACCTTGTGAGTTACTGCCATTTACAAACCAGTAAACACTATATTTGTGGGTGGAGTATTTGTTTGCATCTGATGCTTATCTACCACAACAATGACCCTTAACACAGGGATAAGAATGCATAACAACGTGCTAGGAGAATAAAATAAAAAAGAAAAGAAAGAAAAACAATGGGTTCAGGTGGTGCATTGTCACTTCTAAGTACTTAATGGCAAATGAAGCTCTCGTGTCTTTGCAAAGATACTGAAACTCAAAGTTTACAAATTGTGAAAGAAAGAAAATTACTGTAGTGCTTTGAGAAATAAAGGCATCTGATTTTTAACTGTAAAAGGACATCTCCACTTTTAACATTACACATTTTGATAAGTCTAGAGTTGAATATTTAACAAATTCCGAGTTTATGCCTTATAATGCTTTCTGTCCACCAGTTTTCTACACAAGGGTCAAGGAAGCAGGAACTATCCTGATAGCACTGGACAAAAGGCAGATTGTCATGTGACACACTCATACACACACATTTGCACTTACACTAATTTAGTGGCCTTCCACATTTTTTGCTGAAAATTGAAAGCTACCTTTTCCAGTATAGGGTCACAGGGATCAGTCGTCTATCCTAGCACTAACTGCTACAAGACAGGAAAGAAGTTAGAATTCAAAAACATTAAAATGCAGCCTCATTAATGAACTGTCATACTTGATATTGTTTAATAAATTGCTTTAAGCCAGCACTCACTACATGAGATGGAGGCCAATTAAAAAGGCATGAGTTGTACTGAATCTTTTCATTATTAGTAAATTAAACTGGGCTTGAAGAAGTATCTAACACTGGAAAGGTGAGTGTTATCCATTAATTTACAAAGTGAATATCATAGGAAGTGAGTGTAGTAAGAACATTTCTATACATTTCCTTCAATATCAGAGTACAAACTGTTCACCAATTCAATTTTCAGACCAGTATCCTTTAAGTGTTTATGCTGTATTTGTAACTGAAAGTGAAGACACTAGCCATAATACTGTTCTATTTGGTACTCACAGAAAATAAAGCTGAAGCACATTTGTTTAGAATTTCGGAGTTAATCCAGTTTCAGGTTATGTGCATACATATTGTATATAATGTGAATGGTGAGCAAAATTACACAAAGATATTGTAATAACCAAAGAATTCCTAACAATACTGAAATTCTTACTGTCACAAACTAGTAGTTCCATTTATCAGCTCTTGCATGAATAAACCTGACTCTACAGGCCTCAAGTGTTCACCGTTCACTGGAAAAAAATTGTTAACAAGAACATTTCATTATAAGTAGAATTTCACTAGGGAGACAAAATGCCTTCTGAAGGAAGAAACCACAGTGATGAGTATGGAGATAACAATGTAGATGCCTGCATGGGCACAACCAATGTCAGATCGTGGGCAAAGTGCTTTAAAATCAGGGAACCTAGACATTATTAATCAGCTCCATTGTGGTCACTCACAAACTGCAGCTACTAAGAGTGATAATGAAAAAAATCAGTAAGGATCCATCCATCCATTCATTATCTAACCCGTTATATCCTAACACAGGGTCACGGGTGTCTGCTGGAGCCAATCCCAGCCAACACAGGGCACAAGGCAGAAAACAAACCCCGGGCAGGGCGCCAGCCCACCGCAGTCAGTAAGGATCAGCATGTGATAATCACAGAAATGGCAGCAAATAGTGTTATGATTCAACTTATTTTAAAATTTTACTCCTTCTTATAAACATTTTCAAGTATATATCTGTAAGTAGTTTTGAGATTCTTTAAACATGCAGAATCTAGATCTGAAATTAAAAACTCTCTCGGAAACAAATTTAACAAATGATTTATATTTTACTGCAGTGCCTTCTGTTTTTTCATATGTGGTATTATTTTATAATAATTATGTCATGCCGTATTGCTGGAACTGTGCCTTCAATGGTTGTGTCACATTGTTAAAGCTATTCTCTAAAATACCATTGTCATCCTAGATTGTTGGATAAACTCTAAAACCTCATCTCCTTGAAACTGTTTTGTGAATCGTTGGTTTTTGATGCTCATCTTCTCACTTTTTGGCTTTGGTTTTTGCCTTATGTTTGGTTTTGATATCCTAAATAAAAATCTCTCCAGTTTTTTCATGTTCTTCTCTTATATCCCTTCTCTTCTTTTTACATGAATTGTCACTAGTATGTAAACTATGCTCATCTATACCTTCCCTTTACACCAAATGACATTTCTCTGATGTTGTATTTAATTAATTGTCATATCATTTTCTAACCCACTTAATCCAGACCAGGGCCACTCTTGGGCTTGGAGACTTACCCAGCTGGCAAAGGGCAGAAGGCAGGAACAAACCCTGGACAGGGTACCAGTCTATTGCAGGGCAAACACACAGACACCCACACTCCAGACACATATTAGGGTCAATTTTGCATCACCAACTCTCCTAACCTGCAAGTCTCCAAATAGTGGGAGAAAACTGGAGCGCCTGGGGGAAACCCACATAGACGGGGAGAACATGCAGACTCTACACAGGGAGGACCCTGGTCTTCTAACGGCGAGGTTGCAGTGCTATCATTGCACCACCATGTTGTTCATTTAATTAATTGTGTCAGTAAATTAAAGGAGTGCATTCATGAGAACTATTTGTCCCAGAATACAGAAAAAAAACAAATTGTAGTTATCAGGGGAAATTATGCAGACCTCAACAACATTGTGTCACTTTTTAACTAAGCTGGAATATGAGTAGTTTTACTGAATCAGCACACTGTTTTGGCATTAGCTTTGACACTAGCAGGCCCTTTAAAAGACACATTATAAAACTATACAAAACATCTTTTTTCCATCAGAAAAATGTTGAAAATTAGGACATTTTCTAAATATGCAGGATGCTGAGAAATGATTTCATGCATCTCTTTCTAGAAGGATTGACCACTGCAATGCATTATTTACTGGCTGTTCAAATTGTTCTTTAGGCAGCTTTCAGTTTATCTAAAATGTTGCCACAAGAATCATTACAAGTCCTTACATTGCCTTCCAGTTAAGCTTAGAGATGATTTCAAAATCCTCCTTCTTACATATAAAGCCTTAAATGGCCAAGGGCCTGCTTACATATCCAAACTTATTATTACTTACGAAACAGAGTGCACATTAAGATATCAAGATGCCAGAATACTAAAGATTCCAAGGATTAGTAAAATAACAATGGGAGGTTGAACCCTTAGTTACAGGGCCTCAAATGAATGATCTACCTACTTATATAAGAAATGCCTCTCCAGTCTCAGCTTTTAAATCCAGGCTGAAGGCTCACTATGTTAATCTAGTATACCCTGACTGAGAGCTACTGATTAGCTGTGCATATTTGTACAAAAAATATGAGCATTCAGATAATTATGAACTGTTGCAAACCCTCCTCTATTCTGTTTCTCTTCCTGGCATCTTAATCTGGCACGTGATGCCACTGCTCTACTGCCCAGCTGCTCTCCTGCATCTCAGATAAAGGATAGAAAGATTCTGTCGTCAGATTAGACTGCCCAACACAAAGTAGAGGGGGCTGACAGCAAGTTGGCCAATGTCTCCAGAACTTTGACTGCATCTGACTCTGTCTGTTATAATTGACTTTGGACCCCCCAGAGGTTTATTTTCTCCAGGCATGCTGCTGACTGCAGTTTTTGTTTTCCTCTCCCCTGTTGTCAATGTTCCACAGTTCAACAGTTAATTAATGGACAGATACTGTTGGGTTCGATTTATGTTAATCAATTTTAAATTACTTTGTGTCTTTGTGTACTCATTATGAAGTTAGTAAAGTTTGTTTTTGCATTTTACTGGAGAACTTGACACAGCGCACTGTGCCTGCAATCAGTGAAGAGTGTTATAAAACAATAAACTGATGTGAATTGAATTAATTCAGAGGATCTTCAGAATGGTGTCAAAAATGTGCTGGTTTCGTTAAAACGGTACTGAATTTTTTGACACGTACTGTAATTATTATTGTTATTTCATAAGGATTATAAGTACATGATAAAGTAGAATTGTATTAAGCCAAGACCAACTGCCAACTATGAACAGAACTTCTAATTTCCAGAATAAAGAAAACTTTGTGGCCCATGGTCATTAGAAGAAGGCTGGTAAAACTTTATACAGACCATCTAGCTTCTCACCCCCTGACTGGGCTTCCCACAGTGCAGTATGGTATCAATATAGTAAACAACATCCTGCTTAAACAATGTAGCATTATATGTCAACAGCACAAAAATCCACATGACAATGAAACTCATTTTATATGAGTAAAGAAACTGAAAAATATTCTGTATTAAAATGTTTTCTCCAAATCTGTTTTTATCTAAAAAAATTCTCAAAACCCCTAATACAGTGTCATTTTTTCAAGACACTACTTCCAGATATCGAAAATCATATTTTTTAGCTTTCACATCACATAAAATATTGCATCCAGACAGCAGAATCAATGATAATGACGACAGTACGGCAGTTCTTATTTGCTCGACTGGAGATCAGTCAAGTTCAATACAAGACAGACTTCAAAATCCTCCTCTTAACTTATAATGGCTTACAGTATTTATAAACCATAGTGTTGACTGTACTGAAGTTATGTTGACTGTGATATGGTTCCAATAGTATGAAACAAAATTAATCAAAAGTTTAGTGGCAAAGAAAAAACTTAACCAAGAGATCAAAGTTTAAATACAGCAGGGACTAGCTTGGAAGGCTGACTAGGGAAAACTCTGTTTGCATTGCCCAGTACACACCAAGAGAATGTGTAAAACTAAAGAACTATTCCTCTTCCCATCCTCTCTTTCGGACTTAAGATGTTTCTCAAAGATGAATATGTAATACTGCATAACATTCTCAAACTTGCTTAATCCAGTTCCAGATTTTGATAGGTTAGAAGCCATCGCAGTAGGTGCCAATCCATCTTATGTCTTATTCACACACATTGTAAGGCTGAATGTCACTATTTGAATATAATTTGAAAATATTAAAAAAAAAAATCTTACTTGAAGGCAAAAACTGACATACAAATGGAAATATCACACTATCACATTACTCTAGACACGCTATGCACTATTGCTAAATTTTACACATTTGATTTATCAGATTGCTTCCAGGATCAGCCTAATCATATTTTGAATGATTTGATTGTATTGTCATTAGTAAAACAGATAGCCTTCTGCTTCTTAAGCACACCTTTTTACAACACATGTCAGGATAGATTCGCCTACCTCGCTGTCCTGCTCTTTGATCTAAAGTTGTGCTAAGAATTGATTTGCAAACACTACTTTGGCTTTGTAAAAGTTTTGATCTGCTTCTGACTCTGTTCACACTTGAACGAGAGATCCCCAACATACTTATGTTTTATGCCTGAATGTTTAAGCATCCATCATACCAAGCGAAAGCTAGTCACCTTTCTCATTCATAATGAAAAACAAGTACCACATTGCTAATTTTCCATTTGTTATTATAACACCTTTGAAATCACAATTTTAAAGAGACCTTTTCAATGTGAGAAATTTCCATTTTAACTACATCACCAAACACGCAGTTTCACACACTACAGTATTTGTGTCTTGGCAGGCTGTTGACTTACATAAAAACAGTAAGGCTAATGAAAAAATATGAAGGTCACCTCTATTACTTTTTTGCTCCAATTATACAAGGAAAGAAAAAGATAAACTCTGTTTACATTAGTCCTGCATGTTACTCCTCGACTGTGTACTCCTGTCTACAGAACTCAACTGACATCCCTTGCTGCAAAGTAGGGCCCACGCACTACCTGCCATCCACCAGCTACATCTTTTTTTTGAAAAATGTTACAAATTATCTAGCTGTAAATCTATCTATAGCCTATGTTTCTGGTACATTACATTTTTTGTTTTGTTCTGTTTTGTTTACTAATTTAGAACAGATCGTTACCATGCAACATTTAGTAACTTTAGTTGTTTCATTTGAAAAACATGTAAAGACTCAATGTGCCTCCATATACAGTATATATACTGTAAAAGAGAAACACATTCTTGAGACATTGTCACTCCTAGGAGCAAAAAGGAAGCATAGCTGAGAAAAAACATAATTAATGATCGCTTGTGCCATGTTTGAGCAGTCATGAGTGCTTTTCTCTGGCTTTATTAAGTGCATTATGGGTAGAAGGAGGCAGTGAAAAGTGCACCTGCCTCCACTTCATCTTTGAATACTCTTTGGACTTGGTGGTGTTTTCTTTGAGAAATCTTGCCGCTCGACACATTATTTTCTTCTGTTTTTCATCCCAAATCAAGGATGTATAGAAACAGATTGTAATGAAACTTTAGGAATAAATTAAAGGCAGATCTGCTTAGAAAGCATTGTACGTATTACCACCTTACTACCCCCATGGATGAACCCATAGACTTTGACAGCTCAGCATATTCATTGAGGGTACACCCTGCCAGATTTGCATGTTTTGTCAGTCAGTCGGGATGTTTTGCTACTTCTGTTCCTTTTTGTTATTTAATTTCAAATAATATGCCTTCTAAAAAGAGAACACATTTAAATCCCAGAACTACCAATGCTAGAAGACAGTGTCTAATGCAGGATTCTGAAAGCCAAGAACACCAAAACAAGCATTTGAAACCGTACATTGAAAGTTTTAGCTCTTCACAGCCACATAATATGGGCTGAGATATTGACAGGAGACGGAACAGTACAAACCATTTTCCTCCCAAGAATACTTATGATTCCCAATAATTTTCCGTTTTGTTTTAATGGTTTGCAGTTTTCTATGACCATAAACAAATCACAAGACACTGTATCTGGAGAGGTAAACAAAAAAAACATAAATAACAAGCCTAACATTGAAAGAATATCAAGAGAGTGGAGGAAAGGGAGTCACAAATAGAATGGTAAAGCTGCTGATGCAACAGTTTTCTCTGAATTTTAGAAAGAACATTAAACTTAAGAAGAACTGATATTTCGGTAAATATTTTTAGAAGAAGCATAGAACACAATGTAAAACGATAACAGAATTCTATATTGCTGTAACTCTGTCCCATTGCTATCAACATGGATCCAGACATCCTAAAACATAAAAAACCTTTGTATAATGATGTACAAAATCATTAACAACTAAAGGAGAACCCCAATGGCACTCAATGCACTATGGACTAGGCAATACGTTTAACTCCATTCAAAGATGTTTCTGACATTAATTAGACTAAAGATTCAGTCTGAATAACAAACTAGCACAGTTCTTCCATGCAGCTGTTTTCTTTTTCAGTCACATACTGTATAATCCCAGTGAAGACCTGTCTATATGAATACTGTTGGGAAAGTGAAATGAAAAAATGATATGTCATGGACTTGTTATCTCTGTGACAGCATCACTCACTATCATACACTCACCAGTCTGACATTAACTGGAGAAAAGTGTGATCTATGACCCCTGAGAGGGCAGTACAACAGAAGAGAAGGTCAGCTAGTGGGGCTTCGTAAACATCGTAAAGTAAGTTCTAAGGGAAAGGCACAATATTTGTTTGCCTCAGAGCCAAGAGATTGACTTACATGCTTTGAAAGCACGGATAATTAATTTATAGAAAGACAAAGAAGGTCTTTGCAGTAAATGTTTAATGTAGAACTGTTTATAAATTCTAGCCACCTCTACATTCATACTATAAATTTTGCAAGCAAGTTTGCAACACCTTTGTGTTGTATTTCAAAATTCTGTGATTTGGCGTATGCATATTTCCTTTTATTGTGACAAACATAAAAACGAAAATGCTTAATTACAGAGCCTTCAAACATAAGGTTGATCAGCCAGCTACGTGAGAAAGCTTTAACTTCTGGCTGAAGGATAACTTTTATGTGGTGCACGTCAATTACCTGGTGTAGCCAGTGCTTCTGGACATGTTGCAACTGAATACAGGTTCTCATTAGCATTCTCTTTCTTGACCTGTGAACATTAGGCCTTTGTTATCTGCACCTTATTTCTTGTTCCATATAATATCTTAGTGTCACCTTCCCATGTCATGAGCACCCTTTGGCATGTCAAAATGTTAATGGAGGAAGCACTCAGATCCTGAACCGAACTGACAGCAATCAAGCACGTGCACATAGACTCAACCCTGTGTTTCGAAATTAGTCAAAGCAGTCATAGCACCACTAAATGCAAGGCCATCAAAATGACTTTTCATACTTTGAAAGATTTATTTTTCTCCAATTTGATGAGATTTATTTTTCTCTTAATTGTATTTTATAAAAGTAGTTTAATTTTAACATTGTAATATTCTCAAACCCACTTGATCCATCAGGGATGTCAGTCCCTGCACCTTAATCTGGCATTAGATAGATAGATAGATAGATAGATAGATAGATAGATAGATAGATAGATAGATAGATAGATAGATAGATAGATAGA
>JANRMT010062793.1:7903238-7944431 GCA_026402145.1 Polypterus bichir lapradei
AGATAGATAGATAGATAGATAGATAGATAGATAGATAGATAGATAGAACATTTGTCCCAAGGGGGACATTTAGCCTTTATGAAAGGCTCAAGAACTATACAATTATTATAATACACAACAACTTCCTCAAACATGCACAAGACACAAGAATTACATTTCTCTATATATCATTTTACAATTTGATCCTTTCTTGTTTCACCATTTGGCATTCTAGACTGATGCCAATTCCATCATATGCACTAGGTTGTCATACCTTTATACAGTGATCTAATGTCTGCCTCACAGTAGGTTTGTTATTCTGTTTGTATGGACTTTGCCTGTTCTTGCTCTGAATAACTGGGTTTAACTTCAAGATTTCAGTTTCATCCCACATCCCAAACATGTGCGTATCAAATTCATTGGCAACTGTAAAATCAGCCAGTGTGGAAATTTGTATGGCTGGACCCATGCAAAATTCATAAGTCTTCTTTTGGTTACTAACCTAAAATTTCTTTAGTCATGGTAATTCCACACTATACATTCTGTAGTTTACAAAGGTAATAAAAAAGACTGTCTCTGTCCATCCATCCATTGAATATCCAACCCGCTATATCCTAACTACAGGGTTACGGGGGTCTGCTGGAGCCAATACCAGCCAACACAGGGCACAAGGCAGGAAACAAACCCCAGGAAGGGCGCAGGACACACCGCAGGGCACACACACATAAACACACCAAGCAAACACTAGGAACAATTTAGGATTGCCAATGCACCTAACCTGCACGTCTTTGGACTGTGGGAGGAAACCGGAGTACCTGGAGAAAACCCATGCAGACACGGGGAGAACATGCAAACTCCACACAAGGAGGACCCAGGAAGTCTCCTAACTGCGAGGCAGTGCTACCCACTGCGCCACTGTGCTGCCCGACTATCTCTGTATGGTTTACAATTTATATTTGCAACCTGTCCATTCAAGAACAAGCATCATCCAGGTTGGGGTGCTTAATAGCACCAGGCACAAAGCAGGAACTAAGCCTGGAAAGGGCCCCAAGTAAAGACAACCACATTCTCACTGGCCAATTTGAGTTGCCAAACAACCTAACACTCACATATTTGGGATGTGCAAGTAATATTGTAGAACTATGCAACCATGCAGACACAAAGAGAAGATGCAAATTCCACATACATTATGCAGTCATTAAGCACAGAATGTGAGACAACAGCATCTGTTAAAGCTGGAAATGTGTAGAATATTCTGATCCTGTTATATCAGAAGTTAGCTATATTAAAATACATATATTTGCTGGAACATTTTCTCAGGATTAATTTAGTACTCCATTTCTAAAAGAGTTAAATACTCTTCCCATATGCATCCTTATCCTATGACCACCAGGGCATTTAAAATATGTCAATGTTCTAAGACATTGCTGTTTTGTTTTACTTGACATGACACATTCTTTCTTGCAATAAGGTGCACCTTTGCTTAGAAATATTTTATCCAAGTCTTTCAGTGCTTTAAACCATCTGTGTAAGCAAATTAAGTATAAGTTACTTAACTTCTGCTTCCTTGGTCTGGACTTCCTAAAACATGAATAACACATCACTAATATTCCCTTTTGTTATTAAAATAAATAATAGTAAATGTAGAATGTCCTCCCATGATTAGAGAGGTACAGAAGCTTTAACATTGTCGGGTGTCTCCATTTTACTTATGAAATATATGTTATTCCAGTATTCTGCCAAGTTAAAGCTTTTGTTACACTTTCATATGAATTTAAAAATAATACAAAAAGTTACTTGACCTTATTATTGAAAACCATCATTTCAAATGATATTAGGAGCTGCTGTGCAGCTTCAACTATTTTCATTTTTATTTCATCATTGCCACTGTCTTGTAAGCAACTTATTTGTGTTTCTCTTAGGTTTTTCTTGAAGTCACATTTGGGTCATCTTGTTCAAATCTTATTGACGTTTTCCCACTATGGTTCTTCTGCATAAAACTTTAAAATAGTGTACTTTTATTTACAGAGTACTTCATTCAGCAATATACTGTACACTAAACATGAGTTTACACAGTGAGATCACATTCTGCAAAAGATCCATAATTTGGAAATGCAGGTTTATTAGCACTTTATGATGTGTGTGCATCAGTTCAGGGGGTGCAGTACCCCAAGAGAGCTTATGGGAGGAGAATCTGCCCCAGTATTAGGCATTTTTGAGTGCTGTAAACCTTTCATAATCTTACCAAAGGAAGAAAGTGCAAAATACAAAAATACTGTTTAACCAAGAAAATGCTTTCCATATTGAAAGATAAAACATTTGAAGACTTGACTTGCTGTTAGGTGCTGCCTTGCCAGAGTTGAACTGCTATATTTATTACATATCCCGCACACCCAAAACTCTAATGCTAAAGGGGAAAATCTTGTGTGCAAGTTTCTGTTGTAGCACAAATAGAGAACAATAATAAACAACTCTGCTGAAAACAGTACAGAACCGCTTGCCTTGGTTCATGTTATCTCTGTGATGTGTGAAGCAGCTAATGCAGGCAGAGAAAGAGCATACAAACAAGTTGGACAAGCCTAACAATCAATACCAGGCACCTGAAACTGAGACAGCTTGTCTAACCCAGCACCACCAAGGAGTAAATGAAACTGAATCTTTTTGTTTAGCGGACTACTGAACACATTTTCTTCGGAAGAAATTTCTTGCATTTCCTGAGGTTTTGGCCACTGCTTGACTCACTGCTAATTTTTCGATTTCTTCTTTGTTTTCCCATTAGTAGCACTACTGCTAATAAATGGGGATCATTTTATCGTGTTCCTCCTCACATTGTGCAATTATACACTAGTCCTCATTATAAATATAATTTGTTTTTTGGCTTTAAAAATGCTCTTGAGAAATGACATTCCAATAGCCAACTTACTGCATGTGAGAAAATTTCCCAAGTTAGTTGGATTGAAAAAAAAAAGTTTTGTTTTAGATGGTCCGATAGTCCACCCTAATCCCTGATCCACAGGACCAGGTGCCAGAAGCTGTACTTTACAGGCCCCACATGAAATTCCATTGTGTATGCTGGCATCCACTTTGAACTGTAGCTGGCATCTACACAGATGTAACTGGTGGCACAGTATGTGTTCATTCAGTCCACCTGATCAACAAAATACTGAGTAATATTTATCCCACCTATTTATGTGTTTTGGTTTTGGCTTATTTTTTTATTTCTATTTTGTTATTTTTTTATCCTCTGACTTGTTGTTGATTACTTGTATAAATGTCTTGTTCTTTCTTCATTTTAATTTTCTGTTGCTCCTTGTTACCATTCATGGAAAATTCTTTGCACTAAGCAGGTCAATTAACACGTTATCCTTGTCATATACGGCAACTCCAGATGGTTGATTTCATGTTAATTTCATCAACACGCACACATTTGTGTTTTTTTTTACTACATCCTATGGATGATGTTTAATTTATTAGCTCACCAGCAGATTGGCTAACAGATCAAAGGGGTTTAAAATGTCAGAACACTGCATTCAGATTTACAACCATGTGAATATACTTTTCTGATATCAAAATATAAATTAGAAAATTCCTAAATATCTTAATAAAATACAATTTTTTTTTCTACGTAATTTGTTATACTGTGCACTGGCAACCAAACCAAATAACAAATGTTTATTATGAATGTGCATCCTGTGACCTCTTTATTAGGTATACCTACTGATCAGCACAAGCAGCCTGCTATTCCAAACATGTAATTGTGTCCTTACAGCTCTTTCAATATACAATAAAGACATGGTCAAGAGGTTGAATGGTTATTCGGGCAAATGTTAAAATGGAAAAGACGCAAGATCTATGTGTCTTTGACCAATGACATATGTATTAGTTCTAGTTTCTCAGAAGCAAACACCCACCTAGGATTTCTGAATGCTACATCCACCATACAGTTTACAGAGAATGGTGCAACAAACAAAAAACATTCAGGGAATGGCAGTTGTATTGGTGAAAAAAGCTTGTTAATGAGAGAATTTAGCGGAGAACAGCAAGGCTTGTTCAAGTGAACAGGAAGGCAAAAAACAATAACAGTGCTATAGCAAGATGATATGCAGAAGGGTAATGAGGCAGACCTTGCATCGGATGGGCAACATCAATAGAAGACCTCATCAGGATCCATTTCTTTCATCTAATAACAGGAAGAAGAGACTAAAGTGGACAAATGATCAGTACAACCAAATAACTGAAGAATGAAAAAGTGCGGTTTGGTCTGACAAATCTGAATTTCTGATTAAATGAGCAGATAATAGTCTCTAAATCTGGCATAAACAGCGTGAATCCTTTGCTCTGTTCTACCTTGTATCAGCAGTACGGGCTGAATGAGGTGGTAGTGTAATGGTGGGAAACACATTACGCAACTGAACATTGCATGACATCTACACACTGCTGCTGACAATCTGCCCTTTTTCAAATGAATACTGTGCTTTGTCATGAAGCGTACTTCATCCTAAGCTGGTTTCATGATCATGAGAGTGATTTTATTGCAAAAAAGAATTTTGGGATGTTGGAGGATGAAAGTAGCAGAAGAAATTGTATGACTAAAAATATCTAAGTTTACTTGTATGATCCATGCCTTAAAAAACTCAGGCTGTCCTGGAGACAGAAAATAGGTGTACCAATCAGGGTCACAGGAGGCTGCATCCCATCTGGCATCACTGGGCTCAAGATAGGTACTAGACCTTTGGAGGCTCACTCACTCACACAGTCGGTTTAGAATCATCAGCTAACCGCATACTCATCATGTCTTTGGCATATGGAAGGAAAACTGGAGCACTGCATGGAACCAATGCAGCCATAGGGAGAATGTGCAAATTCTATACAGACAGTGACTGGACTGTGCAGCAACAGTTATAACCACGGTGCCACCATATGGCTGTTCATGTCACCCTGTACAAAAAACAGCAATCCAATTAAAAAATCTCATAGACTTCGTTGAACTGAGAATAGCTTTATAACAGTAAGTAAGTAAATTTAAGTAATAAATTTCCTTCTGTTATTTTTCCTGATATGCATGCTTCATATTTTATTCACATTGTACTCACAAAACTTTGGACATGTACATCACAGGCATTTTCATAAATTTGCAGGTTAACATTGATACACAAAGTAATTTCATACTAGATCCCCCATAACTTAAATATTTTTTTTCTTCCTGTGAGGTATCCTGTGATGCTGGTAGAATTGACACCAAGGAACAATCAGAAACACAGCCCTGTAATCTTTTTTGACACAACATGACAGACTGAGACAACAGAAAAGACAGACGGGCTACATAACTTCTCAGTTTTACAGGCATTTACATTACTCCTCCCCCATCAAACACAGCACTGCAGGTACTGAAACAAACAAAGAACCTCCATGGAGGTGCTGAGACAAGGGTAAAAGCCCCCTTGTACACTAGGACTTTTCTAAGAATAAGATGTTTTTCTCTATTTGTCAGTGTTGTAGAAACTCAGGACATAGACTACATGAACTCAATTATAATTTTGGAACTAACTTTAAACAGACCAACTTGTCAATTTCCTGAACCATCTTAATCCATTTTAGGTTTAAGGGGCATGTGAGCATATCCCAAAAGAATTTGCTGAAAGGAACCAACAGTGGAGAAGGCTGCTGTCTATCGCAAGATACACTCACGTTATACCATTTCAGACTGTCCAGTTAACATGTGTTTGGGGTGTGGAGGAAAGAACCTGGAGAAAAAATCATGCAGGTGATGTGTAAACTCCACATTGACAATGGCCAGGTTAGGATCCACTGCCCAGCCCCTAGAGAGGTGAGACAGCAGCAGTAATCTGTGCCCCATTATGGCACTCCACTCTACACCCCCCATTTTATTTACATATAACTGTCCACAGGAGAGAAATTCCAAAATGAAGAATTGAGCAAGACCAGTGATAATGTTTTCACAGCTTCTAAGGAATAGAGAAAGGATGAATAACAAAACAGACTGCCAAATTTCCCCCTGGGGACCAATAAAGTTCTATCTATCTATCTATCTATCTATCTATCTATCTATCTATCTATCTATCTTTCTATCTATCTATCTATCTATCTATCTATCTATCTATCTATCTATCTATCTATCTGTTGTACATGCAGTCTGCTTAAGGGTTTGTGGATGGAATATGTAAAGGATAAGGTCAGTATTTTTCAAGTCAAAGTTATTTCTTCAGAAACACGGTATAAATGCATTTGCCGCACGGAATTGTGTTCTAAAGTTAAGTGCTTTCTATAAATTTAAAAAAATACTGTACCTTTCCCACACTAGCACTTTAAACTGGAGGGTATGGGGCACACAAGAAAAGCATAAAAACTTACCAAATAAGTACATTTTTCAAGCATGACAATTGTCAAGTACTAATCCACATCTTTCGTGTTTCCACAAAATATATCTAAAAAATAATAATTTTATTGCATATTCCTGGTACTATTGTTCTCCTGGCTAGGAAACATTTTCTGTTTGCTTGTATGTGATACATGTATAACATAAATATGGAAGTGAATCAAAACAAAACCAACCACGTGGCATGAGAGGTTTACTATAATTTTGCCTGTCGGGAGGAAACCACCCCTCCGGCTATCATTAAGTGTTGGTCTTCTTTTAAAAATGTATGAATCTCATAATACTGGTGTTTTTGCGTTGAAAAATGCTATTTTAGAATGTGCATGTATCGCAAGACATGGATCACTACTCAACAGACTATCTTTGTTTGAAAAATGGTTTGTTTTTAATCCTTTCCTCCATATCCCATAACCAATAACATAAGCACCAGAACAAATGTTTTTTTATTTTATTTCTTTATTTATCTTTATCATTTTACTGGAAGAAAATAACATTCCATACAATCAACTTACCAAAATAGAATTCAACCCCCACCGGAGAGAAGAAATGTTTTTAAATTTATAGAAAGCACTTAACTTTAGAAAATATGGCAAACATGGCGAATGCATACCCAGCTTGTGAAGAAATAATTCTGACTTGAAAAATACTGAACTTATCCTTTAAATGCTCATTTTAGGCTCTCTTTAACTAAATTAAGGCTAACTTGCTTACATTTTTCCACAGTATTTTAAGTCTGATGATGATTTTAATGTGGTAAACACTCTAAAATTTTGGATTATTTCACACCTAAATCTTACCACAGTATTATTAGGAGATTTTTCCTTTAATTTTCTGAACCTACCTATTTATATATAGATTCAAGGCAGCATTGGACACAACTAAGGAACCAGTCTTGTAAGAATGCTGGTGTTCAAACTCACACCCTTATTGTACACAACTTCAGGATGAGGAAGTAAATTCTAACTGGATAAAAGTCAATGAAAACAGGATTCAAACTCAGACTTTAATGCTGCAAGGTACTGGTAATAACCACTATGTCACCCAGATAAAAATTCTCTTAATTTTAACAAATAAAAGATCCAGAAGAATGGTAAGTGCAGTATTGGAATAGTGTTACTGATGTTTACTGCCATTCGACTGCACCAAAACTTTAGAGTTAACTAATTATTTAAATACATTTGTGCTGTGCAAATTTCCTATAGAATGATAAGTCCTGTATTATCATGACACCCTGTCTCATGGCAGGTCCTGTAGATAAGGTTTTACCAGCCTGTTTCTAACTATTACATATCAGAAGTGACCTATTTGATTTTGCTGTTTATTAATAATAATTAGCTAACTTATTCATCTTTTGTGTATGGTTTCAGTTAAGTGGCTGACCTGAAGTGGTGTCCTGCTCTATATTCAATGTGACATTTTCAAGTTCACGTAATAGAAGCTGAAAGTGTTAAAAGGCCATGGAGGTCTAGAGTGATTTAACTCTATAATGACCCTCTCCAACTCATGAACTCTAGGCAAATTTTCACTTTGTTTCCATCAATGGCCCTTACTTGAATTTTTACATAAATGTCCGATTGTTTTCTTTCAATTTGAAGTATTTGTTTTTTAAGGCCTTCTGCTCGTCCACAACTGGCTAACACCTTCTCCCTCACTTTAGCAGCAAATACTTAGCGCAGAATGATGGCTGACATGCTGTGAAAATGAAACACATTTTATTAGTGGGATTAGGTGGGAATGAGCTGCAATGGACTGGCATCCTGTGCAGGACTGGTTTCTACCTGGAGCCTAATATCACTAACTACCTACAACCCTGTAAATGAAAAAGCATGCACAGAACATGGAGATTAACTGTATTTGGTCCCATTATTGACTAAAGTTACTCTCTGTCTCTCTCTCTCTCCCTTTCAACATCTTCTGATCTTTCAAGTGTCTTCAATTAGCTACCTTCTTATATCAGTAAAAGTAAAGAACACTGCTGCTAAACACAACTTAGTAACCAATCAGAGCCATAACACACCTACCTGAAAGACGGCAGAAACCAGTGTTCCTTTTTTGAAGTTGTTTTCTAACACAAAAAATACGGGTTGCCAGCTCTTTTTAAAAAGGAATGTGGATTGACCCAATGACCTTAATTTTTTTTCCTCTCTCTGCTCAAGGACAGCCTGACTAAGTGAAAAGCCATTTGGTCACTCATTATAAATCAATCCAAACACTCCATTCACACATCTTTGCCAATCTGACAATTCAAAAGCAGTCTGCTAAACCAATGGATGCCAGGATGACTCTGCGGCCTGCGCTTTACTCCTCACCAAATGTGGTAGCACAAATAAAACAGAAAGCCAAAGTGAGTATGTGCAAAATCTCCTTTCTTAGTTAATTTTGTAGACTATGTATGCCAAAGAACAGAGACTCCTACCCTGCCCAGGTATGTCCATGCCCTTTACACAAGAGTCTTAGCCTGAAGAATATGATTGCCAGTATGAACTGTTATCAATCCTCCCTTCAGTTAAATGAAAATCACATTGTATATCATTGTAGAGAATGATATCTACTGGCCATGTCAGAGCCAATTCTTTAGAAAGTAATTAATGTATCTATGAGGCTGTGAGGTTGAGAGATTGTATTTGAATCCTCTTCTTGGATTACTCTGATAAATGAATCATCTTCAGTGTTAATTTAACTACCCTTTCTGGGTTTTAGTGGTATCTTATCATCAAGGAGACACAGTGGCACAGATTTTACTATTTCTACCTCACACTTTTAAAGGCTATATTTACACATTCTCCCGGTGAACATGCATCTGTTTTCCTATCTTAAAAAGATTTAAATAATTAGCTTAACTGGTGACGTAGAATTGGTGTGGTGTTTGTGTAAGTGTGCCCTGCAATGGGCTGGTATTCCATCCAGTGTATTTTCTGCCTTGTACCCCATGCTGCTAGAATAGGCTGCAGCTTTTGCACAAATCATTTTCAGAAAACAGGGGAATGGTTCTGTTTTATACTCACCTAAAACTATTTCTGACATTTTCTAATATGGCCTACTATATTTCACGCATCTACCAGTCTTATTTTGCCATCTTTTCTAAAGGAGTTTAGGGACTACTAACTAACTTTAAAGTGATGGGGGAGCTTGTTGAACACATAGCAGCGCTCCTTGGCAATTCTGTGGGTTCATGGATGTGGATAGAGGGTTGGGAGGCTAGAAGGACATGCCATTTCAACAACAAACTTAACTTCTAATTTGAACTTTATTGTCATATGTATTCACTACAATGAAAACCTTATTCTGGGAGTCCTCCAGCAATAAACAAGAATACCCAGCAACAATTTACAACAATAAACAAAAACACTCAGGTTCAAAAGAAATGCAAAAACAAACAGTGCACGTGCAAATAAATAAATGATTCAATGAAAGCTCTGCAGGTACTGTACATGGTATCAAGATGGCCTTCCATCCTCCAACAATGAGCTAGCCTGCAGTGTTGAGGAGAGGGTCAGTGGAAGAGTTCTATTTACAAGCCTGATGGCATAAGGAAGAAAACTGTCTTTTATCCTTGATGTTCTAGCTGCTAGCGTCTTCCTGACAGTAATGAAGTTCTTACACAGTCTGAAGACTGCAACTATTCTTTGTAATTGTACAGAGCCAGATACCTTTAAGAATCCAAAAAGGAGTCATACAGAGCTGTGTCATCAACAGAACACATCAGCATTTCCACCACTTATACCACCTTTTCCTCCATGTGGCATCAGATACCAGTTTGATAGAAAGCTCTTCAGTCTACACTGTCTTAAGACTCAGTCAAAAGTAGCCAAGATGATAATCACCAAACTCTAGTATACACATAACTGTGTTGTTTCTTTCCAGTTTGTGGAAGAACTCAAGAATTCGCTGAACCTCTTTGCTGAAGCCTATAGAAGTCTAGGACTGTACCTCAACGTTGGGCACTTGTCTATCATCATTTCTCTGGTACAGTGACTGAGAAGTGCAAAGAGGCTGTGCGCTTGTAACAGAACATTCACGTGGTCAATGGCACATGGAATTGGGAGGCAATAATTCAAAGACAGGAATGGCAAACGTAAGAGGACAGGATGGGTGTGCTTAAAATTTAAAAGGGATGAGAGCTTTTGAAAAAAGGCAGTTGAGCACTTTATTAAGAGTAGTTTGGCAGCATTTTGAAGACTGAGAAGCATTTTTCAGAAAACACCTGCCGGAAATAAAATTCATGCCAGAAATGACATTTTGTATACGGTACTAAACATCGAATGGAGCCTCGGCATGCTTATGAACAGCTTCTTATGATATTCAGAAATGTAATCAAAGTCATTGAATGAATATTTTAATTGCATTACATGGAAGAAAATACATACATTTTTTTCTGGTGAAATTACACCAGCAAGAGAAAAAGATTTAACAAAAATAAGTAACTTCAGTTTTTTACTTTTTTAATTAATGCATAATAGGTTTTACTCTGATATTACTATACTTTAATATAATTAAAAATTAAAGTACATACATTTGGAATTAAAATGACCAGTTTTGGGCTTGAAGTCCAAGCTCTCTTCACTGATAACACCCATCTCATGGTCTTCTTCAGTGATTTCATGAAAAGTACCACAAATAACCATTATTTAAACTGGGAAAGGGAGTAAGGCAGTAAAGCTATAGGATATTATGTCTCAAGGCAAGGCACTCTACAGGAAGAAGACTTGCTTTCACTCTAGTGTTATTATAAAACAAAGATATTGTCACCCGTGCATGTTGGTGGAGCTCCTCACGGGCTCAATCAAAGTATGTAATAACCCACCAAGGTGAGAGAGGGAGTTGTTGCTAACATTCTCTTCTCCTTCTCTCTCAGCAGCTCTGACAAACCGACCAGTGAGGACACTTAGCCCCACCTCTTCAGAGTCATCCAATATAAGAAACCCAGCTGCCTGGAAGGAAGCATCTTTTACGATCAGAGCAACCCTTCCCAAAGGAGCTCGTGTTTTGTGTGACTGAGAGGTGAAACTATTTGTTTATATTTTACCTAAGGGCTAGCAACATAACGCAAAGAGGCACTTCTTTTGTTGGTTTTTTTGGTTGATTAAACGGGATGACCTGGTTGGTGTCCCAACTTTTATCCCTCTGCAGCTTATAATTCCTGCACCCAGACACAATGTATTTCCATTACATTTCAGTACAATCTATTTTGCTAAGCCTGTCAATTCTGCATGTTGGACAACTGGCAGAAGATAACATTTTGTTTTCCATGATCAAACCTGACACAGATGTTACAGTATCTAGTTTAATTGCAGCTGTCCAATCATTTGTGTACATATGTGATATTGTATATTTTTAAAGTGGTGCATATGTTTATATTACATTCTTGGGCACCGTACTCTGGCCAGATAGCTGAACTCCCAGTAATTATGATCTCTGGAGAAACTTTGAAAAATGTGGATTACTTTTAATACCTTAGCAGGTAGCTGTCCCAGAAGGCAATCATCAATGAAGACTTTCAATTCCATGTAAGCTATGACAGCATCTCCTTTAGCAAACTGTGCTGTCTTTTTTAAGAAGAAGACAAAGCTTATGGTGTATAAGGTAGTTTGCCACACTACTAAGACCTGCCACCTGGAAACTCTAGAGAGATTTCATTAACCCTGCATCTGAAAGCCATCAGTACTGCTTCTGGATCATCCTCCACATTAGGTGATAGAAATACGGAACCAATTCCAGCATCCTCAGCAAGGCAACGATGACCAGCATTGAAGCTTTGATCCTAGAGAGCCAGCTCTACTAGATAAGCCACTGCATCCGAATACCCAACTTCCATCTCCCCAGGTAATTTCTCTACACCCAGTTTAACAGATACCAGTGAACCCTATTGAAAGGTACCCTCAAGGCCTACAATGCAATGGTGTGGGTCAACATCAATAACTGGGACCTACTAGCTTTTGAAAATACCCTCTGAGGACACATGATTCATTAAGCAACACTTTATTTCCAGACCGATCCCCTCTCTCGTGAAACTGACTAAAGAAGGATAAGAAATCAGATCTGCAGAAGATCGACTCAAAAAGAACCTTATGTCACCACTTCCCCAAGGTTTATAGATCAAGAATTGGGCCCCTTGTAAATATAAAATAAAATAAAGTAAACAGACATCATTCTAACATTGAGTGTCCATCAACATGATGGTCACAAATTAAGAATTTCATAAAAAAGTAATCATAACTATTCGAGTGCAACTGACTAGATTTATTTTGTGATTTTTTAACTTAATATCCTTTGAAAGCATGTGTAGCAACACAAACTCTTTCAAGGACTGACCCAGACATTATAATTTCCTATTGCTAGTTTCATAACAAAAACATTGTTTTGTATGATAAAGAGACTCTAGGCTAACATAGTGCACACATAAAAACTTTGTTTAAACTATTGTTTAATTTTAAATAAAGTGCCATTCCTTGTTTAAAACCTCAAACATCTCAGTGTTGCAGACCCTGTTGCGTCTTGTCACTAGTTGGCTCTACCTACACCACAACCTTATATCGTGCTAATATTCACACCAGTTTCTTTCCAGTCACCTAAATGAATTGCACCCAGGGTGTAACTATCACACTCACTCCTTCTCCACTCCTGTCCCTGCAGATGGCCTCAACAGCTGTACTTGTGAAGAAACACAACCTGTCAGTTCTCTTCTCTCGAGTTCAGAGGTGAAACTCAACCTTGGCCACTGCAACTCGAATGTCAAAGGTCATCTGTGCTTCTTCCGCTCTACATAATAAAATGGAGCGGGTTGTTGAGGCAGCTGACTTTATTTACCATAAGGCAGCTGACTTTATTTACCATAATCATGACTCTGGGAAAGGAGTCACACCTTGGTCTTACCCACTGTTTATATTATTTGTTAATTCTTGCACAGAGGAAGGGTCAAACAGAGCCATTCTGACAAATGTCTTGGGTTGAACTCTTCAGGGAATCATGGCATTTAAAACAAAGTGTGGTGGTGTACATTTGTTAATATACATCTGTTGTTGATTTTCATTTTAGAATATTTAAAATAGGATTGCCAGATGGTGAAGTTAGCACTGCAACTTCATCTCCAGAATTCTGAACATTAATTCCAGCCCAAGCACTGTCTGTGTAGATTGTACATGTTCTCCCTGTTATTATATAGGTAACCCACCAGATATCTAGCCCAATCCCAAATACATGCGTGTGAGGTTGACTGGTCATCCAGAAAGGTTTGGATTTGGTGTGTCAGTGACTGTGTATTGCTGTGGGCTAATACCTAGTCCAGGTTTGGTTCCATTGGTTTTGCAGTGATGGGCTTTAGTTTCCAAAAACACTCTCCTAGAAAAAACATGTCTGGGAAATGAATAAATAAATGAATATACAAACATTATAAAATAAAGAATATATTGAAATAAACAGTGATCTCCTATCTTGGGATGGTTCCCACCTTAAACTCCAGGCTGCACTGCTCACTCATGACGTGTACTGGAATAACGAAATTCATAACATTGATGTATGAATATATTCTGAAATCAATAATAATGCTGTGAATATGTAAGTATGGTTAGAAGACACAGAAAGACAAAAAAACCAAGACTTTGTGTGAAAAGAGCTACCTTTTGGAATGTCATCTCTGAAGTACAAGAAGAGAGGTAGAAATGTATATTTTTGTTAGGAATACATATTTCATACCAATACAGCTCATTATTTTATATACATTTTCCAAAATATGAAGTCACATCCAAGTTTGAATGTTACCAAGTTGCTGTTTTTAATAATATAACTTGATAATTTGTTCCATGAATCTACAGTATTTTATGGGAAGAAAATGTCTCCTCTAAATTACTGAACTAGATTGTCAAAAGCCTCTTAGGTTCTACTTCAAGAACTCATTTTAAAGTAACAGATGGCTTCTACTCTACTAATTTCCTTCATAATTTTAAACACTTCTATCATGTCTCCTATTAATCTTAGTTTGCTTCATCTTTCCTCATAGCTCAAACACCAAAGTTCTGGAATCAGTCTAATCACTATTCCCTGGACATTCTCCAGTATTTTTACAATATGTTCTTCTTGTAATATTTCAAATACTACTAGATATGAGGCATGAAGGGGTTTTTTTCTGGCCACAGACCTAGTAAATTGAGTTGAGATCCCAAAACAAAGCTCATGATTACCTGTCAGGAGTGACATGGTGCTGAGTAAGATATTGAAAAAAGTACTTTGGGTAAAATGGACCATTGGATAAAATTGGATAAAAAAATGATAAAACTGGATAAAATTAAGCATTATACCAATTTTCACAGTCACTCAAATTTAGATTAAGCTGACAGAGAAGCAATAGGTCAAGAACAAGAATAAGAATGACCAGAAGGCTGAGACTAAAGTAGTGTTTGAAGTAGAAAGTGGCCTTGGAAGTCTAAGAAGTGTTTTACATATTACATGTATAATGATGCTCTCTTTATGCACAGTATGTGTGCAACAAATGCATTTAAATGGCTCCATATTTATTCAGAGGTTCCTTATGAAGGATTAAAGATACATTTAATAGATCCATACAGAAGTCATAGGGACTAGATGTAAGGCAGAAACAAAACTTGGTCAGGTACTTGAAAGAGCACATTAGCTCAGAAAATGAGAATTTAGGATCATCAGTCAAACTATGAGCATCTCTAGGATGTGGAGCAAAACTGGAAAACCAAGAGAAGACTAAACATGAACACAACAAGAATATATATCCATGTGGATAGCAACAAAGCCAGTAGTACTAACCACAGAATCACATGTACACAGTATCACAAAAAATCAAATTCTATATGTAAAATAAAAAAAAAATTAAAAAATTCAGCTGATCCAATCATTTACGTTTACCATGCACCACTACTATTGTGGCCACTCAGCTGCTATTAACGGAAAATGAGAAACAAAAATAAACCACTGGAATGTTACAAAGCAAATCTTGGAACCAAATGGTCCTTTCCTAAGATTGGTTTCAATTTGGGAGTAGGATCTTATCTAGAAAAGAGTGTTTTTCTGACTCTTTGAATTACCTCACAGTTACTATTTATTATCTTATTGCAAGCAACATTTCAGGTTCTGAAGTTTGAGGAAACTAGGCTCCTAATATTAAACTGAGATGAATTCTCAGTTAGGCACTTCTAGAAAATGTTCACCTCACTTTTGACAATTTGGAGCACTTTTGACATAGTGTATTTTATCGTTTTTTTGGTGACAGGCAGTATGGCATGGTGATTAGGACTTTGGATGTCAAACCCTGAGGGTCCAAACACAGCTATTGACACTATATGACCATTAGCAAGTCACCTCAAATGCCTGTGCTGCAACTGAAAAACATAACCAATTGTATCTGAAATGTTGTAAGTCACCTTGGATAAAGGTATCGCCACTTGAGATGATTACTTGCTGTTATTTTGTATTGTTTCTGATCATTCTCAACTACTCTGTGAAGTTTTTTGATACATCACTGCATATCAATGTCACAATGTCTGGTGCTGATGTGTGTGTGATCATATTCTGCCTATAAAAGATGGTGGCACACATCAGTTAGTTATCCTTGCATTATTCAACAAAAAGATTAGCTGTAGTTATGAGAAGGATCATTGGTTAGATTGAGAACCTTTTGCTTTGCACTAGTTTGACTACGATTTCTGCTTTTGTGTTTTGGTTTAGATGTTTGCTTCAGTTAGCTCTTTTAGTTAAACACCTAGCCCATCTGGTGTTCACAACAGATACATACGTGAGTTTAATCTTTCTTATGCGCTTGAAACAATTTCTAAAGTTACATCTGCCATAATTATTCTTCTAACAAAACAATGATCTAGCCAAAAGTTTCAGTAAAATATTTAACATAAGCCCAATAATGGATTCATGGTTTTTACATAAATCTTTCTCTTTACTCGACTCATGACACATTCTTTTAGAGTCCTTTATCTATCCCCTCCTGTCATGTATAATTCTTCCTTACACTCAGCCATCACTATATAGTCCAAGAGATGGCACTCTTGTCACTTCAAAAATGATTGGCTACAGTGGGTTTTGAAATGTAATGCATGTTTTAGAAGTCAAGCCAGAACTTCATCAATGCAAACCACAAACAAGCTTCTCTTCCAATAGTTCACTGCTAGGGCCTCATGTGCAGTCCTGAGCCAAACCTCAAACCAACACACACACACCCAAGCACCACTCCACCCAACACTGCAAAGCAAAAAAATCAAATTGCTAACAACTTCAGTATTTGTGTTTTAGACAAGCCCTTGTTTTCATCATACATTTGAAAACTATTTCTGGACAACTGAGTAATGTCTCAGGGATCTTGTGCCCTCTTGTAAATTTTATTTATAGGCTTTCCAACAGCTTTGGAAGTCATTGTCTGAATGTCTAACTAGATGCTTCATAATTCAATCTACCTATCCATTGATATTTGAATCTGATTAATTCAATTTGGAGTCATAGAAGGCCCACCCTTATCCTGATAATATCTGGTTTGAGACAGGAAACAGTACTGGATAAGGCTACCCAAAAAAACTACCCAGAGTCAAGGAAAATATGCAATATCCAAGCATATAATGGCTGGGCTCAGATTCAAACACAGTCTCCGAGATCTGTGAAACAAGAGAGCTAACCGCTGTCAATTTTCAATTCGGTTTATGAAAAATCCAATGGAAAAGCAGCTTTCTGCAAATCAATTAACAGATCTGTCACTGGCTTGTCATTTAAATTGGAAGGGTTAGATGTTCAGTGCCTGGTGTCATTGGTAATTCCATGGAGCTGCAGGAACCTTTCACAACCACACAACTGTCAGCCAGTGACTAGTCTTACATGAAATTCACTCTCTGGGACACAATGGAGGCCTCACAAACTCAAGAAGTTTACTACAGTGGAGTTCTGAGGCCAACACTCTCAAAAAGGCCTGAGGCCTACAAAGTATCTAAAAGGGAGAGGAGAAATGTTAAAATCTCTGGCCTAAATAAACAAAAGTATTAATATGATGAAATTAAATGAAATAAATCCAATTCAACTTAGCATTTACAAATTCCACACATGCAAAAGATTCCAAAAAAGCAAAGATTTAAAAACAAAAAATCTAAACACTAGATATTAGGGAAACAAAGAAAGTGTTGTGGACTAGGAGTCATAAAGCACGTAGTCCTAAAAGCATTTTGACAAATGCCCACTAGAAGAGGATATCACCTTTTAAACCTAGTAATAATGGCAAGCTCCAAATGTTTATAAAATAAAAAGGATTATTTAAAAAAAAAAAGCTGTGTAAATACACAAAAATCCATAGAGTACACTAATCAAAAAGGAGCTGCTATAGAGAGCAATCCAAAAAGAGCAAGTTCCAAAACAGAAATGCCTTGACAAACAAGTGGAGTACAGCCATAGGATGATTTATGGCCATTTGTGCTTACAGCCGAGGAAACAATAGGGTGAAAATGTCCTAGAAATTGCCACAACCAGCTGCCAGAGGCTGCCAAGGCACCTTTTTTTTCTTATCACATACTTGTGCCAGTGCTGCCTGTCATAGAAGCAGTGAAACAAGCGGTGGTGAAGCTGCAGAAGTAGCAGTACCTTGGCTGTCTTCTTTCTCTATTAATGCTTCAGCCAACAAATGGCCACAAGCTAGCAGTAAGTTTAAAAAATATGTAATTAAACTCACAAAATTACAATATTTGGGGCACTGACTGGCTATGCCAAACAGCATTTTTTTGAAGTAGAGCTTCATGCAGTTGGACTATCTTTTCTATTTCCGATCTGTGCAAGATATTCACATTTTTTTCTTTCATCAAAAAGATAGAAATGTGTTGTAAACAGTAATCAGTGTTTTGGTAGTATTATTATTTCACAGGGTCTCATATGTTTTTTGACTCTTGGAGGGCCTCTTATGGTTTGTTTTGATCGCCACTGCTTGACATGGCTGATTCTTATGCATTCAGCCCATAGTGCCTTCTCTTAAACTTGAAGATCAGTTTCAGCTACTTCATACAGGCTGGCAAAGCATATGTGCAAGTTACCCCCACCACTACACAGCCTCAATTGCAATTGCCTATACTCTTTGTGACCGATATACTGCCAATTTGACATATGGCCAATTGGCCGTCCTAAATGGAGCAGTAAGTCAGCGTATGACTGTATATTGAGATGGTCAGATCATACCTGAAGACCCAAATTGCAAATGAGGAACCAGAGCAAATTGTCTAAAAATAAAATAACCATAATATGAGAACAGTCAAAGAAACATGGAGGATAATGCAAAATTTCCAAAAAATGAATAAGACTAAAAAACAAAGATGCCATCATTACAGATAGTCTTTCATTGAGCAGAATTGTCTGAATCAAAATAGTCAACCACACTGGACAAATTATAACAGAGATGGCTGTTGTGTTTATTTACAAATCTCATTGCAACTTGATTTTTTATAGCTAACAAAAACAGCAGGAGTTGAACACAGTGACCTACTGTTCCACAATTTAGCAAATGGCAGTAAGGCTAACAGAAAGAAGAGCTGCTTTACCGTTGTAGTTTAGAAGTCAGAGGTTCACTAGGGCAACAGGGAGTTCTCTTTAAAGCCTTGAGTTAGTGGCCATCTCCATGTGGGGACATAAAATGGAGAGGGACGAGGAGTGATGTCTTGCTGTGGATACTGTGCTGTCCTTTGCATCCAATTTTGTTAGTCATGTAACAAGTTTGGCATGGCTGCTGTTCAAAAGAACCACAATTTCATGGCAGACTTAACTTGACAAAATCTTCTGGAGCTTGTAGAAAACTGTGGCAGCTGCCCCAAAGTGAGCATTGATGTCACTCGTGCATCTACCATCACTATTCATGCTGCTACTCAAATATATGAAGATTGCCTCTTGTTTGATCTCTCAACTCAGTAGCTTAATACAAAGTTACATATAAAATGGTTTAGGAGGCTTCTTAAGGTTTATGACCTGATATTTGTTATACATGAATTTATAGCCAGGCTGACAAGAACTGAATCATAACTGAGTGGCTAAGCCATTACACTAGCATTTCACCAAATTCTTCTAGAGGAACACTATCACCAGTGTATTCAAGGTCTCAAAGCATGACAGTGTTTATCTCAATTCCACAGATGCCTGCAACTTCAAGCTTACCAATCAGCCAGTTGATGATGATGTTGAACAGTAATGATGATAGGACTCAGCCTTGCCTGAAACCTATGGAAGAATTGAACCAAATTGTGTGCCTGCCATTGATATGAACAAAATTGTTTCTTCTATTATGAGGACCAGTTCCTCTAAACTCATTTTCAGTACTTTCTCATCCCCATGTGTAGGTGGTACATGGTATCTAGTGCAATGGAATCGAAGCTACAGGATGAACAATAAACCAATGTCTGTCTATATCCAGAATTTAAGAATTCACACTGTTCAGTTTTGACTGACAAATGTTTTCCTCTTTATGGACCCACTGAGTCAAGCAACACAGGAAAAGTGTTTGGATTCCAGCTTGGTTGGCAGTCTACCAACAAAGTTAGGCACTCTCACACCAGGATGATGGCCAAGACAGCTTAGGACTTGAAGACATCTTGATAATCACACTAAATCTGCCAACTGAACTTGCCTGCTGAAATAAAACTAAATCACTAGACATATTGATAAGCCAATATACAGTATGAAAGGGAGTTGAGACCAGCAAAATAAAGCAATTGAAAATGTGGCATGGTACTGCCACATCTGGCACCTCCCAAGAAAAAAAAATCAAATGAAAAAGGAAAATAAAAAAAGAGTAACCTCACCTTTCGCCCAGCTTCATTGTTCTGCAGGTTCATAAGCGTGCGGGCATGTTCCTCTGAGCCTTTTGGAAAATTTTTCTCTCTTTCACGGGCATCGACAAACTCCTTTGCAAAACGATAGCCATAGTTGACATTGTCTCCACAGCCTCCCCAAAGCCAGTCTCGGTGTAGGCCTTCTGGTCGGGGCTCCCGGCTACAACCGCAGGTGGCCAGCTCACCTTCCCTGCAAGCACGGCTGATAGCGTTCACCACACCGGCTGCACTGATTGCGTAGGTGAAAGCAGTTTCTCTACTGCCTGCAAAATTAAAAAAAAATAAATGGCACCACCTTAATCACAGTAAATCAAGCAGTTTACCAAATGTTACACATGGAACTTCCTGTTGAAACTCTCCTGCTTTTGAACTCATCTTAATGACATTTTCAATGCTCTAAATTTTTTGTAATTTTGTGCAGATTTGAAAGATTTGGTAGAATCTGATGTCATGAGATATTAACTTGAATGGTCATGTTGGAATTACCGGTCTTCCTTTCACAAAAAGCATTGTCTTGACAAACATCTGCCTACTACAGAAAAGCATTCAGGGCTGAGAAAATCCGCCCCCTTTAACTTTACATTGAATAAGTGGGTTAAGTGAAATGGATGAGCAGGTAGATGTAAATAGACAGTGGACTACTCTGGGCAAACAGGAATTTCACCTGTCTATCCTCCATTGCCAGCTGGTGACATTTTAATATATACTGACATCATTTCATCATACCTCTACCCTAAAGAGCTTTGGGAATATTTTTAAAAAATGTTTGTAAATGTATCTATTGTTTTATTCGTCTTAATATCTATATTGGTATGTCCATGGTGTATGCTGTTTTATCTGGCAGCACTGGGCACACAGTAGGAATTGGCTCTTGACAGGGCTCTGAAATTACTACTTATATATAATCCATCCATTAAATGCTTACATTTAAAACAGAAGATTCCAGAGAACTGAAGCAAATCTCAGTAGCCATGGGTGCAATAAAGAAGCCACATCTGGAGGAGGCACTTTTTCTGATAGTGGCCAATTTAAGTTCATTACTCAAAGTAACATGCACATTTATAAGATGTGAGAGAAAATCAGCTGTCCCTAGAGAAAAAAAAAGTTCTAACATGGGGAGAACATGCAAACTCCACTCTGGCTGGAATTTTATATTGCTTAACATTGTTCCACACATAGGAAAATAACATAACATTCTTAAACCCACTAAGTCTACGTCAGGGTCATGTTTTGGGCCTATCCTGGCAGATTAGGACAGAGCTTTGGTGAACCAGTCAAGAACAGGGTTCAGTCAAATACACACTCGTACCTGGCCAATTAAGAGTTGCTGGATCTGTGAGGCAAAAATCACTATATACTGCAATACCATGCTGCTCATATGAAAATAAGCTGAAATTAATTAAGGGAAAAGGGTTTCTTTAAATTTTAAAGTACTTTTGTTGAACATAAACAGTTTTATCTTTTAATATAAGCCTAAGGAATAGCAACTAGGGAGCATTGGAGATTTGCAGCTTGCCGTCAGGTCACAAAGCACATCACCTGCTCATCCTTACATTACTTTCCTGACCCTGAGGCAAAAGTGGACAAGCACAGCTCTGAACTCCATCCATTTATCTAATTACAATTTGTTTGTCCACTTAAGGGTAATGGGGACCAGAGTTTATACCGGCAGCACAGGTACAAGATTGAAGCCATCCTTCGACAGGCTTCTAGTCCACTGCAAACCACAGACAGGCACATACCCACAATTCACTTACACTGAGTCTTCTTAGAGATGTCACTTAACTGAACACAAGGGAGAAAAACCTGAGTACCCATGGAACCGTTCATTCATTCATTTTCTGAACTTGCTTATTCCAACACAGGGTTGCAGTGGGGCAGAAGTTAAACCTGGATGGGGCAACAGTCCATCACAAGGCACAATTTGGCAAAAACCCTCACCCATTCACTTGTAAAAAAAATTAGATAGAAATTAGGAAAAGTGGTGTTCAGTGTGCAGTTGCTAATGTTGCCACCACACATCCAAATCACAGCCTGGTCCCTTCTGTATGGAGTTTAGACATTCTTCTCATATCTGTGTACATTATTCTCCACATACTTTGCCCTTTGTCCCAAATCCCAAACACACAGTCAAATCTAAATTGAATTAATGTGGGTGAGGGAATTCTGCATTGGACTGGGATCTTATCCAAAGTTAGTTCCTGTTTTGTACCCACTGTTGCCAGGATGAGCTGCTCCTCTAAATGGAGCAAATTCAAAAATAGACAGATGGTTATCTAAGCTCACTGTAGTAGTGACTGTTTGATACCACACATTTTTATCAGTTCCTTTTAGCCTGTATGTAAACACCATTCGAAAGTATTACAGGCAGACAGGCAGCAGCTTTGGACTTTTTGGCTATGGTTACATTTTCATATCCATACAGCTTATGATAATGTTGCAGACAACTTTGGCATGATCATCACAATGGTAAATTCTTTTCAGGGAGAAGATAAATTCCATTAGCCAGGAGAACATTTATAGCCTTTGAATGTAAGGCCCACACAGGGTGGGTGATAAGGTGGGTTTAGCAATTGCTTTTCACACATTCTCTTCTTACCTTGGCTGCTGGAATGAACTCTTATCCTAAACTCCCCAAAGAGTCTGGTGTGAAACTGCTGGCGTTGCCAGGATCAGTATTGAACCAATTAACTAGTAGCTAACTAGGCAAGCTAGACAGATTAAACGGTCTTTTGTATTCCCAAGTCCAAAAATCCAGTCAGCACGAAGTCCAAGGTCAGAATGAAATGCAGTCGGATCAGAAGCTGCTTCCCAACTGAATTCCACCTATAAACCTCATTGCTTTTCTCCCTGCACACTAATGATGTTATATTGTAAGAAGCATAGAAAAAACGTTGAAACAGGTTAACCAAATGTAAAAAAGACTAATGCCTATGTGAAAGAGCAGATATGCACAATAACAGCTGAGAAAACCACATTAGTGCACGGTAGAAAACAGGAGGCTAAGTGGGAATGTAATGCAGGTGAATAAATAAACTCACCCGTTGTTGTCTTGGCATTGAAATATATTTATTGAACTCTTTCATCCATTGCATCCCTGTGTAAAAGTATTTCATTCATCAAGCGTATGTACCTGCACTGTTCAATCAATATCTGAGATGTCTTTATATGTACATTTTACTGATGACGTGTAGAGCAGTGGCTCAGTGAGTAGAAGTGGCCACTCACAGCAGGTGGGCCCCAATTTAATTCAATTTTTCAGGGTTTTATTTGTCCTCCCTGTAATTGTGTAGGTTTTCTTTGGGAGTCTTCCTCTCTCACAGCCCAAAGACATAGCATCTGTGTGTTTCATCTGTGGGCTACCTCCAAAATCTTACTAAATAACATAATGAGTAATCTGTGACTTTGTGAGTGTGTGTGCACAAGTGTGCTTTTCAATCGAATGACATCTCATTCAGCATCAATTCTTGCACAACACTTGACCCACCACAAACCTATATTGCAAAAAGGAGAACAGGAAATGGACAGATGAATGTATAGTTGATAGGTGATGAGCAAATCATAGGATTGGCCTTTGTGATGAGGAAGATTGATTCTTTACTATCAAACTACCAGGCCAGGATAACCTTTGGAGATCACACCAACTACTAACTGAGAACCAACTCCAAACAGGAACTTAAGGTAACCCTACATCAGAAGAATAAACTCATTATGTAAATTCAAACTTCACCTTAACATCAACTGTGAGGCCATATTTTGTTCTGATTGGATTCCACAAGTCTCTCCTGTCATAATTATCTTTTTGATTAGTTATTAGCTGAATATTACAGACTGCAGAGAAGAAATGGTTCCTTAGACCAAGCCATCCAATTGAGACTCAAAACCAGAAGTACCAGGTGCAAAGCAGGAATCAGTCCCACACAGAACATACTCAATCACCTACCCATCGGCTCTCTCTCACGCCAAGCTAATTTAAAGTGATTGATTAATTTAACACCTTACCGATGTACCCAGAAAAAGGCTGACACTGTGAGAAATTGGGCTAGGAATTAAAGCTAGTCTCCCAGACACTGTGAGGCAAGCATTCTGCCATTGTTTTGCTCAAAAACAGAACAAGAGTCAATAAATATATGGTCACACCATTTAGTCATTAAAGAAGAGTCTCAGCCACTAAAGAGCCAACACTGGGAGCACTGACAACACAAAGTCTGTGTCCCAACATGCACTGCTCCAGTGTGGACATCCCATTTATCCTTAGCCTACCAATGGCTCTGGTTATGCTGACTGTGCACTGAAGTGAACAGCTTGCGTATTCTTCACTCTAAAGGTCCCTCCCAATGACTCATAGATTCATTGAGTATAAAATTACCCCACTACAACCTGAAGATAATATCTAAAGAAACAATGACAGGCAAAAACAAAATAAAATAGAAAATGTACATTTCTTATTTAAGAATTAAGAAAACTGCCTTTGGCAAGTGGGTATGCTGCAGCTTTGGGTGGCTGACTGACACACAGTGTGTGATGGATCTGACTTCTGCCATGATAAAACATATGGATAAAGCACAGAATTAGTAAATTAAGTTATATGTGCTGATTTAATATCTGTCAGGCAGTGTGGCCTAGTGGCTAATCATAGGGACTTTAAACCACGAAAATCCTGATCTTGTCTTTGTCTGTTTAAGGCTGTATCGGTTCAAACCTTAACCCATTATGTTTACAGGATAGACTTGACACCTATGCTTCCCTAAGGTTGAATTAACTGGGTTCAGTAAATAGACAGAAAACTACCCTGAAAATCTAACTGGCATGAACCATCATTCACCATCTTTTCGGCTCATCACTAGAAGACTGATTTTGAAGCATCTTATAACTAAAGTCTGGACTCATCTGGATAGCATATGGATCTTAGCAATGGAGACAACAAATTACAACCCAAAAGCAGATAGTGCCATTGTTTTCCTGCATGTTTTACTGTTTCTTTAGGAAATATATAAGCAGTTTTCAAATATGTGACAAAAACTATAGCAGAAGATTGTTTGCAAATTCCCAAAGAAAGGTTTTGCGCAACAACTGATTTATATGACCCTCTGATAATGCCACTTCTTTAGGTAGAACAAAGCCAGGCTGGTTCATTTCCATCTGTCTATGCAGGAATGAAGAGAATCACAATCAATTGCAACAGTACTAGCCGCAAGGCAGGAATCAAACCTGGAAAAAACATGGCACACTCACGCATATCTGTTTAGAGTCTTGCAAACAACCGCTAATATGAGGCAGAAATCCACATTGGAATGAATGTCAGTCAAATGTATGGTGCACACAAATGCAGCCTATCACTATTCACATAGGAGTATTACAGGATTGTTGACAAACACGAAAACCTGGCAATGGGCTATGGTAGCAAGCTGGAGACATGTGATAAGGACAGAATGTACAGGCTCCAAACACACTTAAAACGGAGCCTCATCTAAAAATGAAGTTTAGCATTGATCTTTCCATGTTATCTACAACTCTCTGTGAAAGGTGCTAAAACTAAGCAGAAAGCTAACTGACATAGGAGCACTTCAGCAAATCCTGCCAGACCACTCCGACTTTATTATGTTCCCCTCAGATGGCTTTTACTGTAATCTAAAGTAATGACAAATGCTAAACTTGTAAATCAGTAAACAAAGATGAACCTAATGCTGGTAATAATTTACAGTCCTAAACACAACAAATTAAATGACTTTCAAGGACTTCAACTTTCAGTTAACTCACAAAAGGGCAAGGTTATCAGATGGTTCCAGCAACTGAACAAAACACTACTATATCTACATGTTACATTTTGTAGACAACAAACATTAGAACAATCTGGATGAGAACAGGCCATTTAGCCCAACAAAGCTCACCAGTTCTATCCACTTAATTCCTCCCAAATAACATCAAGTCGAGTTGTGAAGGTCCCTAAAATCCTACTATCTATTACACTACCTGGTAACTTGTTCCAGTTGTCTGTGGATCACAGTGTGATGAAAAAATCTTTCATGTTTGTACGAAATTTACCCAAGTTTCCAACTGTGTTCCTGTGTACTTCTTAAACTCATTTTAAAGTAACAGTCCTGATCCAATTTTCCAATTCCTTTGACAATTTTAAACTCTTCAGTCATGTCACTACTTAATCTTAATTTGCTTAAACTGAAAAGGTCCAACTCCTTCAATCTTTTTTCATAATTCATACCCTGCAATACTGGAATCAGCTTAGTTGTTGTTTTCTGGACTTTTTCTAGCACTGCCTTGTCGTTTTTTTATAGCGGGGAGATCAAAACTGCACACAGTACTCCAAATGAGGACTCACCAGTGTGTTATAAAACTTCAGCATAAAATCTTTGACTTGTTCTCGACACACCATGTTTCATAACCTGACATTCTGTCAATATCTTCTAAACAATGGTACCTGATAATCCTGATAGAGTCCACTATGACTCCTAAGTCCTTCTCATAAGGTGTATGTCTGATTTTCAGACATCCCATTGTGTCTTCAAACCTATCATTTTTACTTCCTATTTGTAATGTTTGACATTTATGGCCATTAAATTTCATCTGCCACAAATTTGCTCAAGCCTGTATGCTGTCCAAGTCCCTCTGTAAATGCTCACTCAGTTTTGTAGTGCCTGACTTTCCAGAGCCCTTTCTTGTTTGTTTGTTTGTTTGATGTTCATTTTTTTTGCCACAACATTAAAATCCATGCTAAAAAATTACCCCTTCTCAGATGATTACAAAGTAGATATTCTTTAATCTATTGGCACATTTAATCTCTTTGTGCTATTCCTGCTTTGTTATATCATCTTCTGTTCACTTTAATTTCCTTTCTGTATTCATCACTATTGTTTTGATTCATTTTAAGGTGACAACAGACAACAGGTGTAATGTGGATAATTTTTAAGGTAAAAGAGTACAGTTCAACATGAAGCTAGATGTATTATAAAAAACAGACAGTCACATAAACAGAGCAAAGACCGATGGCTATGTGACTATAAACGGTGCTCCACAGTAGTACCCCCATTCCCATAACAGCAAAAATAAAAATTAGGTTTATGAAACAGAGGTATATCTGAAGGAATGCAATACAAAACAACAAAGACTAAGCCACTTTGAACCTGACTATAAACATATAGTGCTCTTCCTTACATTATCAATAGGTCCTTCCATGCCCCAATGAACTACTTCCTCCAACCTTATTTCTGAAAGCTTGGTTTCCTTCTACTTCCTCTTTCTCTTCCTCTTTCTTAGATGAACACTTATTTCATGTTCCTGTCAATTCCAGGCTCACCTATATAATGAGCCCTTAGCGGAGTTCCTTTTAAAGTCTGACCTGGGAGTACTTGCTGGGGGCACACTTGTGCAGTGAAGATAAGCTACCAGGTCATCAAGAACTTTATGAAAGTAGCCTCTGTGCAGCTCCCTCTGGTGACCCCGATATAGCTATCACTGGGCTTGTCATTGGGAATTAAAAATTCTAGACAACCCCACAGACACTTTAAAATAATTGTATATCAAACAGGAAATCTAACCTAAAAGAGCTACTCAGCTGTTCTAATACCTTCGGAAATCCTGGAATCAATCCTGGGATTTTTCTTCTTGGCATCACATGCAATGTGTCCTATCAGCTGCAGTTTGACATGCCACCCATAAACTGAAAAAGATGTGAGACTAGAATGCTTGATTCTTCATAATCACTTCTAATTATAGAATGAGAAAGGTTAAGGTAACTGGAAATATCAAAAGGAAGTTGAAATACAAAGAAAAATAAGAATATAACAGATTTTACAAACAATTGCCTGATTAGCTGATGGCTATATTGTCCAAATGTCATATCCACACCTTTAATAAATGCACCCATGTCCTCCACTTCAATTACATGAGTCATGTAGCTAAATTATCCATCCATCCATCCATTTTCCAACCCGCTGAATCCAAACACAGGGTCACGGGGGTCTGCTGGAGCCAATCCCAGCCAACACAGGGCAGGAATCCAATCCTGGGCAGGGTGCCAACCCACCACAAGACACACACAAACACACCCACACTAGGGCCAATTTAGAATTGCCAATCCACCTAACCTGCATGTCTTTGGACTGTGGGAGGAAACCAGAGCGCCCGGAGAAAACCCACACAGACACGGGAAGAACATGCAAACTCCACGCAGGGAGGACCCGGGGAGCGAATCCGGGTCTCCTAACTGCGAGGCAGCAGCGCTACCACTGCGCCATTCCAGTCTGAAATGTCTAATGCTAATATCGAATGACATTGTGAGATTGTCAATTGCTCTGCTTTATAGCCCGTGTCACCCTTTGGATATTTTCTGATTTTTAAAAAGGTAAATGGTTTAACAAACATATAGTATCTTTCACACTATCAGTAGATGTAAATTTGTCAAACCACTTTTAGATAGCATTAAAAGGAGGAATTTGTCCTTGTTGAGGCACATTAAACTTAAAGTCTTTGCACCTTCATTACAAGTATATTGTAGATTCAATGTACACCATAACAAACATAAGTTGGCCTCATATCATCAAATAAGATCACTTCAACAGACACGTGATGGGGCACTGACAAGTTGTAAATGACCAATAAAAGTGAACATTAAGCATAAAACACTGCCACAGTACTACAGTATATATACCCACATCATGCTGACTCACCCCCACAAATCCCTTGAAAATCATCACACACTCACGCGGCACCCTTTATTTTTATTCCAGCATTTCAAACTAGCACCATGGTCATTTGTTTCTTCCTCTTATTCCTCTTTCTTATATGTGCATTTGCTTTCAGTTTGATAGTTTCACAGGTTGATGCCATGGGGGAATAGTATTTATTTTCGTACAACAGAAATGAAGGCTTTCTGTGATGCAGCAACAGCACTGTTTCTAGGCTATCTCTCGTATAGCACAATACTGCAATAAATGGGAAGGCACTATATCAGTCGACACAGAATTCACACTTGGACAAACATGTCTGTGACCCACTTAAAAAACACTGATTTAGCCTGTCAGGGTTGAACATACCCTTTATTCCAGGGATGCTCATGGTTGTTCATAAGGACCAGAGCTGTTAATAGTACTCTAAAGGTGGTCTTGCTTGTCCAAGCACCTTGTCAACTATTATTACAGTACAGCCTAATATTAACTGCTCTGCCTGACTGCCTAAATGATGGAAGTCCCATGTGAACATAAAATTCCTAAACTTTTACCAGTTTCCTTCTTGTTAGTTGGCATTATTATCTTTTATTTAATGTTCCATTTACCTGTATGCAGCACTTTTTACTTGTCTCCATTATATATCCGGAGTTGTCCAAGTTTTAAAGATGGCCTACAATATTGAAAACTCTTTTTGCTGCCTTCTTAGTATTGACTATCTCTAAATCGATCCGTTGATGACTCAACTGATAAAAATTTTGTGTTCCTAATTTTCTTTGTATTTTTTGTTGTTGAATTATTTTTCCCCTTTTGTTATCTTTAAAGCTGTATTAGAGCAGAGGCCATTTCCAGAAGAACTCACCCCAGGTCCAGCTTGATCCTCTTATCTGCACTCTCGCTTTCCTACTTGCTAATTACTTTGGTAAGCTGCTACTAATGCTGATGGTTGTAAGCTTTGAGATAATCTTTTTTGTCTAAGCTGTATCAAGGGTCTTTTGAAAATCTAAGTAAGCTCTGCTGTTCACCTTGCATGTTCAGAAAAACAAGTTTATTAGAAAGCATCAATCACACGGGCTAAATCCTCTCCTTAGGGGGAGAATCTCAATGGGACACTGAGAGAAGGGTCTTGGTGGGGCACACTAGCTTACTCATCATCCCTTTACTCCTCAGACCTAAAGAAATCAAATAAGATGAACACTGACTCCACCTCCAGGACCCACCCTTCCAGTTCTTCCACTATAAAACTGCATGGCACTAGAAAGATAGCATTATTTGTTAGACCACTTGCAAAGACAGGAGAGGAGCACTCCATACTCGTTCACTTCAATTGTGAACCATTCTTTGATTTCTCCTTGTCAGTCTGACTTTCTATTTGATATTGTTCCACGAGATCAATAAAAAGCCACCAAATCAAACAGGTTTGTAAACTTATTTGCTGATTTTATTTTCTCTTCTATTTTCAGCCTAGTTTCTGAAACTGTGTTTGCCATTCTAACTTTGAGGTAAACTTACTGTTTCAGGTAAGGAAGCCAGAGGTTTTAGAGGTAAGGTAATAATACTCACTGATCATGGCACCAGAGAGTGGGGACATGTTAGATTTAGATTGCCACATACAATCACTGTACTCTATATATGTCACAATAATAAACCATTGAATCTATGAACATCTGCCATCTTTAGTCCATTAAGTCCAACAGGACTCTACTGGTAGATTCCAAAACTTTGACATCTCATATGTTGATTATTTTTACAACAATAATAGTTCAGTTTTGTGATGACTAAGCCATGGTAGTTGATCTTCAGCATGGAAGAACATAAACATATGAAATGAAGATCAATGTGATGAAGACAAGAATCCTGAGACTTTGTACAAAATGGATGAAGCAGTTTCTAAACATAACAGGATATAGAAAGTCAGTGTTATCCTTGATAATATCCATTCATACTTATTTGCATTTTATGAATCTGCTTTCTTTAATAGGGTTGCAAGATGCTGGATACCATCTCACCAATATTAGCCAAGGCAGAAACCAACCCTAAATGGAATGTCAGTTCATTTTCAGCATATTAACACATGGTCACAAACTAGGCTAGTTCTGGGTGTACAACCAGCTTACAGTATGTTCATTTTAGACGCAGGACAAAAACTCATTGCTTTAACAATAATCCTATGAGTACAGGGGAAAGAGAACAAGCCAATTCCACATATAAAGTGGGCACGAACATACATCTTATTAGGAAGTGGAGTGATGTTACACTTTTCCATCTTTACAGAATTTGACAAGTGTCTTGAAAAATGTCTTAGGTGTAAAGTTGTCACAGATTGAGCATCCACTTAGCATGACTATTCAATGTGCTTAAAAGTTTGCCTGTCCAGAGATACAGTGCATATGTTAGACAACTGCGTGCTGGTAGAAAGCAGTAAGGTTATGAAAAAATGGATTCAATTGATGTCAGTGGTGACAAATGTGACACTTTTATTTCTAAACTTATTAACATTTTAAAAGCACCACATAGAATAGGCCTGAACATGAAGTGGCTGTGGCTCTTGTCTCATAGAACCTAGGGCCTGAAGTCAGTTGTACCATTTGTCTGACATATTCAAAGCACACCTACACACACAGATTACCATCATTCTTTTAAGCACATTTCAAGGATGTGGAAGTAGGTTCGCTAATCTGGAAAATCTGCATTTTTTTTAACTAAACCCCATAAATCTGCACTTCCTAATAAGTAAAATATCACAAAGGTGCACAATAGTCAATTGTAACCAAAACTAAAAGAGGCAGGGCTTACAGATCACAGGACACATGCAGCAGGCTACATGGATTGACTATAACCAACTAGCAAGTCATGGACAGTTTCTTCAAAGTTATTTCTAAATACTTACACACACATCTACAGTTATGACAAATTTATTTAGTTTATACCATGTAACTCAATAAAGAGGATGAAATTGAAAACAACATAAATATGAATATAAAGACTACAGTTTGCTGTTTTGCCCTTGTCACTCCCTGCATATTTTCAACACTCAATAAGGTAAGCGGAGAAAGAAAAACGAGTGACTGTATATACATTGCATTTGCCAGATAGATGTAAATGTCTACACTTCTTTAGATATTTTATGACATCCTTTCCTACACATCTAGTGAGCTAAGCAAAAGCATCTGTGGATGGTCAGGCCCAAGAAAAGCAGACATCGCACAAAACTCCAGCTTCTGTCCAAGTCTTTAAACTAAGATTCACTTCAGACAACCAAGGATAATAAAAATTACAAGAGGAAGCTGTTTGTACAAAAAGAGACGACTCTGCTCATATCAGTATTAAGAGCAAAATGTCATCAAAAAGGAAAATGACACAAGGGCAGCATAAGGTAAGGTTGCTTTACAGCTATACCTGCCTACAGAGTATCCACACAAATTAATACCCATTATGTTAATAAACCCTTTTTAATTTTGGTTGTGTCATGTATGATATTAGGCTCTGCATTTCCTAGCACAAAAGTCATCACTATTTGTATGGTATTTTTAAAACAGGCCACATTTCATACATAAGACTGTTTTGATAAAGGCTGGCCTTTTCTTAAATGCAAATCATAAGTTCTTTTTCAGTGTTTCTAAAGTGCCCAAGGCTACATCCATACTAGTAGTTATTCATTTAAAATTGTTTTAAAAAACATATCTCCAAACACACTCGTATTTTAATATCATTTATGAAAATATCTCTGTCACACACAAAAATGTTTAAAAACACATATGACATAGACATTCGCCTACCCTGGCAAAGCACACATTGGTGGAAATGTCCTTGAATGGACGATGATGCTGCTAGTCAGGGAATTTATTGTAAAACTGTCACAACCAGTAAATTATTTGCATTTTCTTCATGCATTGTTCATGTATGTGACATTCAAACTGTGCAAAATCCATTTCAGATTTATATAGGTGAGCAACATAACAAGTGCCATGGAAATCAATTCTTCTATGTTCGCTATGTTGGAATATGTTTTTTCTTCCATAAGGGTGACTAACCAGGGAATGAGATATTGTAATGAGCAGGGTCCAATCAGGGAAGGGCTATGTAATAAGCACAAACAAATCAGAGGGCAATTAGAGTCTCTGTTTTCATAAGTCCACATTTTCAACTGTTCACGTTGCAACTTTCAGAAGTATACAACTCTGGATAGAGTTTTCAATAGTCTCTATTTCGGGGATAAAAAATTCCAGGGTAGTGTGGATGAAAGGTGGAAACAGAGACTAATGTCTGCATTGTTAAATGAAAATGTCTGTTTTTACATGCATCTTTATTACTCTTTAATTTTTTTTTTTGTATTAGTATACTGCTGCTGGATTATGTGAATTTCCCCTTGGGATTAATAAAGTATCTATCTATCTATCTATCTATCTATTAGTTTGGACATAGCCTAAGGTGCTACATAGAGGTAGATAACCTGAGGTGTTTTATATTAAGAAAAGCTCTTAGTAAAAACATCTACGAGTATTCATTGACGTTCAATGTTTAGAGGTCAAGGAACAATATATAATACTAGCTGTGCAAGTCTGTGCTGTAAAAAGCCCGAGGTCCTAGAAACTATTGAAATTGCCAGAAAAAAAACTGAAATGTAGAGATGTCAGGTAATTGAAAGGAACTACTTTGGGCATCTTTCTCCTAGGAGGATTTTTTTTGCCGATATGCTCTTATCGCTTGTGCATTAGCAGTGGGAGGAAAAGTAAAAGGGATACCGTTTTTCCAATGTTAGTGGCTACGTGACTTTGTCTTTCTTCGGAGGTTTCGTTTTGCTGACATGCTGGCCTCCCCTTGTGTTATTAGCGGCTAAGCGAGTTTTCTGTTTCCTTAGAGGAGCAGCCCTTAACCCGACTCCACCTCTCACTTCCAGGCCGGGCAGACACACACACTTCCACGTGTAGATATTTATATATAAGATGTGGGAGAAATTTTAAAGTGATTCAGCTTCCATTGGTGTACCCATATCTCCCTTAAGGAATTAGATTAACAACTGGCATCCAATTATGCCTTGTGTACCTTTAAATAATTTTACCAGGTTTGAGTCATTAAGGATGTGCATGTGTTAAGTGTGTCCAGCAACGGACTTGCGTCAGGATTTGTACATTTCTACTCTTGGGATCGGCTCCAACCCATTTTTAGTAACCTTAACACCAGATCAAACAGGTTCAGTGGATGGGTGGATGTAAGGTTTCTTTTATACTGTCTTTAAAAAAAAAATTTCTACAAACTTTTCTACATTTCATCTACTCTGCCTTATTTTTCCTGGTTATTTGTTTTATAATTCCACATCCATTTTTTAACCTTTTTATTTCAGTACTTTGTTGTAGAAAGCTGAATCCCACTGCAAACAAATAAACTGCAAATAACACAATCAAATGTGGACTCGATGCTAGCCCACCACAGTACATACATTACATAAATGTTAAATATTGAGCGACAAGCACAGTGCATGGCAACCCTGATTCAGTTGTGGACAACCAATTGCTTTGCCCTTGGTTTACTTTGTGCCAGATGCAGCACAGCAGCTACGGAGTTGTCCTTATGCCACTGCTCTCAGACATGGGAAATTGCCAGCATATTGCTTACCCCATATTCGTTATAAAGAAATTTACGACATAACAAAATATTTTTATGGTTACGCGAGTTTCATTATAATGGCATTCCACATATATATACTCTATATATTTATATTATCAAACACGCAAGCTTGGGGCATCTTAGTTGGGGTTTGTGTCATTCTACGTCAAAGTGAAAGATATGGATGTAACACTACCACTAACCTGATTTCCATTTGCACTAGAATGGAGGAGCCCAATCCAGAGGAACCTTGAAGTCATTTCCGGCCATCAGGATCTCTCTACATTACTGAGACCAAACTTAATGTCATTCTGATGATACATAAAGAATCTTGCTTTTAATTTTTCTTTACAAACAACCCTGGATGTTAAATGGAACATCTGTGGTGCCCCAACTCTGCGCCTGTTTATCGTGTCTTTTTTATTCTCTATCTGTCTATACAGTATATATATATATATATATATATATATATACATATACACAGACTCTCTCTATACAGTATATATATATGTATATATATGTATATACACAGAGGGAGAGAGACAGACTGCAGAGCATGTCAGACTGGTTTCTCCTTACTGAATGTACAAGCCACTTTATGACAGGACTCACTAACACCAAAGCCACCCAGTCAGAACTAAAATCTGTATTTGAGACTGTGTTGTACATTGAAAAAAAAAACATTTGTCTGCTTAACAGGACAGGAATTAGAACATTTTAGCAAATTTAATTTCTGGTAAATAAGGACACAGAGAGAATGATCAACGTGTGATTTAGTAAGGCATATGCTTACCATGCTCTCAAGGTATTTCCAATGATGTTTGTCATATGAATTAGTCTAACAATTTGCTTCACCGATGTTTTCTTTTCTGTGCCTTTTTCTTGGCTGATATCAAAATCCCTTCCTGTCAGTCTGGTAATGATCCATCTGTGTAAAAACTACTGGAACCATTCACAAAAGTCTGATTTGAATTTGGGAGTTTGATAGATCCCATTCCAGGGCTCCTTAATTAATCGTCTGTCTCAACTGCATGAGTCGATTGTAGTTTCTCAGCCTCACTCTCAGCTTCTCTATATGTCAAAGGTGACACAGAGGAGAATCTCAGGTGGTTGAATAATGTTCCCCAATGGACACATTGGAATTTATTTAAACACAAATTCAGTGCTGCAGGACTTACAGCGAGAAGTTGCAGATAGATGGTAAAAGCATTATTGTCCATAAGCCTACGAACATGGTCAAATTGGTGAAATTTTAATGACTGAATCTCCCAATTGCCATTCAAAGGGACCAAGTAAAGTCAAGTTGAGGTGCAAAAGAAAAAAGGCTAAAAAACAGAAGAAAACAAACATCAAGAGATTACCAGGGACTTGAGAAGGTTAAGGTATAAGAGAACATTGAAAATTATTTCAGAGACTGCTTAAATGCAAGTGCAAATAAGGTCAAGTGGACACAGGTGACACTGAGACAATTGCTGTTGTCTAAAAACTGTAAACATAGGTAGGACAGTAGACATTGTCAGCAGTGAGACATGAAATTGATGATGATTCTCTGTGATTTATGTTAAGCTCTCCATATAACTCAGAATCTCGTTTAGATGAAGCTTTTAATGAATTTCTTACAGCTGCTGATAAGAACAGTTTAGGAAAACAACACCCATACTCCTGTCTACTTTCTCTGATACCCTTTAACATCATAAGCGATCTATCTATTGTATATTCATTCCTGTAGCACTGACACAAATTAACAGGGCACGATAAACAATTTTCAGAAAGTTACAGACCATTTCAGGCTAAGTAACTTACTGTATTTCCATACTCTATAATCTATCAATATCTCTCTGATTTATATGAATAAATGATGACTTAATCAGTTTTAAGGTATCAAAATAGTTTAATTAGATGCCCTGGACAGAGGATGTCCATTTTTCTAGTCTGTCATATAGCCTTACAAAGAGCATAGGACTATGGGGACTTTGGGCAACCATTTTGATGCATTTTTAAGAGAAATTAGCTTATGGTACAAGCTTCTGATGGCACAATGCCCACATGGAGGCCATTTGAAGAACCCATTAGAGTTTGAACTGAATAAAAGTATACTGTTTATTGTAGAGCATAGTGTAAGATGGGAAACTAGCTAGCAGTGGACTGTCTGCACCTTCTGGAGGAAAGCTAGAAGAGCAGGGATGCAGCTTACCTGCCTCTGTATGACCTAAAGCAAATTACAGTAGCAGATCAGTATGTCAGATGTTCCGAACTGGCCACTAATATTGTTTTTAATATTTGTGGATTGTTGTGAATATACAATTTTGAAATGTAGCAAAATATTCAAAGCATAATTATGTTATTTTGTCTTTGAGGCATTGAGAAGGACAGGATTGATTGACATTGAGATTCAATTTGGATTTCTTGCTAATTTTGTGCATCTTTTTTGTTAGGATTTCCATCTGCATGCACCAAACATGTGGTCAAACACGCATTCACCAGCCTTTCCGATGTTGTGGTATCTTGGTGTCACATTCCTCGTGATAACAGCCTTCTGACTAACAGAGTGCAGTTGTCAATTCCCACATGAGTTGTTTAAGTACATTTGAATCCCTTCAGACAGCCAAGGTGGCATCAGTAACAGGAAGGGTCAAGAGTGGCTTGTCACCAGGGAATTTCACTAGACCAGACCTAACAAGGAATACAAATCTGATGAGTTTCAGTCATGGGAAAGGTTACAAAAACCCTTTGCTTAGACACCTAATGGCCATTTGGTTGCTCCCAATAAAAGTCAGAATTCATGGTGACCTAATGCCCAGTATGTCAGAGATAAATTATTGTGTTTAGTCAGGCTCAGTAGATCTGTTTTATGTACTTTGAATTAGTCCTTTATCCCCCTCCTAGGACAAACACAAACTCCAATGTCTGTGTGCATGTGTATAAGTAGCATTGGCTTTGTATGACTATACCTGTGAAGTGGGGGCATAAATGCCAAGGATAAACCCTGTCAAGATACTGGGACAAGTTAATTTTTGGATACCCAAATAAGCTTAATGGACTAAATACCTTCACTTGCTGTGTCAGGCCTCTTATATTGCTACTATATATTAATTCCCATTCTAGCCATAACCTGCCTCAGTATGAGTCAGAGTGCCCTGCAGAAGATTGCAGTCCTATGTTGAGATGTCTCCTGCCTTGTCCCCAACTGTACTGAGATAACCTCCAGCTCCTCATGTTTCTGTAATGGGCAAATGGAATTAGCAAAATGGACAAGTGGAAAATAGCTTAGCAATAAATCAAGATTCTCTCTGTACCTAACACAGTGAAGATATATTTTGACTGGTGATGGTGGGATGTGTCAGATGGATGAATGGATAAATTAACTAATGGATCAAATGCAAAATTTGACTCTACCATAAAGTATACCTGGGCCTTCTAAACACTGACTGGGAAACTGTAACCAATGAAGTAAAAAAACAATGGCAACAGTATTTTGCTAAAGTATACAGACAGTATGTTTAGATAGTTAGAAGGCAGTTAATTCAAGTATTTATGTTTTGGAAAATGTAGGAAAATCTTTCAAAAATAAGAACACAGTATTACTATACAAAAGCCATGAGCTGAAACTTCTCTGGATGATATCATGCATGTCTGCAATATCATATAGCAACCACTTTACAGCTGTTATGTATAAATAAATTAAGACCAACTAAAGGAAGGTAGGGGCAGCACGGTGGTGCAGTGGTAGCGCTGCTGCCTCGCAGTTAGGAGACCCGGGTTCGCTTCCTGGGTCCTCCCTGTGTGGAGTTTGCATGTTCTCCCCGTGTCTGCGTGGGTTTCCTCCGGGCACTCTGGTTTCCTCCCACAGTCCAAAGACATGCAGGTTAGGTCAATTGGTGATTCTAAATTAGCCCTAGTGTGTGCTTGCTGTGTGGGTGAGTTTGTGTGTGTCCTGCGGTGGGTTGGCACCCTGCCCAGGATTGGTTCCTGCCTTGTGCCCTGTGTTGGCTGGGATTGGCTCCAGCAGACCCCCGTGACCCTGTGTCAGGATTCAGCGGGTTGGAAAATGGATGGATGGATAAAGGAAGGTAAGTAAATGTAAAGCATTATATGTTAGATCTGAATGTGCAATGGAAGGTGTGAAACCCAAAAACTTGAAAGTACACCATATGAGATGGCCCTGAAAGTCATAGTGGATTCATCACTATATATACTGTACAGCAGTGTACAGAACCAGTGAAGAAATCTAATCAGGTTTAGGGTTATATAGCATGATAAGTAGAGAGTGTAAATCAAAGAAGGTTATGTAAAGGCCTTAGAACTTACAATTGAGCTCAGCATAATTCTAATATGAATGATTATTTAATAATAATAATAATAATAATAATAATAATAATTCATTACATTTTACAAAGCCCTTTCTTTATAAATCAGATCAGGTATCCAGTGAAGCTAGTGTAGAACAAAATAAGCAGATCTCATGCAGCAGCACTCAGATGTCAAGGATCAGAAATCTGTAGCTAAATGGCTTTTATGACACACCTCTACTTGCATGGGGACTGTCACAAGCCACACAATTCAGAAATGAGTCCCCATGCATTCAGAAAATCCCAATAGGGCGCTGGATGGGAAGGACCAATGTTAATGGAACAAAGCAAGCTCTAAATATGGATGGATGGAGAAGAGAACAATCAACCACACATCTATGAAAAATTCAGTATATTTTATTTATTGAATTAATAGTACTGAAAAATGAATGTCTCTCATCTTAAGGTTGCATTGACACACTGCAAATCTGAGAAAGTCAGTTAACATATCTGACTGACTTAAAATCCCAACATCATAAATTTTGTTTGTGTGAAGTGGTTTCACTGTGACAGATTCTAAATAAAGAAAAAGTCAATTTGTAAAAAGACATGGAAGATACAGAAAGGCAAGCACATGGTTTTAAAAAAATGTGCAATCCAAAGTATTTAGTGCCTGGCGAAAAATAAAGCACATTGGCCAAGTGTATATAATAATAAACTGACAAAGATGTGCAGACTGAAGACAAAAAAATGCACATCATGAATTGAACTAGAAGAGAGTAGCCTCACCTGCCACTGGGAAACAGCAGACGCTAGTAAATACGGATAAAAACCGTCACACATTCCAGACGCGACGGCCAAGCGAGCCACAGAAGTTTATAATAACACACATCTTGTTTATCTGTCCAGTGTGCATCTGGATTGCATATGGCATTCGGGCAATGCATGGACGCATACAAGATCCGTTTAAACAGACGGCGCAGAACGCGTCCTGGGTGGAGCAAGGGGCGTGGTCTGTAGACAGGGCGGGCTTTGTAACTAGAAGGCTTTTGCCTTGCACCGTTGGCTGACAGCACGACATCGCCGTTCGATTCCTGCATATTTCGGATTGGGAAGTGACCTAAATATTCTCACTTTGAATTCGAAAATAAATAATAATGTTCGTTTTCATTTAAACCCTTAACATAGAAATTAAAAGATATTTTAAGACGACGTGGATGAATGAATGAAAATAATGTTCAGGTTCTCGGAAGAAGGCAGAATATGATTCGATGAGTAGGCTACTCTCCTCAGAGTTGGATGACAGGTAAAGAGTTGTTAATCCCACGATGCTGAAAACGGCATACTGACAATCAAAAAAAAAAACATAATACAGTATATGAAGACAGACATTTTACATTTCACCATAGTCCTGCGATTTGTAATTGGATTGACGATACGGCTTCTCTAAACCCTAGTACAGATATTAATTATTCGAATAAGCGATTTACTTTTTTCCCCCAATCGTGGACGGAGACACCCGAGTCATGTAATTATCCGTAGTAAATTACACCATGACAAGTGAAATAAACAGAAACGTGCTTCGGCTGCTTTTCGGGAAATGGGGCAGGGCAAAACGCCCTTTTCCAATGGAAGAATTTCGTTTTATGAGCCTCGAGTCGGAGACTTCAAAACAAAATCCCCCGGATTTCTCGGCTTCTTGCCATCAGATAAATGCATTTCAAAAGAGGTAATGGACAATGCCGAACTAGCACCTCAATATAAACCAGGCAATTGACTGCAAATAACTCTCTTTTGCACTGCGTGGCAAAGGAAGAATGGGGGTTGATTTGCTGTGTGTAATCTGGCGCAAAGAAAAGGTTACCTTACACCTTGGTATACAAAGCGGAAATCACACCCAACTGCTGTATAATGGGACCTCATGTACTTTGTGGATGATGATCAGAGAGGCTTTTAAAATGCAACATATGATCAGAATTATATCCGTTTTATATATAAGTAAATGTAGATGTAAATAAATGAAACGTATTCGAATTCACCCGTACATGCACATAGAAAACAGATTCTGTATAGGTTATGGAAAAATTAGTAAAGGTTCATTCCGCGTTAAATGAGGTTAGAAACAGAAATGTATGGTCACACTTGATGAATCCTGAGCAGTCAAAACGTCGAGTGTCCGTTTTATTAAAGTGTGCATGCATTTATTTATTTCCTTGTATTTTATAGTACTAACATAAATGTGGATTAACATAAACTAATTTACCAGTTTGATGCATCCAGAATAAATTATTCCTGGATATCTCTCCATAAGTACTCATGTTTTATGTAAAAATTGCCGGAGACTTGCGACAATTGATAAGTATGCATCAGAATGTGCACACAGAAAAGAGACGAGTAGGGTATATATATGGGTGTGGGGGGGG
>JANRMT010062793.1:7944531-7957344 GCA_026402145.1 Polypterus bichir lapradei
TGTATATGTATAGTATGTATATATAAATATACACATAATGTATATGATTATAGAACGAACTGAATCGGCCAGCTTACACGGGCAGCACGCAGCAATATCCGCTTTCTGCAGGGCCATTCATTGATCACATTGTGACAGCTTTAAGCAGTCGTTTGAGGATTCAAAGCCTTCAGCGTTGGCTGAACTTATGCAGGCACTCCAGAAGACCGAATATAATCATAAAGCACAACCTATGGTGTGTCCGCCCCCCCCCCCCCCCACACACACACAAACAAGTTGTTAAATATGTTGCTAACTTCTCAAAACTAACACTCGTGGCTGGGCTATACCTTACAATGGGTCTCTTCAGATTATATCCTAGTGAAATGACACATTTAATTGGCTAACTAAAAAGATTACAATATGCAAGCTTTCAAGGCAACTCAGGCCCCTTCTTCGGGCAAGATGTAATCAAATACCCTACTACTACAGATTATATTCTACAAACGCTTCAAGGCACTGCTTTTATTAAAAACAATTGACGCCTGTCCGAACAGTACCTTTACTTTCATATACTTCAAACAAGCTGCTGTAAAGTCAGTATCTTTCATTTCTGGAGAAAGCAACTTACAACGAACTAAACGTTTCTGTATCTCTTAAAAGTTCAGAAACAATGCACTCGCCAGTGCTGCTGGGGCGCGTCAATGTGTTATGAATAATACATGTATTCGTCCATTGAATCGTGCTCTGCTACTACTTAAGCCTTCAGACCCTTGTGGTGAGCCATATGAGACCAATATGGTCACAATTAGGACCAAATCTGAATACAACCCTAAACCTCGAGGTATATGTACCCCTAGTGAAGTTTAAGTAAATGATAAAGGCACAAAAAATAACAGCCGTGCTCAAGATAAATTCATATAAACTCAAAATACACACGCGATAGTGTTTACTTGTTAACTGCATTCATAATTAGAGCTTTTATGAAGATCTCACATCACCAAACAGAACACTAACAAGTTACCTATTTGCATGATCCTGCCAAACACAGACGTGTTATCCACAGTGCTGCAGTTCCACCGCCTCTGTCTGAATTGAAACTGGCACTCCTTGATTCCCATCTTCGCTCCTTCGCCGATGTAGACCATGTGGTCCTGGTACAACTGGCACAGTTTCCTCTGGCCCTGGGAAAGCCCTGTAAGCTGACTGCACAGTGGCTGCGCTCCGATGATATACATTTCTGGCCTCTGAATGGGATTCATGGCTAATGACCTGAAACAAAAAGCGAAAATTATAGAGGAAAAGTAACGAGCTAAATGAAAGATGACGCGATCATGCAGTGAAAGTGTTGAAATCAGAACACCGAAAACAATTGAAAATGTGAGCGGTAAATGGGCGCTTTTACGATTATTAAAACACAACGTTTTAACAAAATCCAGTCAACAGCCAAGAATGTTACATTTAATCATGCATAAAGTGTAAGATTACGAAGAATCGCAAAAATTCCCCGTCAATCTTGGCTGCATGTTCAGTAAGACAGTCGTGAAAAAATCTAATAGAATATCTATAGATATAGTTTTTTTTAAGCCAGTCATTTTTAGCTGTCTAATTTTAGTGGCGGTATGCAAATAACTGGCGTCTATGCCAACAGTGCGATAAGTAAGGCAACAAGCAACCCTGGACGGGACGCCGTTTAGACACCTAGCACGCACGTCTTACAAAAGCTAAGTGATTTTAAATAAATCAGTATTAAGTATATTCAGACGATTTCAGTGTTTATATTGGCTGATGGTCATTTAAGTAAATGTTCCATAATTTATAAATCTGCCACACCCCTTTAATTGAACCCTTAACGATTTACGAGCGATAGAATTGAGTGGCGTAAAAATAGTTTCTAATTATAGTTGCATTAATCTAGAACGTCATAACCAATGTTTCAACAGTAAGGTACAACACTAACAAATAATGGTCCAAGTGCTTACGTATATTGATACAACTCCGACTCTTTTTTCTGCCATATATTACAAAAGCTTTATAGCGTATCTTAATTAACTTTCATTTCCAAGGAATGTAAAACGTCTAACGACGATAATGATTAATACTACTAGTATTCAAGACAATCATCATAATTGTGGAACAATGATGCAGTGGCTACAGTCGTTGCCTTACAGTCCTTGTGGTGTTTGCATGTGCTCCCCGTATATGCGTGTGCCTTCTCGTTGCACGCCGGTTTTATTCAAACATCCCAAAGAAGTACTTGCTGCACTTCTCGGTACGACTGAGTGAGTGAGTGAGTGAGTGAGTGCTGTAATGGCGTGCATCCCGTCCGGGGTCGGTTCCTGCCATGCCTCACGTGTTAGCAGTATTGGCTTCAGCTCCTTGCGATGCTGTACTACAATAAAAAGGTTGGGGAAATTATTAAATAATACAGGCGTTGCGAAGCGCAAACTAAACGATTGCTGTGCAGGACAGTAACAGTGGTTTGAAGTGAATGAAAACGTAAATAATCGAATGCATTTACAGTTGATTATATAATTAATATACTTAACACTGTGCTCTTCTTTAAAAACCGGTATATCATTCAGCTCAATTGGTCTCTCTGCACTACAAAGTTATGACATGATGCAGTGTACTCAATTGAGAACAGTTGGGTGCTTTCTTATTTCTATGAATATATTGAAAGAACTTACCACCAAGAATTTCCTTCCACCGAGAACTTGGAAGTGCAAGAAATCAGCAACATAGCCAAAATCAAGTGAACTCCAGCCATGGTGAACCGTCTGCACATCCTCTTGGTTTCCATAGCCGCCAGAGACGTTAAGGTAAATGTACTCCTCTGAAAATAACAACAACCAAAGTCATATATTTTAAGTAATAAAATGCGTATTTTAAATGTGATAGTTGAAAACGGTTTAGAGAAGTGCCCATATGAATGCGGTTTCTTCAAGCTTAGTTGAGAATGAGGGTTCCAATGTCATGTCTACCCCTACAGATTCTCATTCTCCCCGTTAGTGCTTTCAGGGCTATTCCAAGTTCTGCCAGTGATCTTATTTCCCACGAGAGTCTTTCAGGGTGTCCATCTCCAAGCTTTGATTGGTCTGACAAATGCCCTCCATCTGAATAGTAAAGCCTTTGAAACGTAAAGCTGGATGTGTGTGTGAGAACCAGAAACAGAGAAAGAGAGGGAGCGTTAAAGAAAAAAAAAATCCGGATACTTAAAAAGCACTGAAAATAGGCGGCAGTACAAGGAGCAGGGATGACAGAGACGAGGAGAATAAAGAGAAGAGACGCAAGTAAATCCGGCGCCCTCTCATTCTTTCAGCAGGATCACTTGAGCAATTAGAGTAATACCCCCCTCTCGACCCTCTCCTTCTCTCTCTCTCTCTCTCTCTCTCTCTCTCAAGGCATACAATAGACCAGGGGAGGGACAGAGGTTAAGAACAAGTACCACCTCTTATCCCGCAAGCAAAGACCACCAGAGTGTTAGGAAAACAGCAAATGGACTGGGATTGGGGTCTGTTTAAACATGGACCCCTGCGGCACACAGAGAGTGAGAGCTGAACTGACCATCCTGTCAGTAAAGGGGAGGAAAAGTTCATTGAAAACATACATTCCGATTATGTGTTTAGTAGAGGTTCAGTAAACGATATCTTCACCTCATCCAAGTGTGCGTGATCACATACGTACACACAGATATATACAATTATAGATTAATATATAGGTATATCAAAAACATTATTTCCTATTCACAGAGCAATCAACGTGATTAAAAAGTTTGCGATGCTGAATTAAAAGTGTAAGTGTGACTGCTCTGAGCCAGAGATGGCTCCTGCCTTGCGCCCAGTGCTGCCGGGATAGGCTCTGGCCCCGTGACACTAAACTGGTTTAAGCGGATGTGTGAATCATAATGGGGCTCTGAGGTATCATACTGTTAACAGCAACATACCGAACCTGTAATAACCATTGCACCAACCACACAACCCGAAATTACTCTCTTAAAAATGATGTTTCTTTAACGTTACTTGACTGAGCTGTGACTTTTCATAGAATCACCGCATGACAAAGAGCCACTTAATTCTAAGAAAGGTTCTTTGCTTATAAAGTTGGTCCTTTGGGCTTTGAAAAACTGTCTAATATGTGGACAAAACAGGCATCTTTAATGTATATTGGGCTATAGGATACTAACAGATTAAGAAAACATTAACTTAACATATGTTATTAGGAAGAATCCGTTTAAAATCATGAGGCTAATGGGATTTCACAAACCTGTTATCATCTATTCATGATTATTTATGAAACTTACGAAACTAAGAGCCAAAAGTGGTATCTAACCTATAGATAGATAGATAGATAGATAGATAGATAGATAGATAGAACAAATTTACTTTCTCCTGCATCAACATACAGTAAATAAAATTAAAAAAGATTAAACTGAAATACCAAATGCAAGTGCAAGACCCAACTTTACACACAATACAATGTCCTTAAAGAAATACAAAATAAGTGCAAGACCGATAGTTAAATGAATGATGTTTACCTAATTTAGTAAAATTCACCTAAATTCCCTTCACACCACCATTCAGCCTTGAGCACAGTCGCCCTAAAGTGTACGTTCTGGGGTGAAAAAATGAAAATGCATAACAAGCCCGATCTGTTCGCTTCAGTTCCACGTCGAACTCATTGCTGGACCGACGGATATGCAGGCTGCACTACGGTACGCAGTGATACTCGTAATTAATACCGTTTATAGATGCTATAGGCATATAGCGCTCACAGAAAATGATACGTAAGTTTAAAACTATTGACTCACCACCTATAGAGTGGTACGACAAGGTTGCTATATGGTCTTCTATAAACAGCGCATTGATTAATTTTACACCCACCCATTGCCACTATACTCCCCCATTTGGCATGTCGCCAGGGCACATTCCAATAATTACGGACTGACGCCATGGGACCAAATTAATGGTATAAGTTTCAAGGCATATATATTTTTTCTGACTGGACAAATCGACATCAATACATTTAACTATCTAAGCCAATAACACACATATGGCATATTAAATAAAAGTTGAGACAAGGTGGGGTACACCCTTTTTATGGCATGCGCCCCACAACACTTCTCCCGCTAACTGACAGATATAATTATTTGCCATGATGACTGATTAACTCGGCAATACTGAATAGTTTCTTTCAGTTAGAGGTCTAGACGATCGGAGCGATGATATTTGACGACACCCCCACCTACGGCGATTTAAGTCTTGATCACTTACAGGGTGTGTTGTCCTATACTGGCCATTGGATGACACATTCTTTAAATGTCGAGATCCTTGTTGAGAGTATTTGGCTATAAAATCAAAAGAGGATCTAAACAAAAACCGTTCGTTGAGTGTTAAATGACAAGTGATAAAAGTTGAATTTGAACATTAAACCAAGTGCAGTGTTTTACTTTATTTTAAAACATGTTCTAGCTATCTATTATCATATTTTGTATTTAGTTTACTAGCCGTTTGAGTAAAGAAAATATACATATTTTGCTTTGGTGCTATTGATTAATTCGTATAGTATTGAAGTAATTTTTAAATACAGTGCGTCATCGTTATCTCTGCGATTCCACCTACTGTTCAAACATACAACCTTAAATATGCTGAATATATAAACTGACTCGCTGAAAGTGTGTGTCCTTGCCTGTGCCCCAAGATGACTTGACGTTCCTCCCAAATCCGGTCCCGACCGCTCTACAGGACATTATGATGAGAGTGCCAGCACATGCAAGAGACATCCCGACCGCGGTCCAAGCACGTTAGGCTCCATTCACATTTCGCACTCACAATTCCCTTTTTTAATAGTCCTGATACTATTTGTGCGTTCATTTCCACTGTGTTCACAGATTCCTCCAGTATTTCAGTATTTTTGATATTGATGGAAAGGATAACTTTCATACTCCTATGTGATTACTGAATACTCTCTCCCTCTTGTGTCTTTTTTGTCGATGACGGTTGCGGTCACGGTGTGGATTCCTATTGCTCTAATAACTATAGGTAAACAAGATCATATTTATAGCAGCTAGAGTCTGATGATATGCACGTTTTCTTGCAATTCACTTAATCTATCAGGTTTTCATTCCATCCAACCAATTAATTTATCTGTTTTATACTACGCCTTTCATTGACAAGTAACCTGCTTTAAAATCACACAAAAATATAAAACGCTGATTTTACCAGGTATTTTCTATGGAGAGTGGATACCTTTTATCCTACACTGGTTCCCAATACGATTCTTGGCCTTCCACGTAACTTTCACGTATAGCTTGGGGCAAAATCCCTGCCTGAGCCCATGCAACTTTACAGCCGCCAAGGTGTCCAAGCAATTCGTTTACATTCAGATCAACAGAAAGGCAGAGACCGCCTTCATCAGAAGTTTAATAACAAACACTGTCTGTCTCAGCAGTCGTGGGAACAAGACAGGGGGCTCCAAGCACCAGGTGACGAAACATCACGCAAATGTTGTCTCGTGCCGAAGCTTTAGCTTCTATCAAGTGGAGCAGGGAGCTGAATAAAAAGCAGCGTCTCATCATTGATAAGGTCGAGATGCAGATAAGGACTCGACGCGCATAAACACATTTATTCAGAAGACATATTTGGCTGATGTGCAACATTCGTGTACTAATGTAAGATAAGGGGTGGCAACAGCCGCATCAAGCTTATCTATCAAGCTGGTTAATTTATTCGACAGACAGCCTCCGACTGTGCGGGGCGTCCCGCCCCAGGTGTGTACAACCTTTGCGCAAGTAGATCTCGGAATTGCCGGCTCCAGAGCACCTCCATTCCAACAGACAAGGGAGGGCGAACCTTGCATGATTAAATCAAGTGTGAAAAAGACGAGTCACTATACGTTTTTGATGCTTTGATTTGCCCCTGAATTGAAAGATGTGCACATATCGTTACTAGTTATCAATCAACTGAGTGATCAGTGAACTATATGAAAACCCCACTCTGACCCTCTTATCCTGTTCTGAGGCGCAGAAAAACTGCTGCAGAACTTACCAAACACGTCCTTTGAATATGCAAGAAAAACCTCAACCTACCGCGAAACGGAGTAGAGAACGTGAAACTCTAAGTGAGCAGTGCGAAGACTCTTAGGCAGCAGCTTAAACCGCTACGCCACCGGAAAAAAACAGATAAAGACAAAGTTAATGACAAATATTCGAATCAGTAAGACAGCTACATGTCAAGGCTCGTCTGAAGTGTCTAAGGATGTCATACCGCAAGGTTCCCAAATGTAAGGCTATTTTCAAGACAACGCAAAGTATATTGGCCATTCCATCAGTGTAAATTAAGGATGCTCATTGACATTTGCCATTGACAGCTCTTTCACCCTGGGAGCATTCACTCCGCCGAGTTAGCGTGTTGTGTCCCCGCTTCACGTCCATGATTCACTTGGCACAAAGAGGACACCAAACCCTGGGTGGAGTGTTGGTCTATATAGCAAGCGAAGTGATAAATGTCAGAATTATCGGGAGACTTTGACTCGGTGTTGTCAGAGTTGCCTCCTTGTTTTGAATGGTGGAGTTTAATGCGCTCCTGCGTGTTGTCACTGTAATAGTAATAGATGGATGTCATTTACGATGGAGTTGCAAACGATCTGTCCTCAACACTTAAAAAAATCGTATCGTAGACACTGCTATTCAGCGTAAATACACGATCACTTTGTCGCTGAATTTTGTATGTTCGTTAGATTTTTCTACCCCGGCATGATACTTGCAGGTGGCGCACCACGTATTTTATTTGTTTAACGCCACGGGCCCCTCGGGTCCCATTTCCTAAAACCATTCCAGTAAATGCAGAAAGAAATGATGCGCATCGATTTTAGCGACCCTAAATGATCTATCATTTATTAGAACCCGCTTAATTCAATTGTGGCATTTCAGTGGGTTGGGGTTTATCCTGGCATGCGCCTGGACCAGTCCTGTTAATCTAAATGAAAGAATAACAAAGTTAGATAATGGGGACGCCCGTCTCCTGTATTATAGTGCCGGCTCTTTGAGACCTCTACTTGGGAAAAAGTGGTTTTGGAGAATAGCATTTTTCATTTAGTTTATGGTGGCGATGACACCCCTGTCGTTTTTGTGTGCTCCCTTTAAAACAAAGATGCCAAAGTGTTTTTTGTGTGCCATAGGGGATCCATTTTTGGTTTCCAATAGAACCAAGAACGTGAAGGTGCTCCAGAAAGAACCTTTACTTCTTTAGATCTGTAAAAGTAGCTTTGAACTGATGACAACAGCTTTGTGAATATGAAAATACCATCTTGCACTTGTCTTCCTAGTCTATGCTGGTTGCTTTCCTTATATTGTATTTCCTATTTCTGTTATCATCTTTCTTTCTGTTATCATTGAATATATTTTTAATACTATGGAACATCCAATTGCTCTAGTTATGACAGTTCGTGCAAACACCATTTTTAAATATTAGTATTAGGGGTGGATCTATTATGAAACTAATGAAGCTTACGCTTTAGGGCCCTTAATCCTGGAGGGGCCCCAGAAGGGACTTTAGTCCATACTGGTTAAAAATATTGTGTGTCTACTGTAAGAGAAGGGTTTAAAGAATAATGATATTAATAATGTAGTGAAACTCAAAACAAAATTACAATTTACATCAAAATGAAAAACTTATCAAAGTATTACATAGGCTAGCTGAATATATTTAATGTGAAAAAATTACAAATAATTTAAAACACTGTTAACATTTATGACAAATAAAATGTTTTATTAAAATTATTTATTTTAGGCTAGCTGTAATCAAAAGGTGAAATCACATTTTGTTGGTTGCTGTCATTCTAAAGGGCAACAAATTTAGTTTTTTTCTCACAGGTGTCTAACAATATAAGATTACAGTGACTGTTTTATTTCATCATTTATGATGCATCATGCATGTACATAACATGTTCCTAATTTCAACTCCTCATAACTCGAAAACTATACGGCATAGGGAATTTTTATTTATACCAGTGACTTTGACATGTGAGATTATCCAGTAAAACAATTTCAATCAAAATCTGACATGTAGTGGTTAAATTTTAATAAATAAATAAGTTTGGTGTTCTATTGTGGAACATCTACATTGACGAACATAGCAGTGTTACCAAGACCTACTTGCTGGTTGCAAAAGGGCCCCATAACAGTTCAAGATTCAGGGCCCCAGAAATGTAGGTCTGCCAATGACTGGTACAATTATATTTCTTTTGCATTCCACTGGTATTCCCTCTATGTTCAAAAATGTGTAGGAATGGTATGATTAAAGGGTAAATATCAGAGCTTCAGTCCTCTAAAGCCTCCGGCTCACCCCTGACCCTGCTCAGCATTAAGTGAGTTTAGAAAATGGTATGGTATGGTATATATAGATTATATCATTAACCCGGGCAACAAAGTCATGATAAATGCAACCTCAGGATACTATAAATTTAATCCAGTATAACTCAGGATCTGATATATGCAGGTGATATAACACTAATTGCAATAAGTGAGCAACAGCTGCAAAAGTAATTAATGACATTGAAGATCAAGCTAGAAGCAAAATGTATTATAATAAATACAGAGAAAAGCAAAGCAATGAAAATAACAAGGGAAGAAGAAGAAGAAAATCAGTAAATGTGGACATAGATATTTGGAAAACAACTACAAAATGTGTCAATATGTGAATACCTGGAAGTAATAATAAGTGAAGATGTAAAGATAGATTATGAAAATATAAACAGAATAGGATGAAAGGATAAACAAAGTTAAATAAATGGACACACATCTAATTTAATGTAATGCCGACTCTCTGCGATCTCTACTGGGAAAAAAAGTTGTTTCGGAGAATTCCTTGTTTCATTTAGTTTATGGTGGCAATGGAACTTCTCATTTTTGAGTACTCTCTTCAAAATAAAGGCGCCAAAGTGTTTTTTTTTTGTGTGCAATGCCATATGGGAGCCATTTTTGGTTCCCAATAGAGCCATCCACATGAAGTAAGATCATTATACTCAGGCAAATAAAGTATCTTATCAAATTATCAACACCCTAACAGCAGCAAAAAACAGGTCATTAATTAAGAAAAGGGTAAGAATGAAAACCTGAAGCCACTGTAGCCCTCCAGAACCAGAGTTGGGGACCCCTGCCATAACACACGATACACTATACATTGAAGAATTTTGTTTTGTCCATATTCACGTATTAGTAACCTTTTCAGAGCCCAATGAACCAATTCAGTATATGCAAAGAGAAAATGGGTCTTTGTGAAGCAGTGTTTCTTGTAGAAACCATACAACTCAGTAAAGTGCCATTAAAGAACCATCATTTTTAAGAGAGTAATATCATGTTGTGCAGCTGGTATATCCTTTCCATGTCTGCGTGGCTTCCTCTCATGTTTGAGGAAGACATTAAGCTTACTGATTTGCCATGCGTGACCGGACAGTGCAATGGAGTGGTGTTTCCTGTGGGGTTAGTTCCTGACTTGCAAGGGTTGTTCCTGAGCTTCAGGTTCATTCCTCTACAATATGAAGAAGAAGAAAACACCTTATCATTTACTGAACTCATTTATTGCAACTTTAAATAATAGCGAAAAGGGGGTGAACTGAGTCACTGTCACTCAAAAGGCTGGTCTCACATCCCAATGGGACCTCATTCGTTACAGGATATACTTATGCACATACCCAAATGCAATCATGTCTGTATAATGTGAATGTGTATAATACTTCACAGGAAAATGGTAAACACAAAAACAAAGGGAAGCAAATAAAGAATAATAAAGGTAAAAATTTAAATATCACTCTGTAAAATTATTTCTGATCACTACTTCAAAATGATTGATTTGTTTTTGGCCTTACCAATACATGTGCAGATTATATTGGTAACAGCAGCTGAGAACAACACCTTGATAGTAACTCTGAATCTAAATTTTAAGATATTTTGAGAAACTGAGACATAATTATGGACAATGATGCAGAAAAGCTGAAATCATTTATAATGTGACTTTAACAGAGGCCCTGGATACAGTAACTCCCCTTAAATGAAATTAAAGAGCATAGAAAATGACAGTGTTTTAAGGGGAATACTTGTGCTCTTAAATTAGAACCACAAAAAGTGCAGTATAGGAAGAGAGCAACAGACCTGCAGGTCTTCCATACTGCATGGAAAGACAGTGATAAAATGCATAAAATAACTGTCCTCATGTCCATAACAACAGAAATAAACCTGGTATACTTTTTAAAACAGTTGTTAAACTAATTTACTGTATCTGAATTGTTAACCAAAATGCAAAATATATACAGACATTAGCATTGCAGACTTTATGAACGTCTTTAATGGGAAAATTGACAATATAAGATGCCAGATTTCAGCGTCACCTCACAAACTAAATATTCTATTGAGAAACCGTGTCTCACCACCTTATGCATGCCACTATAGTATGTAGGTGAAAGGAACGTCACAACTTCAATATCTGAAATGAGACCAACTACCTGTCCCTTAGACCCAGTCCCAACAAGACTAATGAAAAGTTCATTGGCTGCCCTGGAAGCCCCCATTCTTAGCCTTATCAATTTTTTAAATGGTGAATGTCTCAAAGTGTTAGCTATCACACTGTTGCTTAAAATGTCAGAGTTAAACCCACATATGGTTAATAATTATAGATCATTTCAAATTTGCCATTTTTTCTAGAATACCTGAAAAAGAAGTCTCATCACTAGCTTATATTGTAAACAACATTCCAATGGCTTATGATGAACAAAGTCCCACAGTGATTGTGTTGTTAGATTTAAGTGCAGCATGTGACACCATAGATCACTCACTTTTATTTCATAGGTTGGAAAATCACACTGGGCTCTCAGGCACTGTTCTTGAATGGTTTAGTTACTACTAATCAAATTGATTTCAGTACATACAAAATGTGCCAACAATACTCTACCATTATTAGTGATGAGCAAACACAGTGGAGTTTGCTTTGCTGTGAGTCTGGCAAATGAAAAAAAAAACATATTTATGAACTTCGCCATACTCCGTGAAGTGCATTTAAGTCAATGGGAGGAATTAAACTAGGTTTCAGTGGATTATAACAGTTCAATCATGTCATAGTTGTCCCTGAGGGCTAGGAAAGAATCTGCCAACTATTGTGCCCAAAAATGTTATCCAAGCTGTCAGGAAGCAGTACTAATCACTATGCTGCTGTGCCTCAAACAACAAAAGACACAAATGGAAATTGACCACAAACAAAGCACAACAAATGGCCACAAACTATCCATCCATCCATTATCCAACCCACTATATCCTAACTAGAGGGTCATGGGGGTCTGCTGGAGCCAATCCCAGCCAACACAGGGCGCAAGGCAGGAAACAAAACCTGGGCAGGGCGCCAGCCCACCGCGGGGCAAACACACATAAGCACACACTAGGGACAACTTAGGATTGGCAATGCACCTAAACTGCATGTCTTTGGACTGTGGGAGGAAACCCACGCAGACACGGGTAGAACATACAAACTCCATGCAGGGAGCACCCGGGAAGCGAACCTGGGTCTCCTAACTGTAAGGCAGCAGCGCAACCCACTGTGCCATCATGCCACCCTGCCACTAACTAGGAATAAGTTAAATAGCAATGAATGTAATTACCCCGATCTACATGCTGTCAAATAAATGAACCACACGCCATGGTATAACGTAAAGAGGCTTCGTCGCTGACGTCCGAGATTCGATCCCCGAGAAGGGGGTGCAGTGAGTGTGTTTACCTGATGAGCCCAGAATTAGGGTGAAACACGTGTCGCGTTCTCTGCATTATTTGACAGTAAAACTATGCAACAT